>OX393555.1:52129151-52589151 GCA_947650365.1 Chamaelirium japonicum
GAGGAGGAGGTGGTGGAGTTGGGGCGGGAGAAGGGAGCGAGAAGAGATTTGAGGAGAGGGAGGTGGAGGGTCGCGGATCTCCTACATCTACAAGGGAGGGAAATAATTCCAGCCATTTCTCTCTCACTGTTGGCGGAGTGATCAACGGTGGTGGTGCAGTCAATTGCTTATGGCTATAGCCTGTAGGTACGCAGAGAAAGAAGAAGACAGAAGGGGTGTTACCTGATAGAAACACGTGTAACTACTATGCCGTTCGATCTCCGTTGGGGTTGCGCCGACCGGTGAGATTGGACGGTCCGACAAGGCACACAATGTACCTTGAAGTTGGACGGATGGATTCAAGTGAGGAGAAAGGAGATGAAGGAATGAGAGGAAAAAGTAAAAGAAAAACTGATCGGCTGTACATTAGGCTTGGAGGGCTTGATTGACCAGTCTGTGTCACTGATTGCTTGGGTTGATCGTCTCCGGAAGATAGAGAGAGAAAGGAGCGGATTTCAAAGGGGACGACGGCGTTGGGTAGGGTTTTTTAGGCAAGCCTATGGAACTACAGAGGAGTCGCCCCTCCATCGTGAGTTCGTTTGGATTCCATCTACAGAGGAGTCGCCCCTCCATGCTTGCTCTTCTGGTGATATCTTGACTCCTTGGATTATGCTACCGCTCCACTATTGTGGGTGCAAATTTTGGCAAGAAGTTTGCAAACAGCGGGACCCACCGGCCCTGCCTGGTGGGCCCCCGAAGACAACAGCGGGACCCACTGGCCCTGCCTGGTGCGCCCCCGAGTACCACAGCGGAACCCACCGGCCCTGCCTGGTGGGCCCCCGAGTACCACAGCGGGACCCACCGGCCCTGCCTGGTGGGCCCCCGAAGACAACAGCAGGACCCACTGGCCCTGCCTGGTGGGCCCCCGAGTACCACAGCGGGACCCACTGGCCCTGCCTGGTGGGCCCCCGAGTACCACAGCGGGACCCACCGGCCCTGCCTGGTGGGCCCCCGAAGACAACAGCGGGACCCACTGGCCCTGCTTGGTGGGCCCCTAAGACGGCAGCAGAGCCCACCAGCTTTACCTGGAGGATCCCCAGATACGACAGCAGAAACCGCCATTTACCCCGGAATTCCTCCCAGAGAAGCCTATAAATAGCAGAGCCTTCGAATGTAAAAAGATCGAATCTCAGATCGAATTCTCAGTTCTAAAACCAGAGCTCTGAGATTTCCAATTTCCCATCTTCCACCTCTCTTTGATCTTCTCTTTTCTCTCGAAGAGATCAGAATTTTCAGTGATACTCGGCCTGTCGAGATCACTCCAACATAAGTGTTAGTGAATTCGGGTTGCTCCCTATAGCACGGAGACGTAGGCTTCGGCTGAACTCCGAGATCACATCTCTTGTGTCAAACTCTCTCTGATTGCCTCTCTGTTTACATATCGAAAGAGGTAACTTCAACTCCAATTGACAGATCGACCAACGATCTTCAACATCAACTTCAACTTCAATTGACTGGTGCTGCGAGAGTCTTCGGGTCGGCACGAAGATTTTCCCCCACAGTTTGGCGCCGTCTGTGGGATCCGATCAAAAAGTCCAACTCTCCGTTACTACTTGATCGGTTGAACCTACAACTGATCTTGATAGTCAACCTTCATCGCCCTCTCGGTTGATCAGACAACTGAACGGCACTCTCGTTGCACCTTTCGCTCTCTGAATGGCGAGGACGAAACATCAAGGTCAACCAGAAGGAAGTAACACTCAACAACAAGCTCGTCCTGAGACTCGTTCAATGAGTCAAAGGCTCAACTTCGGACAGCCCCTTGCTGTTCCTGAGATGGGGGTTCGTTCAGGGAGTGGCAAGTCTGTCGATCGACCTATCGCCCACCCCGCGCGACAGTCGATTGGGCAAACAACACCCGCTCCTGCTGAAGACCCTCCGTCGACCTACCAAATTTCTGCAGTCGACTTCCAATTGCTCCAATTGGCAAAGCAAAACGCCACCCTCACTGCTGAGAGGGATGCTCTGAAGAAAGCAGCTTCCGAGGCTGGGATCGCTCTACCTATTCCCTCTGCAAGCGAGAGGGTCGATCTTCCACGACATTCAATCCACTCCGAACAACGGAGGTCAATGGGTACTACTGCCCTCGAGAGGATTCGACGTGATCCAACCCCCTCTGCTGCCCCCTGGAAGCAGAGTGTTTGGGATCGCCTCGAAGATGAGTCATCCCAATCTTCTTCTGGCCGCAACTGCGACAAGAGAATACCTTCGAAGCTCAACATACCAAGGAGGCATCAGATGAAAGGCGCTCCTTCAAAGAGTCGAGTTTCCCCTTCCATCCCACTTCAGCGTGGGTTTGGATCGGACCTCCGACATCGACTTCAACCGGCAAATACTTCGATGCCTGAGCAAGACCTTGCGATCTTGCCTCTTGACCCACCTCTAGGTCGAGGACATGGTCGCAGGGATGGCTATTCTTCTGCCGGACCTCTACATCGAAGTCTCTTTGAGACAACATTTCCAAGAGGATGGAGAACTCCTGTCCTCCCCAAATTCAACTGCGTCCGAGGAGATCCTACTCTCCACATTCTCACATTCAAGCAAGCTTTAACACCGCACGAAGAAGAAAACAATGTGCTCTGCCGCACCTTCGCAGGAAGTCTCGATGAGCCGTCGCTCGACTGGTATCACAATCTCCGAGCTGGGTCTATTACCTAGTTCGATGTTTTAGCTAAACTCTTCGTGCAGCATTATCAGCTCAATCTAAAGCCCGAGAAGAAGCTCGACTCTCTATATCGGCTAAGGATGGGTGCTGACGAGACTCTCCGAAGTTTCACTAGGAGGTTTCGCAACGAGCATGCTGCCCTCTCTGGAAGACATCTGGATGATGAAGCCATTATGTTGGCTTTCCAGAACGCTCTCCGCTTCGATCTACACATCTACAACGACTTCATCCGTAATCCCCCTCCTTCTCTGGGTGCTATGTTCGATCGAATCCAGAGAGAGATCGAGGTCGAAGACGATCAAGTCGCTCATAAAGGGCGAGAAACAAAACGAAGGCCTGCGGAAAGAGAAGCTCCTAAGTCTGCCGCCAAGGCTCACAACGCTGAGGCAGCAGCCCCTCCAGCCAACAAACGATCAAAGAATGATGGGCGTCGATCTCCAACGAAGACCACTTTCACCGAGTGGAATATGCCGGTCGAACAGATACTCGACCGCATTCAACATGAAGAGTTCGTTCGGAGGCCCAACCCTCTTAAGCCGAACTCGAAATTTACAGCTGATAAAATAGTATATTGCGACTTCCACCGAAGTCACGGCCACTCCACCGATCGGTGTTTTCGGCTGAAGTTCCATCTTGAAGATCTATTGCGAGAAGGCCATCTTCAAGAATTCGTCAAAGGCGGACATGATCAACGCCGAGCCTCTGCAAAGGGGAAAGAAGTGTGTTGGGTACATCAAATCTCCTCCAACCGGCAACCAATCTCTGTGAAAGCCAATATCTTTGGCATTCACGGATCATTGCACAATCAATCAATAACCGGGAAAGAAGTGGATCGACAAGTTCGACGCATCTTCCATGTTCGTACTGCAGCAAACAAGGAAGACACTTGGATCGAGAAGCCCATCGAAGGTTTGGCTTGGCCCTCTATCGTCTTCAATGACGCAGATCTTCAAGGAGTTCACACTCCCCATCGAGACCCTCTTGTCTTGAAACTCCTCATCGACGGAAGCACTGTCAACCGGATCCTCATTGACACCGGAAGCTCCATCGACATTATGTTCTCAGACTGCTTCAAACGTCTAGGACATAAGTATCAAAGCCTCGACGTCGTCCCGACCGTGATCACCGGCTTCAACGACGAACAAAGCATCACGGTGGGCGAATCCAGATTTACCATCGACCTCAGCCGAGAGACTCGAGTCTCGGTGAGGTTTGCAATCGTCGAAGGAATGTCTAGCTACAACGCCATTCTTGGGCGGCCATTCCTCCACCAGATCAATGCCATCTCCTTTTCTTATCACCAACTTCTCAAGTTTGCAACAGGAGAAGGCATCGTCTGCATTCGAGGTGATCAACAAGCTGGAAGGTCTTGTGAGGCTGCTGCGGCTAAAACAGATCGAAAGATCAACATTGCTCCTCCAAAGCGGCCATGAGATAAAGCTGGTCCCTCTTCCAAATAGCAATCAAAGGAGATTCCGCTGACCGAACCTCCACCAATCGAATGGGAAACATCACCTTCAATTGAAGAAATCATCCCTATCAACATTGGCAGTGGAGATCTCTCTCGACAAACATTTATTGGTACCGGTCTTAGCGACGCAGAAGCGCAAGACATGGTATCCTTCCTCCAGTCCAATATCGACGTCTTCGCCTGGTGTTTAGAAGACATGCTTGGTATCAATCCGGATGACGCTTGTCACCGACTTGCAATCAAAGAAGAAGTGAAACCTGTCAAGCAAAAGCCACGCACCATCCGGCCAGAGCTGCAAGTTGCTGTTCAAGAAGAAATCACCAAGCTACTCGCAGCAGGCTTCATCCGAGAAGTAGAGTATCCTACCTGGATCTCTAACATAGTTGCTGTTCCAAAGAAGAATGGGAAAGTCAGAGTCTGCATCGACTTCACCAACCTCAACAAGGCTTGCCCCAAAGACCCATTCCCCATGCCAAGAATCGATAGACTCGTCGATGCCACTGCTGGCCACGAGCTATTGTCTTTCATGGATGGGTATTCTGGATACAATCAAATTCCACTTCATACAAACGATCAAGAGAAGACTTGCTTCGTGACTAGCCGAGGTGTCTACTGCTACAACGTAATGCCATTCGGCCTCAAAAATGCTGGTTCCACCTATCAACGGTTAGTCACAAAAATGTTCGAAGATCAGATCGGCCGCAACGTCGAAGTCTATGTCGATGATCTCCTCACCAAGAGTTCCATTCGGAGCAAGCATCTTTCTGATCTGGCAGAAACCTTTCAAGTTCTTCGAAAATATCGTATGAAGCTCAATCCAGCCAAGTGCACTTTCGGAGTTCAATCTGGCAAATTCCTGGGTCATCTTGTGACCAGGAGGGGTATTGAAGCCAATCCTGATCAAATTCGAGCTATCCTCGACATGCCATCACCTACCAATCGAAAGGAAGTGCAGCGCCTCACTGAAAGACTTGCTGCCCTCAATCGGTTCATCTCAAAGTCTTCTGACAAATGTAAACCTCTCTTCGACAAACTACGAAAGGCGGATACTTCAGGGTGGAGTCCAATTTGTGAAGAAGCATTTCAAAGCATCAAGAAATATCTGGTGCAAGCTCCTATCTTGACGGCTCCACTTCCACAAGAAGACTTATGGCTCTATCTCGCCGTAACCAATCAAGCAATCAGTGCAGTCTTAGTCAGTAGAAGAGAAGGCTTCGAGCATCCAGTCTATTATATCAGTCACACTCTTCTCCCAGCTGAAACTCGCTATTCAAAAACTGAGAAAGTCATCCTAGCCTTACTCACTGCATCGCGTCGCCTTCAACCATACTTCGTCTCTTACCAGATCACTGTCATTTCAGAACATTCGCTCAAAGATATCATTGACAAAGCTGGTCGAGCTGGTCGAATGACCAAATGGGTGATCGAAATGAGTTCCCTGGGGATTCAGTTCGAATCTCGCACTTCTATCAAAGGTCAAGCTATTGCTGATTTTCTAGCTGATTTTCCAGTTGAAGACCCCATCACTTGGGAAGAAGATGTCGATATGCGCTTGGAAGATGAGGACAATACTCCGATCAACCTTGCAACAAAAATTGATCCAAATCTCGAAGCTACTGCTGCAACTCCTCCATGGAAACTTTATACTGATGGAGCTTCAAGTTCGATCGGTTCGGGAACTGGGATAGTCTTGGTGTCCCCCGAACTTGATCATCTCCAGAAAGCCACTCTCCTCGGATTCACTGCCACCAACAACGAAGCCGAATACGAAGCACTCATTTCTGGACTCGAGATGGCGAAATCCCTGGGGGTAAATCGAATTATCGTCTACAGTGACTCCCAATTGATCATAAGGCAAATCAATGGAGAGTACACAGCTCGCGAAGAAAGAATGCAACTCTACTTGGCCTTAGTACGACTTCTTCAGCAACGTTTTATTGATGCTGAATTCATTCAAATCCCCAGAGCAGATAACCGAGAAGCAGATACCTTAGCCAATGCTGCCTCCGTCCTTGGAGACTCACTCGGAGGAAGACAAATACAGATAGATTATCAAGAAATGTCCAAGACCACCCCCGATCAACAGGTCCTTACTACTACAAAAGAATCTGGGGGTGGAGATCAGCTTGAAGACTGGAGACGATCAATCTTTGATTTCTTCAAGCATGACAAAATGCCGGAAGATCCAAATCAAGCCCGAAGACTTCAAAGGAAGCTCCCATGCTACATTCTGCAAGGTGAAGATTTATATTTCAAATCTCACAACGGGATGTTGCTCAAGTGCCTTGGTCCCGAGCAAGCACTGGCAATCCTAATTGATATCCACTCTGGAACTTGTGGGAATCATTCGGGAGGAAGATCTCTTGAAGCCAAGACGAAACTACAAGGGTACTACTGGCCAACAATGGCAAGGGATGCTCAACAAGTTGTTCAAAGATGTGAGCCATGCCAAAGACACGCTCGAGCTATTCATCTCCCTGCAGATGAGCTTCATCAACTATCAAGTCCCTGGCCATTCCATCAATGGGGGTTAGATTTCTTGGGTCCTTTCCCTCCAACTCCAAGCAAGAAGAAGTATCTACTGCTGGCCACGGATTATTTCACCAAATGGGTTGAAGCTGTGCCCCTCTTCCGAGAGACTGACGACGAAGTGATCAAATTCATTCGGCGCAACATCTTCTCAAGGTTTGGTACACCTCAAATTCTTGTTGCTGACAATGGAGCTCAGTTTGACTCCGACAAGTTTCGAGAGTTCTGTCTCAACAACGGTATCAAGCTATTCTATTCAACTCCAAGATATCCTCAATGCAATGGCCAAGCTGAAGCCTCAAATAGAGCCATACTTGGTATACTCAAGAAGAAACTCAACGACAAGAAAGGATTGTGGGAGCAAATCCTACCTGAAGTTCTTTGGGGGTATCGCACAACTCCGAGAAGATCAACAGGGTTCTCACCCTTTCGTCTAACATATGGATCGGAAGCAGTACTCCCAACAAAAAATATATCAAGTACTTTGAAGACCAAAGCAGTTGAAGAAAGAATCAATGAAGAACTTCGGATCAATGATCTAGACTTCTCCGAAGAATTACGAGATCAAGCATCACTTCGTGTGACCAAGTACCAACAGAAGATCAAAAGAGCCTACGACAAGAAAATCTACAAGAGACAGTTCCCAGTGGGCAGCCTAGTTCTCAGAGCAGTTTTCTACAACACCAAAGAACACAACAGTGGGAAGCTTGCTCCCAACTGGGAAGGTCCATATATCGTTGAATCAGTAGGAGGCAAAGGTTCTTACAGACTGGTCACACCAGAAGGAGATAGATTGCCTCGAGCTTGGAATTCCAGACACCTCAAGATGTTCTACCCATGATGTAAATTCTGTGATGAATAAAATTCTCTTTCAGATGTTCAAATGTGCAAGTGTTCAGCTTTTCAATTCAAGTTCTAAAGCAGCTTCAAATTCAAGTTACCAGGTCTTTTAACAAGTTTGGGTGTTAGAGTTGTGACTCAACCCCTTACTAGCAAATGTTAAAAACTGACCATATTCAAGTTACCAAGTCTTTTAACAAGTTTTGGTGTTAGAGTTGCGACTCAACCCCTTACTAGCAAATGTTAAACTGACCTTTAAGTTTCAATGTTCAATTTCAATCAATTTCAATATCGTCTAACAAGTTTGGGTGCTTGAGTTGCGACTCAACCCCTCACATTCAAGTGTTACACGAATTCAAGTTTCAATTTTCAAGTTGCAATAAGTTTGGGTGCTTGAGTTGCGACTCAACCCCTTACATACAAGTGTTGCATGGATTCAAATTCAAATTTCAAGTTAAACAAGTTTGGGTAATCAAGTTGCGACTCGATCTCTTACATTCAAAAGATTGTATCTCTGCTAATGCTATCCAGAACATAAGATTCAAAGACATTCAACTCAAGAGACATCCAATTTTTAAACACCAAAGAGATTTCTATTATTATCAAAAATGTGACAAGTACAGGAGCGAGCTATTACATATCAAGAGTTTACAAGCACAACAACTGAAAGGAAGAAAAAGTCTCAGGGCTTGGCCACACTCTGCGCACGCGACTTCTCCCCCTCAGATCCAGCATGAGCTTTGCTCGCCGCTGATGCCTTGGAGGATCGGACACTGGCAACATGGACCCTGAGTGCTTCTGCTGCCTTTTCAACTGTTTCCCTGTAGCTTTGGCACTCACTCCGCATATGCTCCAGCTCCTTCTTATGAGTCTCTGCTGAAGCAGCAAGTTGAGCCTCCAGCTCCTTTATTCGAGCAGCACGATCGAAGCCCAAGTTCTCGATCCTGAAGAATCGTTTCTTCAGATCTTTAAGCTCGTGACCCCAGGCCTCGTATCCATTCTGCCAGCCCTTGCTCTCCAACTTTTCCTTGCGAAGGGCCTCGGTCTTGGCCTTCAATGCCTCCTTCTTTGAGGATAGAGCCTCCCTCAGCTTATCCCTCTCCTCGCTTACGACCTCCAGTGCGGCAGCTAAGCGGGAGACTTCAGCTGAAGCTTCTTTTGCTCCCGCCTTCATGGAGAGCTTAGTCGCGACATTCAAAACTGCTGAATTCTGCAAAAAGAACAAAAGAGTTAGAATTATTCTGAAGATGCAATTCAGATAATCGGTCGAGCAGTTACACTTACCACCAGTTCGAGCCTGTCGAAAGCTTCATCCAGAGTAGCCCCTGGAAGATTGCAGAGTTTCCGGATCACGGATGTGGGGTGGTTGATGTCAACATCACCCAAACTCTTCATCTTCGGGGTCGAGCCAACAGGCGCACCTGCAATCAACACGAAAGGTCAAAGTGTTAGATTATTTCCAATCTTCAGAGGCAAGAAAATCAAGGCAAGTTAGTACAATTACCTGAGGCTTCAACCCTTGGCTCCTTACCCTTTCGGCGATCGGAACCACCCTGAGGGGTCGTTTTCTCCTGAGTAGGGGCCGGCGTTGGCTGAGGTTGAGTAGCTCCATCGCCCACGCGACTTTCCCTCTCCAAATGGATAGGGGAGGGAGCATCCCGGGGAGGTGAGACTCTTTCTTCCTGTGGCCCGCCTGGCTGGACGAGTCCCGCCACCATAGCAGCCACCTCCTCAGCCAGAGACTGAGAGGGGGGTGGGGGTTGTTCAACTTCGATACCCCCGCTCGTGGTTGCTCCTTCGAGGCGGGGTACTTCAGGTGGAATTTGATCGAGGGGTGTGGGGTTGCTTCCAACCCCACCACTCCTCGACAACTTAATTTTGAAGCGCATCGGCTTCTTCAACTCATCAAATTTATAGGTGGGAACCGCCTTTGGGCCATCACCTTCTATATCGAGGACTTCTTCCATTTGACGGGCTTTAACCTCGTCAATAGGAATAGGAATTGAATCTTCACCTGTTGCACCACCAGTGGGGGTGGGAGGAATTTCTTCCTCACCACCCCCATTCTCACCATCTCCACCAGAGGGGGTGGAAGACAGATCATCCTCGCCGCCCCCTTCCTCATCCTCGTCATTACCACTGTTGTCGTGGCTGACATTTTCAGTCTCTTCATCTTCCTCATCGCTCCCCTTTTTCTCCTTTTCTTCTTCATCTTCAATTTTCTTCCCTTGGCCTTCATCTTCCTTTTGCTTGATGAGGGTCTTTCTTCTCTTCTTCACTGGGCCTCTTTGGATCACCAGTTTCTCCTCCACAGTGGGCAATCGGCGCCTTGCAGTATAGATTTTCTTCTCGGCCCGAATCTTCCGGATAATCTTGCCCGAATGAGGGTCTTCCTCATAGTCAGAGTATAGGACTTCATTGTCCTCATATCTATCCTTTGATCGGTGGAGGAGATGGGCCTTGCCATATCTCACGGGGCAGTTGGAGAACTGCTTCCACGACCTGGTTCCACAGGTCAACTCCAGAAATAAGTTATCGATTGCTCCAGCCCTCTCGGAGGTCCAGGCAAAGATGCCTCTCTCGCAGTACATCTTCACTGCGTCATGTACTTCACCTCGGGGGGTATCGGGCACTGAGATGGGTGTCCATGCGCCGGTAACAGAGATAGGCCAATCTGTATACAATTTGTTCGAAGGGACTGTATCAGTTAGCGGGCGCAGTGGAGACACACCGGTCAAATTGTAGAATGGGCTGTCCCTTCTGTAAGCCCATCGATAGTGGAAGAAGAAGTATCCAAGCTCGATCCGAGCGTCTTCACCTTCCGGGATACTGGAGTAGCACGCCTTCAAGTCCTCTTGAAAATCCGACTCCACGCGGCAGAATGCGTAGATAATTCGCCAGGCGTTTCCAGTGACCTGCCCCGGGCAAAGGCCAGAAGTGTTCAGTAATCTTGCCGCAAAGGGTGGCAACGGTAGACGCAGACCGCAGTTGAGTTGGCCGATGGTTACGATGGTTCCCATGACCTTCTCATTGCTAGCAAAGCTGGTGAAGACGGTCTTCTTGTCGATGCCGAATGCAGTCTGAATGCTGGGGAGCGAAGGTTGCACCCTCCCTTCGGTGAAGAAAGATAGCAATGTCTGCCACTTCTTCCTCTTTGAATCTGTGAACTCGCCACCAGTATTGTATACATACTCAGTTTCCTCTGACAGAGACATGAGCGGGCCCAGAACGAACTGCACTTTAGGGATATGCTCTGGCCTCGATGGCGCTGAAGCAAACCCTACTCCTTGGTGTCTTTTTCCCAGCTGCCCCAGTTCGGCAAGCACAGCCTTGCCCTTGCCGCAGCCGCCCTTCGGAGAGGATGGAACCTCAACAATCTCTTTTCCTTTCCTCTTCGAAGGGACCCCGCCTGACTTCTTCGAGCTTCCAGAAGATGCCATCTGATCGATCGAGTAAAAGCAGAAATCGGGAGCAAAAGCGTCTGGACTTTGAAAAATTTTGGAAGCGTAAGGCAAAAATGACAGCCAGTGAAACTTATATACCAAGGGTGAAACAGGTACGCAAATCGAGGAGACACGTGTCTTCACCATATCAAATCGCGTGTTTTTGTAGGAACACGTGGCATCCATCCACAGCTTGCGCAAAATCAGGCGAACCGTCGGACCAGACGAAACATCGGACCACCGGTCCACGTGAACCAAACGGTCCAAGCAAGCCACCGGTCTGAGTAAACCGGACCACCGGTCAAAAGCCTCATTCAAACCAACCAAAGATTCAAAACAGGAAGGATCAAGCCCCATCGATGTTCAAAACTCTGCCAGAAGATCAGAACAGAACAGCGGTAAAACCCTCTCTGAGGGCAGGTTCAAAACTTTCATTCGATCAGTCAAATTTCTACTGGATCTGGCAAAAAACCAAGGGTTTTTGCCGATCACTCGAACCTTGACCGGATAATTTTTTACCGATCGGACAAACTTGTCCGATCGGCAAAAATCATTCGATCGGTCAAATTTCTACTGGATCTGGCAAAAAAAACCAAGGTTTTTTGCCGATCACTCGAACCTTGGCCGGATAATTTTTTACCGATCGGACAAACTTGTCCGATCGGCAAAAATCATTCGATCGGTCAAATTTCTACTGGATCTGGCAAAAAACCAAGGGTTTTTGCCGATCACTCGAACCTTGACCGGATAATTTTTTACCGATCGGACAAACTTGTCCGATCGGCAAAAATCATTCGATCGGTCAAATTTCTACTGGATCTGGCAAAAAACCAAGGTTTTTTGCCGATCACTCGAACCTTGACCGGATAATTTTTTACCGATCGGACAAACTTGTCCGATCGACAAAAATCATTCGATCGGTCAAATTTCTACTGGATCTGGCAAAAAACCAAGGTTTTTTGCCGATCACTCGAACCTTGACCGGATAATTTTTTACCGATCGGACAAACTTGTCCGATCGGCAAAAATCATTCGATCGGTCAAATTTCTACTGGATCTGGCAAAAAACCAAGGTTTTTTGCCGATCACTCGAACCTTGACCGGATAATTTTTTACCGATCGGACAAACTTGTCCGATCGACAAAAATCATTCGATCGGTCAAATTTCTACTGGATCTGGCAAAAAACCAAGGGTTTTTGCCGATCACTCGAACCTTGACCGGATAATTTTTTACCGATCGGACAAACTTGTCCGATCGGCAAAAATCATTCGATCGGTCAAATTTCTACTGGATTTGGCAAAAAACCAAGGTTTTTTGCCGATCACTCGAACCTTGACCGGATAATTTTTTACCGATCGGACAAACTTGTCCGATCGGCAAAAATCATTCGATCGGTCAAATTTCTACTGGATCTAGCAAAAAACCAAGGTTTTTTGCCGATCATTCGAACCTTGATCGGATAATTTTTACCGATCGGACAAACTTGTCCGATCGGCAAAAATCATTCGATCGGTCAAATTTCATACTGGATCGGTCAAAAAACCATGTTTTTTGACCGATCACCCGATTCTTGACCGGTTGAATTTTGACCGATCGGTCAAAATTGACCGATCAATCAAAATTAACCGGTCCGTCCCTTTTTTGCGCTAACACTCGACAGAGCTCCTCTGCATGTATGACAGGGGGTTGTTAGCTTTGCACCACGAGTCCAAGCCAGCCAAGGAGGCCTCTTAGCTAACTTGGAGGGGGTAACTGTGGGTGCAAATTTTGGCAAGAAGTTTGCAAACAGCGGGACCCACCGGCCCTGCCTGGTGGGCCCCCGAAGACAACAGCGGGACCCACTGGCCCTGCCTGGTGCGCCCCCGAGTACCACAGCGGAACCCACCGGCCCTGCCTGGTGGGCCCCCGAGTACCACAGCGGGACCCACCGGTCCTGCCTGGTGGGCCCCCGAAGACAACAGCAGGACCCACTGGCCCTGCCTGGTGGGCCCCCGAGTACCACAGCGGGACCCACTGGCCCTGCCTGGTGGGCCCCCGAGTACCACAACGGGACCCACCGGCCCTGCCTGGTGGGCCCCCGAAGACAACAGCGGGACCCACTGGCCCTGCTTGGTGGGCCCCTAAGACGGCAGCAGAGCCCACCAGCTTTACCTGGAGGATCCCCAGATACGACAGCAGAAACCGCCATTTACCCCGGAATTCCTCCCAGAGAAGCCTATAAATAGCAGAGCCTTCGAATGTAAAAAGATCGAATCTCAGATCGAATTCTCAGTTCTAAAACCAGAGCTCTGAGATTTCCAATTTCCCATCTTCCACCTCTCTTTGATCTTCTCTTTTCTCTCGAAGAGATCAGAATTTTCAGTGATACTCGGCCTGTCGAGATCACTCCAACATAAGTGTTAGTGAATTCGGGTTGCTCCCTATAGCACGGAGACGTAGGCTTCGGCTGAACTCCGAGATCACATCTCTTGTGTCAAACTCTCTCTGATTGCCTCTCTGTTTACATATCGAAAGAGGTAACTTCAACTCCAATTGACAGATCGACCAACGATCTTCGACATCAACTTCAACTTCAATTGACTGGTGCTGCGAGAGTTTTCGGGTCGGCACGAAGATTTTCCCCCACAACTATTTTCGCAGTAAAGGACAATAAGATCTTGAGCTCCCGGTACGCATCCTAAGTCCGTGAGGAACTTCTTGAGCCACACCGCCTCCTTAGCTGCTTCGCACATCGCAACGTACTCAGCCTCTGTCGTCGAATCCGCGATGCATCCCTGCTTCACGCTCCTCCAACTGATGGCTCCTCCTTCTAATGAAAACACAAACCCTGACGTCGATCTCCTGGATTCCGGATCTGACGCAAAGTCAGAATCCGTATATCCAATCGACATCAATTCCTGTGAAGAGTAAACTAACTCATAATCTCTCGTCCTACGGAGATACTTGAGTATACTTTTTACAGCAGTCCAGTGCCCTGGACCCGGATTTGACTGATACCTGCCCATCATGCCTACTACATAGCATATATCTGGTCTCGTGCACTGCATGCCATACGTCAGACTCCCTACTGCCGAAGCATAAGGTATCTTCTGCATCTCTGCCCTCTCCTCAGGAGTCTTAGGACCCTGATCCTTGGACAACTTTATTCCATGTCTGAATGGAACCAGTCCCTTCTTAGAGTTGTGCATACTGAATCCGACCAAGATAGTATCTATGTAGGCTGACTATGACAGCGAGAGAATCTTGTTCTGGCGATCTCGAGTTACCTTGATCCCCAGAACATAACTCGCTTCACCCAGGTCTTTCATGTCAAATTAAGAGGATAACCACATCTTCACTGTAGACAACGTTCCAACATCGTTTCCGATGAGCAGGATATCGTCCACGTAAAGCACTAGAAAAACTACTGCAGTCTTATCGCTCCTTTTATAAACACATGGTTCATCCACGTTCTATTCAAATCCATAAGACTGGATAGCCTGATCAAAATGCATGTTCCAACTTCTGGATGCTTGCTTCAGTCCACAAATGGACCTTTGCAACTTGCACACCAGACCTTCCTAACCTTTTGCGACAAAGCCTAGAGGCTGAGACACGTAGATGTCTTCTTCCAAATCCCCGTTGAGGAATGCGGTCTTGACGTCCATTTGCCAGATCTCTCAATCATAATGGGCTGTAATGGACAAGAGGATCCGGATAGACTTAAGCATAGCCACTGGCAAAAAGGTTTCGTCATAGTCGATCCCTTCTCGCTGGGTATAACCCTTAGCGACTAGTCTAGCTTTGTAAGTCTCAACGGTACCATCCGGACCTCTTTTCCTTTTGTACACCCACTTACACCCAACAGGTTTAATGTTGTGAGGTGGTGTTACAAGTGTCCAGACCGAGTTTTGGGACATCGATGTCAGTTCTGCCTCCATGGCTTCCTGCCATGCTGCATGGTCAGTGGATACCATCGCTTCGTCATAGTTCAGAGGATCATTCTCCTGAAACTCTGGATCAACCATAAAGGCTTCTCCAATGTATCTATCAGGAGCACTTGTGGTCCTCCCACAGCGACGAACCTGCAGTGGTTCCATAGGAGTCGATTCTATAGTACCGTTAGTCTTAGTGGTATCGGCTCCCACTACGTTTTCTGTCTGCGTACTCCCATCAGTACCAAGCAATTCTTCAAAAACTACTTTACTGGTGGGCTTATGGTCTATTAAATAATCCTGCTCCAGGAATACGGCGTTCGTCGAGACGACAACTTTTCTTTCCTCAGGATCATAAAATAGACCATCCTTTGTCCCTTTTGGATACCCAACGAACAGACATACCTTTGTTTTTGACTCCATCTTATCTCGCTTGTCCTTCCGCACATATGCTGGACAACCCCAAATCCTAAAGTGTTGTAGGCTTGGCTTTCGCTTCAACCACAGCTCCCAAGGAGTTAGGGGTACTGACTTTGATGGAACAAAGTTCAAAATATATGTTGCCGTCTCTAGGGCATATCCCCAAAAACTAGGTGGCAATATTGCATAACTCATCATAGTCCGAACCATGTCTAACAAAGTTCGGTTTCTCCTCTCAGATACACCGTTTTGTTGTAGTGTCCCTGGTGCAGTCAACTGGGATACGATCCCATGCTCACGCAGGTACCCTATAAATTCATCCGATAGGTATTCGCCTCCTCGATCCGATCGAAGAGACTTGATACTTTTACCCGTCTGCTTTTCTGCTTCAGCTCTGAACTCCTTGAACTCATCAAAAGATTCAGACTTCCGTCGCATTAGGTATATGTATCCAAACCTCGAGTGATCATCCGTGAAGGTGATGAAATACTCGAAGCCTCCTATGGCACGGACACTTATGGGCCCACATACATCAATGTATACCAACTCCAATACCTCCTTAGATCTGCTACCTTTGGCTCGGAAAGATCTTTTAGTCATCTTGCCTTCCAGGCAAGACTCACACGTCGATAGGCTTTCTGAAACATTTGGACTTAAGAGTCATACCTTAACCAACCTGTGAATCCTGTCTGAGGCTATGTGTCCAAGCCTTAGATGCCAAAAGAGTGTTGGATTATCTGAGGGATTTTTCCTTTAAGATGAATTAATCACACAAGCTTCAGTTATGTTATCCTGCTTATGATTGGAGTTAATTACATAGAGATATTCTGTATATTTCCCTTACAAACAAAGGAACCATTCAATTTAATTGACATACCAGAAGCATCAAATAAAACTGAAAAACCTTCATTATTCAATAAGGAAACAGAAATTAAATTACCTCTCAAGGACGGTACATAAAGTATGTCTCTAAGTAATAAACTTCTTCCATCAAGGAACTGCAAGATGACATCTCCAACAGCTTCAGCCTCAGCCACGGCCTCAGTTCCCATACTTAGGATTATCTCCCCATCACCCAGTTTTCTTATCTCCTTGAATCCCTGCAAATTATTGCAAGCATGGTTAGTGGAACCAGAATCCACAATCCATGAAACTGGAGAACAACTGGATGCTACAAGGGATTCCACTATGTGGATTTGAGATATACCTGTCTCAGCCTTCTTGGGAGCCGCACGGTAGTCGCCCTTCCAGTGCCCCTTCTTGCCGCATCGAAAACATTTTCCTTTGGGATTCGCCGGACCATTCTGCTTGGGAACCTGCAACTGCACCTGGCCCATCTTCACGGGCTTCTTAGACTTTCTTTTCTGAAACTTGCCCTTGGCTTTCAGAGAAGAATTCCGCTCCACGTTTATGTTGGAATCTAATCCGGGTCAGAGGCTCGCAGCGGAAACGATTTGGCGGTCGAAAGACCGTTCATGGTGCACGTTACACGATTTAAACTTTCATTGAAACTAATCTACATATATGTGCATGTGTATGCACGAGAATCGAAAACCCCTAACGGCAATCTAGCGTAATGATTAACTAGCATGGATGCAAATCATAATGCTCGCTAGATCTACATGTTAGATTACACATACCTTTCGTACGGATCTTTTAACCGCGGAGAATTGTCTTCTTTGTCGATGGAGACGGAAGATCGTTCGCGAAGATGCCGACGGTACGAATGGAGATGTTACCTTCTTGTTCACCCGATCTCACACGATGCACGGAACGTCGCTCTCGGATCTCTGAGTGCCACCGATGAACGACCCTTCTCCTTCTTCAGAACTCCACGCGAGGAAGACGAAGTAGCAAGCGGGAAACGGAGAGAGATTAGGGAGAGAACTAGAGAGATTAGAGAGAGGAGGGGGTTCGGATTTTTCATCCTATGGGGCCGGCGCCCCATAGATCCCTTTATAGGGCCGGCCAACCCCCTTGGATAGGGATCCAAGGGGATAATGACCCCCTCTCATTATCTCTCCATTATCTCCTTTTTATCTCTCCGCGTATTTATCCGTTTTCCCACTTTTTAGGGCTCGATCTTAACCGTTTTATCGCCCTGTCCCTATCTATATGGCCGGCCCTATAGATGAGGGATTCTTATCCCTACATCATAGGGCCGGCCCTAGCAAGGTGTCACACCAGTGAGGTCGGCCAACAGTGAGGTCCGGCAGAGTGAGGTTTTTACCAAAACGCCCCGACGCCTTATTTTGACCATTTCTAGCGTGCGATGCCTAGCGGCCATTACTTAAGTGATCTTTACTAGTTACCTACTATTAACTGAGGCCACCGGAGGGTGCCTCTAGCAAAGTCAAGTAGTCATCTCGCAACATACCCCGGTGCATCGCACCTATGTAGCGAAGTTCACTTATGGCTAGGGATTACTACATACGACTCTGCACTAGTCTCGGGCTCAACCCTTAGTACTCGTATGTAGTTACGCATCTACCGTGCTCTAGTGCCATGCACACATGGAGCGTATACTTCTTTCTTCCTCATGCTTATGGTGTTCCGAGGAGACGGTTCAAGAACCGTACATAATATTGATAAGGTGGAACCATCAGGGACCGGGGTTCATGGCTTCCAACTCAAGCTCGATCGACACACTACCCGAGTGTACCATCGATCCTCTGAGCTCGAGTTAACCTGCGTAGCCACCCAGAGTGCGACGCAGGCTGCACTCCAATTCACCCAGACTTACTATGTTCTCCATCATACCCCTGCTCTCCGCTTAGTAGTGGTAAACTCGCTGTCCCTCCACTTGATACCATGATTCACTTCGAGCGGTGAAGACTACCGTCAGACTCGAACGATCATATGACTTGGTTCCTTCCAGGTTGACCTATACATCGTACCTCTGATTACCCCGTCGAGTAACCGAACCCGGTCAACAGTCAAACTGATGACCACCAGGCCTGGGTTTGGTACAGTGTAAGTCACACCAAGGAACGCATCTCCCATCAGGGGTGTGGATGGCCTGCAGGAGTGACACGCTAATGCAACGCCAGCCGAGTAACCCAGTACACCGTGGTTTTGGATCACTGCATATGGACCCTCACACATTGGTGCGCCAAAGCACCACGCAACTGGTTAGTCCATCAGTCGTGGTTCCTCAGGGTTTAGGACCGTTTTACCCTAAGCAGAAACACGGCTTAGTGTACCAGTGTCTGCTCACTGATCTGTACACCGTGTTAGTTCCGTTCAGCCACAGACACTGAGCCTGGTGATGACCATGGTGAAGATATCCCATGAACTGTCATCGCCAACAGCTTACCATGATGAGGCGACCAACCTGATCATAGCTGCGAACATATTTAGGTTATACGGGACCGATCCACTTAGTCTTCAACTCAGTGGACTACCATATAACCATGGCTCTCTGTTCTCTAAAGAACACGTAACTATGTTACGCACCTATATGCATCTCATGTAATAATAACTATCAATCTTTATTAGTCCAAAACATAAAGTTTTACAAGCTTAGAACACATCAATCCTAACAATCTCCCACTTGGTCTAGCGAAGCAAAACGGTTTTGACTCCCATCGCGTCCACATATCGCTCGAATGCCTTGGTAGGTATTGCCTTTGTGAAAGGATCAGCAACATTATCTGTAGATGCAATCTGTGTCACCGCTACTCGCCCTTGCTTTTGAAACTACCGAATCAAGTGGAACTTGCGCTCGATGTGCTTCCCCTTTTGGTGATGTCTTGGCTCCTTAGCTTGTGCTACCGCCCCACTATTGTCGCAGTAAAGCACAATAGGTAACTGGGCCTCTGGTACGCACCCTAAATCCGTAAGGAATTTCTTGAGCCATACCGCCTCTTTGGCTGCCTCGCACGCTGCAACGTACTCAGCCTCTGTGGTAGAGTCTGCGATGCATTTCTGCTTCACACTCTGCCAATTAACCGCTGCTCCTCCTAACATAAACACAAAACCTGATGTCGACTTCCTAGATTCCAAATCTGACATAAAGTCAGAATCTGTGTATCCAATCGGCGTCAGTTCTTGTCCAGTGTAAACCAACTCATAGTCCCTTGTTCTACGAAGGTACTTGAGTATACACTTCACTGTTGTCCAGTGATCTGGACCCGGATTCGACTGAAACCGACCCATCATGCCTACTGCGAAACAGATATCTGGCCTTGTACAATACATAGCATACATTAGACTACCCAATGCCGAGGCATAAGGTATCTTCTGCATTTCTGCTCTCTCCTCAGGTGTCTTAGGACATTGATCCTTAGACAGTTTTATGCCATGTCTAAATGGCACAAAATCCTTCTTGGAGTCTTGCATGTCAAACCTAGCCATAACCTTATCTATATACGCGGCCTGTGACAGCGAGAGAATCCTGTTCTGGCGATCACGTGTTACCTTGATCCCCAAAACATAACTCGCTTCACCTAGGTCTTTCATATCGAACTGTGTTGATAACCAGACCTTTACCGTTGACAATGTTCCTACATCATTTCCAATGAGTAGAATATCGTCTACGTAAAGTATCAAATATACTACTGTGGTCTTATCAGTCCTCTTGTATACACATGGTTCATCCTCGTTTTGATTAAATCCATACGACTGGATTGCCTGATCAAAACGGATGTTCCAACTTCTAGATGCTTGCTTTAGTCCATAAATGGACTTCTGCAACTTGCAAACTAGATGTTCCTGACCCTCTGACTCAAAGCCTGGTGGCTGAATCATATAAATGTCTTCTTCCAAATTTCTATTAAGGAATGCTGTCTTGACATCCATTTGCCAGATCTCCCAGTTGTAATGGGCTGCAATGGATAGGAGGATCCGAATAGACTTTATCATAGCTACCGGCGAGAAGGTTTCGTCAAAGTCGATCCCTTCTCTCTGGGTATAACCCTTGGCAACTAATCTAGCTTTATAAGTCTCTATTGTACCATCGGATCCTCTCTTCTTCTTATACACCCACTTACACCCAATAGGTTTAATATTGGATGATGATGTAACAAGAGTCCAGACTGCGTTATGGGACATTGATTCAATTTCTGCCTCCATAGTCTTTTGCCAGTCAGAGTTGTCAGAAGCTCCCACTGCCTCATCGTAGCTCAGTAGGTCATCCTCCTGACCCTCTGGATCAACCAATAAGGTTTCTCCATAGTATCTGTCAGGAGCTCTGATGTTTCTCCCACTGCGACGAGGTGGTGGTGGTGTTACAGGATTAATAGGTTCTACAGTATCTAGTATATTATTATCTGTAATGTCAGCTCCCACTATGCTTTTGGATGCGCTCTCTGATCTAGTACCCAGTAGCTCATCCAGAACTACCTTACTAGTAGGTTTGTGGTCCACAATATAATCCTGTTCTAGAAAATAGGCGTTCGTAGAAACGATCACCTTCTTTTCCTCAGGATCATAAAATAGACCACCTTTGGTCTCCTTGGGATACCCTACAAATAGGCATACTCTGGTTTTAGATTCCATCTTTTCCCTCTTATCCCTTCGCACATGTGCAGGGCATCCCCATATTCTGAAATGCTGTATCAATGGCTTTCGCTTTGGCCACAGTTCTCTAGGGGTCTGAGGCACTGACTTAGACGGAACGTGATTCAGAATATAAACTGCTGTTTGTAGGGCATATCCCCAAAAGGTCATTGGTAAACTGGCGTAACTCATCATGCTACGAACCATGTCCAACAAGGTTCGATTCCTTCTCTCGGAAACTCCATTCTGTTGTGGGGTACCTGGAGCAGTTAACTGGGATTTTATCCCATGCTCCACCAAATACCCTAGGAACTCGTCAGATAGGTATTCACCTCCTCGATCAGATCGAAGGGTTTTTATATATTTACCTGTCTGCTTTTCTACTTCAGCCCTGAACTCTTTGAACATGTCAAAGGATTCTGACTTCCGATGCATCAGGTAAATGTAACCATATCTTGAGTAATCATCAATGAATATGATGAAATACTCATGGCCTCCTATCGCCTTGACGTTCATGGGTCCACAGACATCCGAATGGATTAACTCTAATACCTCAGTGGCTCTTACTCCTTTACCTTTAAAGGACCTCTTGGTCATCTTGCCTTCCAGGCAGGATTCACAGGTGGGAAGGATCTCCGTAGGATCTGTTTCCAGAAGCCCGGCCTTCACCATTCTATGGATCCTATCTAAGGCAATATGCCCAAGTCGTAAGTGCCACATGTGGGTTAAATTTTCCGAAGGATTCTTACGCTTAGATGAATTAACATTAAATGCTGAAGTTATTATGTTATCTTTTTCAAATTTAGGACTTACAACATAGAGATGATTCTGAACCATTCCTCTTATTATAAAAGTTCCATTCAGTTTAAATGACACACCAGAAGCATCAAAATAAACTGAATAACCTTCATTAACTAAAGAAGAAACAGAAATTAAATTACGTCGCAAGGACGGTACATAAAAGACATCTCTAAGTGTCAAAGTCTTATTATTCGAAAAACTAAGATTAACATCTCCAATAGCTTCAGCAGCAGCCACGGCCTCAGTTCCCATGCTCAAGGTCACCTCTCCATCAAGCAATCTTCTGCTTTCCCGAAACCCCTTAAGAGAGTTACAGGCATGGTTAGTGGATCCAGAATCCACAATCCAACTAGCAAAAGTACTATTACTTGAAAGAAATGATTCAACAACTAAGAGTTGTAGATTACCTTCACCAGCATTCTGAGGCTTCTTGCAGTCCTTCTTCCAATGACCCTTCTGGCCACACCGGAAGCACTTCGTGCTCGGTTTCTTTGATTCTCCAGACCCAGAGGCTCCAGCAGAGTCTTGCACAGGCAGTGACTTAGGTTTCTTTTTATGTTTCTTGCCCTGAGGTTTGCCAGGCTTCTTGAAGGATCTGCGTTGCACGTGAAGTGCTTCGCCCTTCTGCTTGAAGCCATCCTCAGCTACCTGGAGAGCTCCCAGAAGCTCTGCATTTGTCATAGCCAACTTGTTCAAATTAAAGTTGGTGACAAAGCCTTCAAAGGCTCCAGACAGTGACGAGAGGAAGATGTCTGTTATCACCTCGCCTTCTAGCACAATGTCCATGGTAGCTAGTTCGTTCTGGAACCCAAACATTTTCATCATGTGTTCCCGAACCAGCGTCCCATTGGACATCTTAGTGCCGACGAGTTTCTTGATGGTAAGGTATCGCGTAACGCGATTGTGACCTTCAAACATCTCCTTCAAATACAACATCATGTCAGAAGCGTCGGGCATCTCCTCGACTTGCTTCTGCAGAGTTGTTTGCAAGGATGCTATTATATAGCATTTAGATATCTCATTAGATTCCTTCCAGTCAGTGAATGCCTTTAACTGTGCCTCTGTGGCATTGGGTCCTGGCAAATCTGGCTCAGGGTCATTAAGGGCTGACATATGTTTACCAATCCTTAGGACCAGGTACAGGTTGCGCTTCCAGTCCTCATAGTTGGGACCGGTAAGTTTGTGGTCATTTAGGATAGCGGACAGGGGGTCTAACTTAGTTATCTGAAAATAAAGATTGAATAATGAGTATGCATAAAAACTTATTTTATGGATTTTTAAAACAAGCTAATTATATCCATATGTCAACGCTACCCTCAAGCGAAGTCATTACCATGGATTAATTAACCATGTATGTAAGATCTCGGAATCGACTGTACCTGCCCTAGGGGGCATCATACAGCGTCAATCCGCTCACACGGGCCTTTTCCTTGACCCTATCCAAATCTGCCAACTAAGGGCTGTGATGGACCATGGTTATCTTTCGGCCAGTACCACGTGATCACCGTTGTCTTCGCAACGAATACCTCACGTGTACCTAGGATGCTTACCCACGAGCCTAAGCAATTACGACACAGGAGTTCATGCGGCCCCCACTAGGGTGGGATGAAAAGCCCTTCTCTTCTGGCCCCATAATCGCCATATCCGCAGGGAGGTCATTAAGTAATTTGGCATGGAAACACACAGCTCCCACCCTAGGGGGTGTGAAGTTATGCATCCCCACCCAAACACAAAACGACTGGCCGTGGAGGCCAGAGGATCTTATAAAAGTCCTCTCTTGCATCCCTTATAATTCTGAGGGTTATTTTGCGAGTATGAATTTATGCAAATGCAAAGGTAGCGACCTCCTAAATACTAGACCCTGGTCACACCATGCTCCCACTAGCGTTCAAGCCCTTCGCCTAGCATTAATCACTCTCGGAATATCATAGTCCCTGCCTCAAGTGGATTTCTCCATTCAAGGGTCACATTACATATTCCAAGAATATCGATGCTTTGTAAAATTGGTTATCACGCTAATGCTCTGGAGCTAATCCTAGAGTCAGACTCACTGGAAAGGACTCCCACTAGTCATGGCGCCTCGCTTATAGATTTGACAATTGATGTTCAATGGATCTCCATCTCATCTTTGATTTCGATGCTGGCCAAATAGGCACACCCGACTAGTCGGGTGCTCTCCTAATGGTGGCATAACCATATGTGATGGGATCCCACTAACATCAAAAGTCAACTAAATAATAGGCGTCATCTAGCGGGATCCTAACCTCAAACAGTCGCTTGGACCGGAGGGGAAAGGCATCCCTCTGAAAACTGATAATCACATTATCTCATCGGGGTTCGATATGAAGCTTAAAGAACTAATTAAAGAAAGCAACCATTAAAACTGAATTAAGTTCAGGGTCCGACCCCTGAACCTAATTAGCACAGCGCAGGCCTCTAGCTTTCTTCGCAAGGTTCCTCGGTCCGGCTCCTCCGTCGCGCTCGCGAACACTTTGCCGGATCGTCTTTATCCTCCAGGGTTCCGCTTCCGCTCCCGATGGTGGATTTCTTTGGCACATCTTTCTTCTCGATCTGTAACCGAAAAAGTCTAGTACGCTACGAGCAAGTGCTCGGTCATACACAATTTCCTAGAAAGAAAAGAAAACACACCTAGGAAAAAAGCCATGGGAAACCGAGGATGGTCAACCCCCATCACTCGCCCAATCTACGGCTCAATTACAAATCCACACATAGAAAGCAAATCCAGACATTTGCTAACTCGGGGTCCGACCCCCGGTAGCAAGCACAAATCATAGATCTAGATTTTTTATAGCGGCGCCCTGCAAGAATGATTAATAGAACAAGCACAATCTATACATATGCATGATCTAAGCGTAAGAACCCCGATGATCTCACGCATTCATCATGCGCACACATGTTAGTTTCATGAAAAAACGTGAAACGCACACCACTAATGCGGCTCTGATACCAATTGTTGGAATCTAATCCGGGTCAGAGGCTCGTAGCGGAAACGATTTGGCGGTCGAAAGACCGTTCATGGTGCACGTTACACGATTTAAACTTTCATTGAAACTAATCTACATATGTGTGCATGTGTATGCACGAGAATCGAAAACCCCTAACGGCAATCTAGCGTAATGATTAACTAGCATGGTTGCAAATCATAATGCTCGCTAGATCTACATGTTAGATTACACATATCTTTCGTACGGATCTTTTAACCGCGGAGAATTGTCTTCTTTGTCGATGGAGACGGAAGATCGTTCGCGAAGATGCCGACGGTACGAATGGAGATGTTACCTTCTTGTTCACCCGATCTCACACGATGCACGGAACATCGCTCTCGGATCTCTGAGTGCCTCCGATGAACGACCCTTCTCCTTCTTCAGAACTCCACGCGAGGAAGACGAAGTAGCAAGCGGGAAACGGAGAGAGATTAGGGAGAGAACTAGAGAGATTAGAGAGAGGAGGGGGTTCGGATTTTTCATCCTATGGGGCCGGCGCCCCATAGGTCCCTTTATAGGGCCGGCCAACCCCCTTGGATAGGGATCCAAGGGGATAATGACCCCCTCTCATTATCTCTCCATTATCTCCTTTTTATCTCTCCGCGTATTTATCCGTTTTCCCACTTTTTAGGGCTCGATCTTAACCGTTTTATCGCCCTGTCCCTATCTATATGGCCGGCCCTATAGATGAGGGATTCTTATCCCTACATCATAGGGCCGGCCCTAGCAAGGTGTCACACCAGTGAGGTCGGCCAACAGTGAGGTCCGGCAGAGTGAGGTTTTTACCAAAACGCCCCGACGCCTCATTTTGACCATTTCTAGCGTGCGATGCCTAGCGGCCATTACTTAAGTGATCTTTACTAGTTACCTACTATTAACTGAGGCCACCGGAGGGTGCCTCTAGCAAAGTCAACTAGTCAACTCGCAACATACCCCGGTGCATCGCACCTATGCAACGAAGTTCACTTATGGCTAGGGATTACTACATACGACTCTGCACTAGTCTCGGGCTCAACCCTTAGTACTCGTATGTAGTTACGCATCTACCGTGCTCTAGTGCCATGCACACACGGAGCGTATACTTCTTTCTTCCTCATGCTTATGGTGTTCCGAGGAGACGATTCAAGAACCGTACATAATGTTGATAAGGTGGAACCATCAGGGACCGGGGTTCATGGCTTCCAACTCAAGCTCGATCGACACACTACCCAAGTGTACCATCGATCCTCTGAGCTCGAGTTAACCTGCGTAGCCACCCAGAGTGCGACGCAGGCTGCACTCCAATTCACCCAGACTTACTATGTTCTCCATCATACCCCTGCTCTCCGCTTAGTAGTGGTAAACTCGCTGTCCCTCCACTTGATACCATGATTCACTTCGAGCGGTGAAGACTACCGTCAGACTCGAACGATCATATGACTTGGTTCCTTCCAGGTTGACCTATACATCGTACCTCTGATTACCCCGTCGAGTAACCGAACCCGGTCAACAGTCAAACTGATGACCACCAGGCCTGGGTTTGGTACAGTGTAAGTCACACCAAGGAACGCATCTCCCATCAGGGGTGTGGATGGCCTGCAGGAGTGACACGCTAATGCAACGCCAGCCGGGTAACCCAGTACACCGTGGTTTTGGATCACTGCATATGGACCCTCACACATTGGTGCGCCAAAGCACCACGCAACTGGTTAGTCCATCAGTCGTGGTTCCTCAGGGTTTAGGACCGTTTTACCCTAAGCAGAAACACGGCTTAGTGTACCAGTGTCTGCTCACTGATCTGTACACCGTGTTAGTTCCGTTCAGCCACAGACACTGTGCCTGGTGATGACCATGGTGAAGACATCCCATGAACTGTCATCGCCAACAGCTTACCATGATGAGGCGACCAACCTGATCATAGCTGCGAACATATTTAGGTTATACGGGACCAATCCACTTAGTCTTCAACTCAGTGGACTACTATATAACCATGGCTCTCTGTTCTCTAAAGAACACGTAACTATGTTACGCACCTATATGCATCTCATGTAATAATAACTATCAATCTTTATTAGTCCAAAACATAAAGTTTTACAAGCTTAGAACACATCAATCCTAACAGTTTAGGGATTGGGCTCCTGCCTTCATCCCGTCCTCTGCCGCCTGGAGCGCCGCTAGGAGCTCTGTGTTAGACATCTCCAACCGGTTAAGGTTGAAGTTGGTAACGAAGCCCTCAAACGCTCTTGACAGAAATGCGAGGAAAATGTCGGTCTGGATCTCTGCATCCAAGATGACATCGAAGGAACCAAGCTCGTTCACATAGCCAAACAACTTCAGCATATGATCCCGAACTAAAGTCCCCTCTGCCATCTTCGTGGACACCAATTTCTTGATGGTTAGGTAACGAGTTACCCGACTACGACCCTCGAATATTTCTTTCAGGTAGAGCATCATGTCTGAAGCAAAGGCCATGTCTTCGACTTGCTTCTGAAGGATGGTCTGCAAGGATGCCACAATGTAGCACTTGCACATCTCATCAGCATCTAGCCAGTCTTTCCATTCCTGTAACTGGGCCTCAGTTGCACTTGGTCCCGGCATGGCCGGTTGAGGGGTACTTAGGGCAATTGTGTGTTTGCCAACCCTTAGGACGAGCATTAGGTTACGCTTCCAGTCCTCGTAGTTTGGTCCCGTAAGTTTGTTATCATTAAGTATGGAGGCAAGGGGGTCGAGCTTGGTCATGATTTCTGTAAACAATGGTTTAAAGCAATAGTTAGGGTCTACTACAATCTATTTCATGGAATTTCGAAATAGATAATGTCTACTCCAGCCACTATGTCTTCACCACCTCAAGTGGAGACATTCAGGAATCTAAATTCCCTGGGCTCGAGCACTGAGACTATCGGCCCTAAATTGGAGACCGCATCTCGGTGAGAGCATGCAACCGCTTCTACCAACGGGGTTTTTACGACCTAGTCTTTATCAGAATTACCCACGGCAAACTGAAAGAACTCCCAGTCTCCTTTTGGCCAGCTTTATATGACCCGCGTGCGCAGCAACAGCGGCTTCACACAAGCTTTCGGATGCTTCCCACAAATCTAGGTAGTGTCGGCAGGGGGGTTCATAGGCTCCCGCGGTGCAGGACAAAACCGTCACCCACTGCCACCGGCATCCTCCATGCCCCGAAGGAAACCACTAGGTGAACCAGCATGGAAGCAAACACAGCTCTTACCTGGTGGGAATATCGAACTGCGTACCTCCTACCCAGACCCTTAGCCGGTTGATTGTGGAGGCCAGGGGCTCCCCTTTGGAGGGAACCTCTTACACATCCCTTCTTTATGAGGTTTTATGCATATCTAGAAAGGTCACAACCTCCTAGACTTAGACCCTGGTCCACCGTGCTCCCACTAGGATTATAAACCTTCCCGCAAAGCATTAGTATCCTCGAAAAATATCATAGTCCCTACCTTGAATACTCAGCTTTCGCCTTTCTTGCAAGGATCACATTACATAGATTCCAAGGATCTCGATACTTCACTAGTTTGTCCATAATCCTAAGATCTGGAGCCTAGCCTGAGGTCAACGTGGAAATGACTCCCACCACGATGACGCCTCGTTCACAATTTGATGCCTGATGTCATAGTAGACCTTATCTCATTACAGGTTTCGATGCTGGCCAAATAGGGACATCCGACAACCTCCACCGGACCTCAACCTAATGGTGGCATAACCAAATCGTACTAACCCTAAGCCTGATCTAGAGACAAACTCACAAGCAAGATAATCATATTATCATCGGGGTTCTCTAAATACGAAATAAAGAGAAACAACAGAAAAATATCCAAACTGAATCAAGTCCAGGGTCCGACCCCTGAACCTGAATAGCACAGCCAAGATATCCCACTCTTCCATTCTACATGATCTCTGACGACGATCCCTTTCATCGCCAACGTGCACGCTTTCGCCGGGTCTTTGCACGCCATGGTATCGCTTGCCCGAACCGTGGATGTAGCATCATCTCCTTCTTTCTGTGACCGAAAAACTAACATGCTCCGAGCAAGTACTCGTTCGTGTACAATTTCGCTAGAAAGAAAAGAAGATAATCCTAGAAATATGGCCAGGGAACCGAGGATGGTCAACCCCCACCCTCGCCATCTAGAACCTTACAATCCACAATAATAATCAATGCAAAATTAAATCCGGGGTCCAACCCCCGGATGCATGCAATCACATATTACTATTCAGCGCGGCACCTGCAAAAAGACGATACATAGCACAATCCATATGCATGATCTATGCCGAACCCCGACGAAAACATATACCGTCATATATTCACATGATGTTTTCACGAATTCATGCTTGAAACATACACCAAAGCATGCTCTGATACCAATTGTTGGAATTGGAGCTGCTAATCAGAGTCGCAGCGGAAGCAAAAGAAAGATCCGAAGATCATACGGTGTATGTTTCATTACAATTCGTGATACAAAACAATCTACATGCAAATCTATGATCTTAGCATATGTGCGGACACCCTAGAGGCATACTACGATCTACGGAAGACATGCATGTATCTACTTAGGTGTTTAGATTCATCATACCTTATGGATCTATG
The DNA here is from genome assembly GCA_947650365.1 of Chamaelirium japonicum. Lineage (NCBI taxonomy): Eukaryota > Viridiplantae > Streptophyta > Magnoliopsida > Liliales > Melanthiaceae > Chamaelirium > Chamaelirium japonicum. Next base: position 52,158,371 of record OX393555.1, read on the forward strand.
ATCCGAAGATTACGGAACGATAAAGAACCGCACATGAATCGCAAGGGAAACTGTCGGATAGCACATTGTCTTTTGCGAATTGAAGAATCCTCGAAATCCCGTCTCTGAGTGCAAGGATTTCGAGCCGACGGAAGAATCCGTTGCGAACACGATGACGAGCCGTGAGATTTTTTCCTCCTCTTTCTCCTTTCTTCCTCTTCCTTCTCCCTTCTTCTTCCGCTTTTTTCCTTGGCTGAAACCACAAAGAGGGAGAGTGGATGATAGGTTCGGCCACAAAGGAGAGGGAGGCACTTAGGGCCGGCCCTCGCCCCCTATTTCCTTTATAGGGCCGGTCTCCCATGGCTCCAAGGAGCCTAGGGCCGGCCCTTAGGTGGATAGGGATGAGTGGGGATCGGACTTAGGTCTTTCGGGTGTCTATCGTGAAGTCCGGACGAAAACACCCTTCACGAAAAGCGGAAAACTGAAAGTGAGACTGAGTAAGGTGCGCTACTCGGAATCGAGTTCCGTCAGCGCCTATGAGCTCCTGGAATTATTCCGCTCAATCTAAGATCCATATTCAATATGTTCTGAGCCATATTTTTGTATTTACCAAAATACCCCTATGGTCCGTAACACATGTGAATTAGGTTCTTTGGCTCCGGGCTTGCGCTCCATCACGCTACTTCGCATCCAACGTATCCAACTAGGTCGGGGAACAATTCCTATACGCAATGATAGGGTGGAACCTTCAGGGTTCAGGATCTCTAGCTCCAACCGGATCCCTGATTAACTGTTCCGGTGACACACCGAAAGTTCCGTTAATCAGCCCTAATCCGATTAACCCGCGTAGCCACCCAGTGTTCGACGCGAGTTGAACTCTAGTGATCCTAAACTTATGTTACTCCCTTATAACCCTGTTCTCTACTATACTCCGATAATCCTTATCCCTCCTATTACTGGTGCCATGATACGACTCGGGCGGTGGGGATCACCGTCAGATCCCGATCGATCATCTAACTAGGGTTTGATGACTTGTCATCTATAACACCACATACCTTCCGGTGCTATGCCTAGCATCCGGAACATCGTCAGTCATACTGACAACCACCAGGCCTGGGTTAACTGTGTGGACAGATTGACTCATCAAACCGCACCCATCCAACACTGAACGTCGGATAACCTGTAGGGATTACATGTCACTCAAGTGCCAGCCGGGTAACCCAACGTACCATGGTATTGGACTATGGAAGGTCCGCACACGTTGGCACATCAAAGCACCACACAACTGGTTGGCCCAGTAAACATGGTCCCTCAGGGTTAAGGACATATTATCTATAATAGTAAAACGGTTTCTGCACCAGTGTCTGAATCACTGAACTGTGCACCGTCTTGGTTCCCATTCAACACGATTATCGTGCTTGGTCAGGTGAATGGGAATCCCACGTTCCCGTGGTGGAGACTTCACCACATCCTCTACCTGCCAACAGCTTGTTCTCGGTGAAGCGACCGACATTACCTAAGCTGTGAACTAGTTCTAGGTCTACACAGAACTGGTCCACTGGGTCTCCCAATCATGGATCCTCCATGCGCCTCAGTGGCCTACTGTGTTCCCTAGGGTCCTTTTATTATATGAGTATTATCATATACCAGAGTAGTATTCTAATTAAAGCAATAACCAAAGTCATCTTTATTAATGTTAATACAGAAAATCCACGCTAAGGACACACGAGCTACAACAACCGACCAGGTCAGTTTTTTCAAAATATAAAACCAAACCAAACTATATATAAGAATAACCAATCCAAACTGATTGGTTTGGTTCGGTTAATGAGTTCGGTCGATTTTTGCAACCTCCTAATCAGCATGGGTCTGTATCGGCATCCCTAATAATCCCAATATACTCTCATCCCGTCGATTTCCACCTTATACCCTCTTCGGATTCGGCTCGTCTCGAGTTAGTATTTTCTCCAAGCCTTTGGGGCTAGGCCTTGGATGCGCGACACTCCTGCTTTAACGACCCCTTTTCGATGACATCCCCTCCTCCATCGTTGTCCTCGACCCGCCATACCCTTTCCGATGTCGCTCTTAACTTCCTGTGTCTCCTTCCTTTTTTATTCTTCCTCTTCCTCCTACCTCTACTATTTTTTTCACCGAAATTCTAACCCACCCTATAGATATGTCGATGACTGCTTGCCTATAGTATCAGTGGTATAACCACCGACATTACCATGTCAATGTCGGTGCCTACTCGCTGATAATGAATCATAATTGTAAATGCTATTTAGTTCACGCCCAGCACGAGCTCAATATTGGGGCCTAGGGGCACACATCCCTGGATAAGCCCAATAAGCTCCAGGCCCACGACGCGGGGAATGTTGACGAAGCCCACATAACATTGAATTCATGTAAGAAGGTAGAGATGATTCTGATCATATCGACCTTGGACTCCTTAAAGAGAGAGATCATGTTGTAAGTCGATTGTGCCTATCTAACTGTGGATACCAGAATTTTCGTAAGCCTACATGTAAGGCTTCCCAGCCCATTAATCAAGGCTATAGATCATGTTGTTTTGTTGTTAAGTACTCAAATAATGCATTTTATCGCTTATTTCGTATAACATTATCGTCTCTTTCTTACGTAAAACTTTTTATATACACATAAAGTACATCGTTTTCTTTACATCATTGCATAGTACACTTCCATATGAACACAGTGATATATTAGTTTGCGCTCATACAATCCATGCATGAAAAGTACAGAGAGGGCGGAAAGGAGGGTGTGGAGGTGCCTGGGGCAAAGAGGGCAGCGGAGGGAGAGGTGGCGGAGGGCAGAGAGGGCGAGGTCAAGGCAGGAGAGGCGGGAGTAGATGTGGGCGAGGGATGAAAGGAAGGAGGGGGAGGGGGAAGGGACGCGGCAGAGGAGGGATTCGGCTAGGGAGAAAAGCTGCCAGTGCGGGCGAGCTTGAGGACAAGGACATGGAGGGTGGGGGAGGAAGTTGAGATGGAGGGATAAGGCCATGTCATAGATCTCCTTGGCGAGGAGGGGGTCGGCCTGGGCTGCGATCAGCTTGCGGATGCGAGCCGACGGGCAATGACGGCGGCAGCAGAGGCAGTGGGGTTTGGGGTGGCGAGGAGGAGGAGGTGGTGGAGTTGGGGCAGGAGAAGGGAGTGAGAAGAGATTTGAAGAGAGGGAGGTGGAGGGTCGTGGATCTCCTACAACTTCAAGGGAGGAAAATAATTCCAGTCATTTCTCTCTCACTGTTAGCGGAGTGATCAATGGTGGCTAAGACTAAATGTATGAATCAATGTTTATCGAGTCAGTATGCCTAAATGTATAAATCGACTTTTGTATGATCGGTACTTTTTTGAGTCTTTTGGAGTCAGACCTCGGATGTGGGTTCAGGCCTTCAAACCCAAATCAATTTTGGTTGGTTTACATTCGTCATTTTTCTTTTGAAAACCTATCAATTGCTATTAGACAATTTAGTCTAGAATAAAGCACACAACAAAATCAAATTAAACAAAACAAAAGTGTGTGGCTCGTGGCCATTGCCTCATCTACACACTACCACCCACGGCCATTAGGCCCGCTACCCTCGTCACATGCACTCGCACCCACATATGCATCTAGCAGAAACATAGATAGGACATATATGCTAGCAGCCGAAGGGGGGTTGTTCACAACAAGAAGAGAAGGACGGAGGTGGTGGTGCAATCAATCAATACTTACGGTTGTAGCCTGTAGGTTTGCAGAGAAAGAAGAAGAAAAAAGGGGTGTTACCTGATAGAAGCCTGTCACTATTCTTCTGTTCGATCTCCGTTGGGGTTGCGCCGACAGGTGAGATGGGGTGGTCTGGCAAGGCACCGGATATACCTTGAAGTTGGAGGGATGGATTCAAGTGAGGAGAAAGGAGATGAAGGAAGGAGATGATAAAGTAAAAAAAAAACTTAGATGTACATTAGGCTTGGAGGGTTGGATTCACCAGGCTGTGTCACTGATTGCTTGGGTCGTTCGTCTTCAGAAGATAGAGAGAGAAAGGAGGGGATTTCAAAGGGGACGACGACGTTGGGTAGGGTTTTTAGGCGAGCCTATGGTACTGTAGAGGAGTCGGCCCTCCATCGTGAGTTCGTTTGGATTCCATCTACTATATACTTTAATCGAACCGACCAGGTCGGTTATTTTAAAATCTAAATTAAAGCAAACCAAACTATATATATATATATATATATATATATATATATATATATATATATATATATATATATATATATATATATATATATATATATATATATATATATATATATATATATATATATATATATATATATATATATATATATATATATATATATATATATATATATATATATGGGTCAGGATCGAATGACCCAGCAAATTTTGACCCAGCAATAACCCAGCACCCTTTGATGCACCTAGAGGTTTTAGAATGGGTTGATTTTTTGTATACATGTTGTCTATGGTATGTTGATCATCCTCACAAAAAATCAGTCCATTCTAAAACATCTAGGTGCATCAAATGCGCTCTTCAAATCAACGGTTTTCGATTGTTAATTTTAACCGTTGATTTGAAGAGCGCATTTGATGCATCTAGAGGTTTTAGAATTGGCTGATTTTTAGTGAGGATGATCAACATACCATATACAACATACCTACAAAAAATTAGCCCATTCTAAAACCTCTAGGTGCATCAAAGGGTGCTGGGTTATTTGTTGCGTCAAAATTTGTTGGGTCATCCGATCCTGACCCTATATATATATATATATATATATATATATATATATATATATATATATATATATATATATATATATATATATATATATATATATATATATATATATATATATATATATATATATATATATATATATATATATATATAACCAATCCAAACCGATTGGTTTGGTTAAGTTAATCAGTTTGGTCGATTTTATCACACCCCTAATCAGCATGGGTCTGTACCGGCATCCCTAATAATCCCAATATTCTCTCGTCTCATTGATTTCCACCTTATATGCTATCTAGATTCGGCTCGTCTCGACTTAGTATTTTCTCCAAGACTTTGGGGTTAGGCTTTGGATGCACGACTCTCCTACTTTAACGGCCCCTTTCAGTTGTCATTCCCTCCTCCTCCACCGTTGTCCTCAACCCGCCACCCCCTTTTCGATACGCTCTTAACTTCCTCTATATCCCTCCTTTTTCATTCTTCCTCTTTCTCCTACATTTACCATTTTTTTCACTGAAACTCTAACCCACCCTACAGATATGTCGATAACTGCTTGCGGGCCTACAATATTAGTGGAGTAACCACCTTCATTACCATGTCAATGTCGGTGCCTACTCGCTGACAATGAATCATAGTTATAGATGCTATTTAGTTCACCCCCAGCACGAGCTCAATACTGGGGCCTAGGGGCACACATCCTGGATAAGCCCAAGCTCCGGGCCCACGACGTGGGGAATGTTGACGAAGCTCACGTAAGATACAATTCACGTGAGAAGGTAGAGATGATTCCGATCATATCGGCCTAGGACTCCTTAAAGAGAGAGATAATGTTGTAAGTTGATTGTGCCTATCTAACCTTGGATACTAGAATTTTCGTAAGCCTACAAGTCGGACTTCCCAGTCCATTAATTAAGGCTATATATCATGTTGTTTTATTGTTAAGTACTCAAATAATATATTTTATCGTTTATTTTGTATGTCATTATCGCCGCTTTCCAACGTAAAACTTTTCATATACATATAAAGTGTATCGTTTTTTTTACATCATTGCATAATACACTTCTATATGAACGCAGTGATATATTGCTTCGTACTCATACGATGTATGCATGAAAAGTATGAAGCTCGATAACCCAAATTATCCTTTTTTGTCGATAATGGCACCATAACCTAATATGTGTCATTTCATATGTGATTTTCAGGGAATTGGCTTGGATCTTGATACAAATAGCTCAAAGGCATTGTGACTAAGTAGTGGATATTCTCACAGAGAGTCGATGGAGGATGCACAGCTCGTTTGGAGGCTTTTATGAAAAATGATGGGAAAAAGAATAATTGCGCTATGTTCGACAGAGAAATGACTTCAACGGGTCAGTGCATTGCATGATTCGAAACAGAGGAGAACGCCGAGCATGCTAACAAGCTTAATAGAGCATGATGGCGAATTGCAAAAGTGAACTAGGTAAAACCCTGGCTCGCACCATCGATCGCCTTCTCTCTCATCTCTTTCTTTTCTTTTCTCTTTATTTTCCTCTCTTTCTTCCTTACACTTGATCACAATCAACCATTCTCTTAAACCCAAGACAAACCCATGCATTTCTATTTTCTCATCCGAGCCTCGTCCAACCCGGCCATCTCTCTCCTCAAGCCGATCCATCCCCAGCCATGCACGTTGGACCCCTTCACAATCTCCATCTCGAGTCCGTCCACCCTCTCCCGACTCCAACTTTCTCTCCGGTTTTTCTTTTCTCTCTCTCTCTCTCTCTTCGTGATTCTCCCCTTCTTTCCTTATCCAGCAGCCCTCCTAACCAAATCACAACCGCACCCTCTCACTCTCTGAATCTGATCACAGGCGCCCTCCATTGCAGTGTCTCGCTCTTCTCTCCTGTGTCCTCTCTCTCGAGCCCGCATCACAGACGTCCCTTCCTTCCTAGCAGGCCCCAGGCGGCACTCGATACCCCCGTGCAATCCCCTCTCAAGCTAGCTGTACCCGAGCACCCGTCTCTCTCGTGATCATCTCTCTCTCTTCTGAAATATCGGGCACACCTTTCACCTCAAGATCTCTCGTCTCCTCCTTTCTCTTTTCTAAGATTCCCAATATGCTCTTTCTCCTTCCTTTTTTCTCCCTCTATCTCTAAATCCTAGCCGCCCGATCCTTTCCCCTCTTGGACCCAAGGCCATATGCGAATCCCACGTCCTCTCGAGCCAGTTGTACCCGAGACCCCAAAACCTGTGATCTTCTCTCTCGTTTCTCTCTCTAGTCCACGAGCCATGCACGTCTTGATATTTTTCCGAACGTCTTCGCTTACTCTCGAGCTTCTCTCTCTTTCTCCCGATTCCTCTCTATCTCTAAAAATCCTGCACAGTTCCTCCTTTATAAAGAAGACCTCATAGAAAACCCAAGGGAGGCTCCCACCACCCTTGATCATTACACTGAAAATCGACCATCTTCCACACGCTAAAAATCATCGTCTCTGAGCCACGCTTCACCATCGACAAAAAGCCACGCCACAAGCCATCATCCACACCGCAGTCCATCGTCCTCGTCGGAAGCTCTCATCCGCGATCACCTTCTAGTTTTTATTTTTCATTAATGGAGTTTAATTGCATTTATATTTTCATGTCAAACTATATGAATATGTGCGGCTCAACCCCTAGCTAAGGCTATGGGGGATGCCTAGTAGTATGCTATGTTTTTCGTTAGATCAATAATAAAGCTTTCATTTTTTTATGGTTGAATCTCATGATGAACGATACTATTCAATGATATATGTTACTTTGCTTGCAAATTTGTTTGATTTCGTATCGACTTTGGGCATACGAAATACTTATGAATCCATGTGGTATGATAACACAAGCGTAACGAATCCGTCTTCGCATGATTTTCAATCTACTTAATAAAGTATGATGGATGTATTTTTCTAGAAAATCAGTATATGTGTATAAGTTAATATGATTGCATATTGATTCCGGGCATACTCAATGCTTAATAACCTCTGTAACATGCACTAGAACTTATTTTGATGCTATCTTCATGCGTATCTATTGATCAAAAGAAAGCATAATATACTACTAGGTTGAACCCGGATGTCTTAGTCTCATCTCCATCATAATCTTATTAATTTCATAGTAATCTTTAGTTCTTTTTAATTTACCATCGTAGTTTCATCTCTCATGCTCCACTCTCAGTGAAAAATTCTAATTTGCACCCACGTTCACGTACTTTCATCGCACTAGTTACCATTGGTCCTTCAGTCCATGTGGAATCGACCTTGGACTCACCAAGATTATTGCTTCACTACACACCGTATACTTAGGATTAAATTATACTTTTTAGTCCCTTAATTAGGACTACTCGGAGTTAGCATTTATCCTGAATGCTAAACCCGAATCATGTGACATCCCAGCAGATGGTTCCTTGCCTTCTAGTCGGGGCTGAGTGTGATTTACCGATTGGGATTGGGTACCAAAGTGAAACCTTTTTTCTTATTAGAAACTACCTCACATGATTTATAAACTTGGCAATGAAGAGCCAATCGGGTTTGTTATTTCAAAACATCGATCTTTAATAGGTCTCGTTACTTGGATCGGAACCGAGCATAATTGGAATAGAGCCTAATGGGTTTGGTGTTTGGCGGTAGCTGTTGGATGATTCAGTGGATGCTCTCTTCTTCCTCCACTGTCCGTCTCACCCCCATGTCGGAAAAAATTTCAGCACGTTCTGCATACCATACAACCGCGGGGCCCACTACGATTCAAAGACAGATTGCGGCCACCCAGCACATGGGACCAGTGGGCCCCGCGGTTGTATTGTACGCAGGATGTGCACTGCGCCAGATAAAAACCTTGAACCGATCAAAAGACGTGACAATCGGCATCCACAGCAATGGGAAAATTTTGAGTACATCCTGCGTACACTGCAACAACGGGACCCACTGCAATTCAAGAGACATGGGTAGCAAGCCCAACGCCCAAGCAAATGACGGTAGCGGCCCCCAGCTTTTAGAGCTTGCTGATAGGTTTTGGGTAGCGATCGTAGCGTACGTAAGATGTGCTAAAAATTTTCCCAATCCAAAGCATTGGAGCAGGAGGAGAGCACGATCTCCGTGTTACATCGAACCGCGGATCAGCATAAGCAACTGCTGCTCACGGCTAGGGGTGGGACTTGGGCGGGTTGAAGGGTCTGCCCATGCCCAACCCGACTTGCACAAACATTAATCCGTTTTGCCCGTGGAACCCGGGGAATCCCGTGGAAGCCCAATCCATGCTTGCCCATTCAAGTTGCTCGAGTTCCTCGGGTTGCTCGGATTGCCCAATTTGCAAAATAATGGATGGGTTGGGCGGGTTGCCGAATTAGAAATGATTGTGCAGATATATAGATGGAAAAAAACCCCAATAGATTTTTGAATTGGATAAAAAAAATCTTTAAATTGTATAACGAAAACATAAAGTCCAACTCATATCCTCACAAATTTCAAACGAATTCTTAGCATTCAACATTAAAACAAACAGTCTTTGATTTTCATAAAAAAAAACTATCAAAGCATTCAATCTTAGTGTGTCACGTCCTCGGGTTGGGAAGATCGGTGTCCAAATCTGTCCAAATTGAAATCGGGTTGATCTTTTTTTTGTCCAAATCCGTCTAAATTTTTAACTAGCTTTGCCCCGTCCATTGTTCGGGTTGGGCGGGTCGGGTTCGGGTCAGACCCGCCCAAGTCCCACCCCTACTCACTGTGCTAATGGACGGTCCCAGATCGGCCACGCTGCAGTGCAAAAAGAATGTAAAATGATGCGATCTCTTCATATCTGGGTGGCGGATATGGGTGGTTATGGACCAGAAACCTCGAGACGCCTCCTCCACCTACCACGTGGCAACTCCTTTGCTTGTGGATCGCATTTCCGGACGAAACCTCAGCCGCGGTGGCCCCACCCGCATAAAGCCATGGTGATGGTCCATCATTCATGCATGGGAAATGCCAGTTGAACAAACTTGGGGGACAACAGTGGGACAGTCTGTTGTCACCCCCACGTGAGGTGGCATCTCCTGATTGGCCGGACTATGGGCCATGGGATGAACCCTAGGAGTTTGAATCGTTTAGGGTGATGTTAAACATTAGCCGATCGATGCGCACCATGCGGCACTAATGACATCGCACGCCCTAGAGGTTCCAATTTTCTAGGGTTCCATCAACTTATGGTCGAAACATTAGCATATCAATACGTGCCATGTGGCACTAATGGTATCGTAGTCGTCTGATGGAGTGCCATTTACTTATCGTGAATCATAGGGCTACTATAACGTTAGTGCAGACACATGGTACGTATCGGCTGGTTACCGTTTTCAACCATAGGTTGCTGGACAGTGGAGCCTTGGGAATGCAACCATCATTGTCCGTCGCTGCCCAACTAGCTAGCCGGTGGTGGGAGGCAACGGGTGGTTGCCAACAAGCGGTAGGCAGTCGGTAGTGGTTGCCGGCGACGATGATGGCAGACATCAACAATGTTTGATGGTGGTGGCATCCAGGGGAAGCCCTACATTGGGTCCGTCAAGCCCCCCCACTTTGAGGAAATCCAAAGATAAGTTACACTTAGCCCCCTTGAAGTTTAGCTCAAAAACACTTAACCCCCCATGGTTTTTTTTTTGTTCCAAATCACTTCCTAAAGTTTGAAATGTTAGCACAATACCCCTTTTGTCAACTACTTGATTTCCTCATTTGGTAATTTTTATCTTATCGAAGCTGAATTTTGGTGGTGGTGGGGGGGGGGGGGGGGGGCAAAATGGTTTTTTTTTTTAAACTATAGGGAGGTTAAACATTTTTGAGCTAAACTTCAGGGGGGAGGGAGAGGGGAGCAAAGTGTTATTTATCTAAAAAACAATTCTAGCGAACTTGCATGTTTGTCAACTTTTGATTGCCAACTTCACATGGGCCCCGCCAGCCACCACCCTTGCAACCAGTCATTGTCCATCACCATACCGTCGACCACCACCTCCGTCGGCCACCACCCGTCGCCGTCGCTCATATTGGCGACTCACAGCCGACCACGACGTCCGCTGACCACCATCAGTTACTGGCCATCAACGGCCACCACTGACCGCCCGACACCCATCGCCTTCTACCATCATCCGCGCACGTGGGCATTCTCGTAGAGTTTGTGGGTGCAAATTTTGGCATAAATCTGCCACGGGACCCACCGGCCCTGCCTGGTGGGCCCACGAGGACTACAGCGGGACCCACCAGCCCTGCCTGGTGGGCCCACGAGGACTACAGTAGGACCCACCGGCCCTGCCTGGTGGACCCACGAGGACTACAGCGGGACCCACCAGCCCTGCCTGGTGGGCCCACGAGGACTACAGCGGGACCCACCAGCCCTGCCTGGTGGGCCCACGAGGACTACAGCGGGACCCACCAGCCCTGCCTGGTGGACCCCCGAAGACAACCGCAGGGCCCGCAACTTTACCTGGAGAATCCCCAGATACTACAGCAGAAACCGCCATTCGCCACCCGGAATGCCTATAAATAGCAGAGCCTTCGAATGTAAAAGGATCCGAATCCACAAATCTGATTTCCACTCTGAGATCTGACTTTCAGAACCAGAGCTCTGGGATTTCAAACTTCCGATCTACCATCTCCCTTTGATCTTCTTTCAGAAAGATCAGTGTTTACAGTGATACTCGGCCTGTCGAGATCACTTCAATATAAGTGTTAGTGAATTCGGGTTGCACCCTATAGCACGGAGACGTAGGCTTCGGCTGAACTCCGAGATCACTTCTCGTGTCAAACTCTCTCTCTAATTGCATCTCTCTGTTTACAAATCAAAAGCTTCAACTTCGATCAACAGATCGACCAACGATCTTCGACGTCAACACGAACATTCAATTGACTGGTGCTGCGAGAGTCTTCGGGTCGGCACGAAGATTTTCCCCCACAGTTTGGCGCCGTCTGTGGGATTCGAGCGAGAAGCCGTGTCCTCTCTACTTCGACTACCAGATCAATAGCCAAACTTCCTCGCCCCCTCGGTTGATCAGACAACTGATCGGACGTCGGCAATCTCGTTGTACCTTTCGCACTCTGAATGGCGAGAACCAAGCATCAGGGTCAACCAGAAGGAAGTAACACTCAACATCAACCTCGTCCTGAGACTCGTTCAATGAGTCAAAGGCTCAATTTTGGGCAGCCCATTGCTGTCCCCGAGATAGGGGTTCATTCAGGAAGCGGGAGATCAGTCGATCGACCGATCGCTCCTCATCCTCATCAATCAATTGGGCAGACTGTCCCTGCTCCTGCTGAAGATCCTCCATCGACTTACCAGATCTCTGCAATCGATTTCCAACTACTCCAATTGGCGAAGCAAAACGCCACCCTCACTGCTGAGAGGGATGCTCTGAAGAAGGCAGCTTCCGAAGCTGGAATTGCTATTCCGATCCCCTCCGCAAGTGAGAGGGTTGATCCTCCTCGACATTCAATTTACTCCGAACAACGGAGGTCAATGGGCACTGATGCTCTCGAGAGGATTCGACGCGACCCAACTCCCTCTGCTGCTCCTTGGAAGCAGAATGTTTGGGATCGTCTTGAAGACGAGTCCTCTCAATCTTCATCTGGTCGTAACTGCGACAAAAGAGCACCATCGAAGCTCAATCTGCCAAGGAAGCACCAAATGAAAGGCGCTCCTTCAAAGAGTAGAGTCTCCCCTTCCATTCCACTCCAACGTGGACTTGGATCGGACCTTCGACATCGACTTCGACCGGCAAACACTTCAATACCAGAGCAAGACCTTGCGATCTTGCCTCTTGACCCACCTTTAGGTCGAGGACATGGTCGTAGGGATGGCTACTCTTCTGCCGGGCCACTTCATCGAAGCCTCTTCGAATCAGCATTTCCAAGAGGATGGAGAACTCCTACCCTCCCCAAATTCAACTGCGTCCGAGGAGATCCAAGCCTCCATATACTTGCCTTCAAGCAAGCTCTAACGCCACACGAAGAGGAAAACAACGTGCTCTGCCGCACCTTCGCGGGAAGTCTCGACGAGCCTTCACTCGACTGGTATCACAATCTCCGAGCTGGGTCCATTACCCAGTTCGGTGTTTTGGCTAACCTCTTTGTGCAGCATTACCAGCTCAACCTGAAACCCGAGAAGAAGCTCGACTCTCTATATCGACTAAGGATGGGTGCAGATGAGACTCTCCGCAGCTTCACAAGGAGGTTTCGCAACGAGCATGCTGCTCTCTCTGGAAGGCATCTAGATGATGAAGCCATCATGTTGGCTTTCCAGAACGCTCTCCGCTTCGATCTACACATCTACAACGACTTCATCCGTAATCCCCCTCCTTCTCTGGGAGCTATGTTCGATCGAATTCAGAGGGAGATTGAGGTGGAAGACGATCAAGTCGCTCGAAAAGGGCGAGAAACTAAGAGAAGGCCTGCTGAAAGAGAAGCACCTAAATATGCTGCAAAGGCTCACAACACTGAAGCAGCAGCCCCTCCGGCCAACAAAAGATCAAAGAATGATAGGCGTCGATCTCCAACGAAGACCACTTTTACCGAGTGGAACATGCCAGTCGAGCAGATACTCGACCGTATTCAACACGACGAGTATCTTCGGAGGCCCAATCCTCTTCAACCAAATTCCAAATTCACAGCAGACAAAACAGTCTACTGTGAATTCCATCGAAGTCACGGCCATTCCACCGATCGGTGTTTTCGGCTGAAATTCCATCTTGAAGACTTGCTACGAGAAGGCCACCTTCAAGAATTCGTCAACAATGGGCACGATCAACGTCGAACCTCGGCCAAGGGGAAAGAAGTGTGTTGGATACATCAAATCTCTTCCAACCGGCAACCAATTTCTGTGAATGCCAATGTCTTTGGCATTCATGGAACCCTGCACAATCAAGCTTTGACCGGGAAGGAAGTCGATCGGCAGGTTCGACGCATCTTCCATGTTCGATCTACTGCAAACAAAGAAGATACCTGGATCGAGAAGCCCATCGAAGGTCTGGCTTGGCCATCCATAGTCTTCAACGACACCGATCTTCAAGGAGTTCACACTCCACATCGAGACCCTCTGGTCTTGAAACTCATTATCGACGGCAGCACTGTCAACCGGATCCTCATCGACACCGGAAGCTCCATCGACATTATGTTCTCAGACTGTTTCAAACGTCTGGGACATAAGTATCAAAGCCTCGACGTCGTCCCGACTGTGATCACCGGCTTCAACGGTGAACAAAGCATCACAGTGGGCGAATCCAGATTTACCATCGACCTCAGCCGAGAGACTCGAGTCTCGGTGAGGTTTGCAATCGTCGAAGGAATGTCTAGCTATAACGCCATTCTTGGGCGACCATTCCTCCATCAGATCAATGCCATCTCCTCCTCTTACCATCAACTACTCAAATTTGCAACTGGAGAAGGCATCGTCTGCATTCGAGGCGATCAGCAAGCTGGAAGGTCTTGTGAAGCTGCTGCGGCAAAGACAGATCGAAAGATTAACATTGCCCCTCCAAAGCGGCCACGAGATGAAGCTGGTCCCTCTTCTAAATAGCAATCAAAGGAGATTCCGCTGACCGAACCGCCGCCAATCGAATGGGAAGCATCACCTTCAATTGAAGAAATCATCCCGATCAACATAGGCAGCGGAGATCTCCCTCGACAAACATTTATTGGTACCGGTCTTAGTGACGTAGAAGCGCAAGACATGGTATCCTTCCTCCAGTCCAATATCGACGTCTTCGCATGGTGCTTCGAAGACATGCCTGGGATCAATCCAGATGACGCTTGTCACCGACTTGCGATCAAAGAAGAGGTGAAGCCCGTCAAGCAAAAGCCTCGCACCATTCGACCAGAGCTGCAAGTTGCTGTTCAAGAAGAAATTACCAAGCTACTCGCAGCCGGATTCATCCGAGAAGTAGAGTATCCAACTTGGATCTCTAACATAGTGGCTGTTCCAAAGAAGAATGGGAAAGTCAGAGTCTGCATCGACTTTACCAATCTCAACAAGGCTTGCCCCAAAGATCCTTTTCCCATGCCAAGGATAGATAGACTCGTCGACGCCACTGCTGGCCACGAGCTGTTGTCTTTCATGGATGGGTATTCTGGATACAATCAAATTCCACTCCACGCTGATGATCAAGAGAAGACATGTTTTGTGACTAGCCGAGGCCTTTATTGCTACAATGTCATGCCATTCGGCCTCAAAAATGCTGGTTCCACCTATCAAAGGCTAGTCACCAAAATGTTCGAAGATCAGATCGGTCGCAACGTCGAAGTCTATGTCGATGATCTCCTCACCAAGAGTTCCGTTCGGAGCAAACATCTATCTGATCTGGCTGAAACCTTCCAAGTCCTCCGAAAGTATCGAATGAAGCTCAATCCAGCCAAGTGCGCTTTCGGAGTTCAATCTGGTAAATTCCTGGGTCATCTTGTGACCAGGAGAGGTATTGAAGCCAATCCTGATCAAATTCGAGCCATCATCGATATGCCTTCACCTACAAATCGAAAAGAAGTTCAACGTCTCACTGGAAGGTTAGCAGCACTCAATCGATTCATCTCAAAGTCCTCAGACAAGTGCAAGCCACTCTTCGACAAGCTACGAAAGGCGGATACCTCCGGCTGGAGTCCAACCTGTGAAGAAGCATTTCAAAGTATCAAGAAATATCTGGTGCAAGCTCCTATCCTGACTGCTCCACTTCCAAAAGAAGACTTGTGGCTCTACCTTGCCGTGACCGATCAAGCAATCAGCGCGGTCTTAGTCAGTAGAAGAGAAGGCATCGAACATCCAGTCTACTACATCAGCCACACTCTTCTTCCGGCTGAGACTCGCTACTCAAAAACTGAGAAGGTCATCTTGGCCTTGCTCACTGCTTCGCGTCGTCTTCAACCGTACTTCGTCTCCCACCAGATTACTGTCATTTCAGAACACTCACTCAAAGATATCATTGACAAAGCTGGTCGAGCTGGTCGAATGACCAAATGGGTGATCGAAATGAGTGCTCTGGGGATTAAATTCGAATCTCGCACTTCTATCAAAGGTCAAGCAATTGCTGATTTTCTAGCTGACTTTCCAGTTGAAGACCCCATCACTTGGGAAGATGATGTCGACATGCGCTTGGAAGATGAGGATACTCCTCCGATCAATCCTGCAACAAAAATTGATCCAAGTCTTGAAGTTATTTCTGCAACTCCTCCATGGAAGCTTTATACTGATGGAGCATCAAGTTCGATCGGTTCGGGAACTGGGATAGTCTTAATATCCCCCGAACTCGATCATCTCCAGAAAGCCACTCTTCTTGGGTTTAATGCCACCAACAACGAAGCTGAATATGAAGCACTCATTTCCGGACTCGAAATGGTAGAATCTCTGGGGGTAGATCAAATCATCATATACAGCGACTCCCAATTGATCATAAGGCAAATCAATGGAGAGTACACAGCTCGAGAAGAAAGAATGCAACTCTACTTGGCCTTAGTACGACGTCTTCAACAACGTTTTACTAGCGCTGAATTCATTCAAATCCCCAGAGCAGAGAACCGAGAAGCAGATGCCTTAGCTAATGCTGCCTCAGTTCTTGGAGACTCACTCGGAGGAAGGCAAATACAGATCGATTATCAAGAAGTGCCCAAGACCATCCCCGATCAACAGATCCTTACTACTACAAAAGAATCTGGGGGTGGAGATCAACTTCAAGACTGGAGGCGACCAATTTTCGACTTCTTCAAGCATGGCAAAATGCCGGAAGATCCAAATCAAGCCCGAAGACTTCAGAGGAAACTCCCGTGCTACATTTTGCAAGGAGAAGATCTATACTTCAAATCTCACAGCAGGATGTTACTCAAGTGCCTTGGTCCTGAACAAGCACAAGCAATCCTGATTGATATCCACTCTGGAGCTTGTGGAAATCATTCAGGAGGAAGATCTCTTGAAGCCAAGACGAAGCTACAAGGGTACTACTGGCCAACAATGGCAAAGGATGCTCAACAAGTCGTTCAAAGATGCGAGCCTTGCCAACGACACGCTCGAGCTATCCATCTCCCTGCCGATGAACTTCATCAACTATCAAGTCCTTGGCCTTTCCATCAATGGGGGTTAGATTTCTTGGGTCCTTTCCCTCCATCTCCAAGCAAGAAGAAATATCTACTGCTGGCTACTGATTACTTCACCAAATGGGTCGAAGCTGTGCCCCTCTTTCGAGAGACTGACGACGAAGTGATCAAATTCATTCGGCACAACATCTTCTCAAGATTTGGCACACCTCAAGTTCTTGTTGCTGACAATGGAGCTCAATTTGACTCAGACAAGTTCCGAGAGTTCTGTCTGAACAACGGTATCAAGTTATTCTATTCAACTCCAAGATATCCTCAATGCAATGGTCAATCTGAAGCCTCAAACAGATCTATACTTGATATACTCAAGAAGAAACTCAACGACAAGAAGGGATTGTGGGAGCAAGTCCTACCTGAAGTTCTTTGGGGGTATCGCACAACTCCGAGAAGATCAACAGGGTTCTCACCCTTCCGTCTAACATATGGGTCAGAAGCAATACTCCCAACAGAAAATATATCTAGAACTTTGAAGACCAAAGCTGTTGAAGAAGGAGTCAATGAAGAACTTCGGATCAATGATCTAGACTTCTCTGAAGAACTACGAGATCTAGCATCACTTCGTGTGGCCAAATATCAACAGAAGATCAAAAGAGCCTATGACAAGAAAGTCCACAAGAGACAATTCCCAGTGGGTAGTTTAGTTCTCAGAGCAGTTTTCTACAATACCAAAGAGCACAGCAGTGGAAAGCTTGCTCCCAACTGGGAAGGTCCATATATCATTGAGTCAGTTGGAGGCAAAGGTTCTTACAGACTGATCACACCAGAAGGAGATAGATTGCCTCGAGCTTGGAATTCTAGACACCTCAAGTTGTTCTATCCATAATGTAAATTCTGTGATGAATAAAGCTCTCTTTCAAATATTCAAGTGTACAAGTGTTCTGATTTTCAATCCAAGTTCTGAAGCAGTTTCAAGTTATCCATATTCAAATTACAAGTTATCCATATTCAAATTACCAGGTCTTTTAACAAGTTTGGGTGTTAGGGTTGCGACCCAACCCCTTACTAGCAAATGTTAAAAACTGACCATTTTCAAGTTACCAGGTCTTAACATGTTTGGGTTAGAGTTGCGACTCGACCCCTTACTAGCGAATGTTAAACTGACCTTCGAAATTCAATATCCAATTTCAATCAATTCGATATCGTCTAACAGGTTTGGGAGTCTGAGTTGCGACTCGACCCCTTACATCCAAATGTTATTCGAATTCAAATTCAATTTTCAAAGTTACAAGTTTGGGTGATTAAGTAGCGACTCAACCCCTTACATTCAAGTATATGCGTATTCAAATTATGTTCAAATTTATGAATACTCAATCATGTCAAATAGCATTCCAGAACTCAACATTCAAAGACATTCAACTCAAAAGAAGTGCAAGTTTCAAATACCAAAAAGATGTCTTCTATTATCATCAAAATATGTCAGATACAAGGAGCTGTTACATTTCAAAAATTTACAAGTACAACAACAAAGAAGAAGAAAAGTCTCAGGGCTTGGCCACACTCTTCGCATGCGACTTCTCCCCTTCAGATCCAGGACGAGCTTTACTCGCCACTGATGCCTTGGAGGATCGGATGCTAGCTACATGAGTCCTGAGCGCTTCTGCTGCCTTCTCTGCAGTTTCCTTGTAAACCTTGCACTCTGACAGCGCATGCTCCATTGCCTTTTTGGAAGTCTCCTCTCTGGCAGTGAAGGCAGCGTGCTGAGTAGCAAGTTGTTGCTTCAGCTCTTGAATCTCGATGGTGCGGCCACAGGACATGTCCTCAACCCTGGAGAGTCGAGTCTTCAGGGATTCGAGCTCGTGACTCTGTGCCTCACACCGATCCTTCAGCCCCTTGATCTCCAGCCTTCCCTTGCGAAGTTCCTTAATCTTGGATTTGAGAGAGGCTTTCTTCGAAGTCAGGAGATCTCTCAGCTCATCTCTCTCCGCGGTCAACTGATTTATTTCAGCCACAGCTTCTTTTGCTCCCGCCCTCAAGGAGAGTTTGGTTGCAACATTCATAAGTGCTGAGTTCTGCAAAAGAACAAAAGAGTTGAATTATTCTGAAGAAAGATAAGATTCAAATGATCGATCAAGCAGATGCACCTACCAACAGGTTAATTCTATCAAAAGCTTCATCCAAAGTGGCACTCGGAAGGTTGATAAGTTTTCTGATCGCAGCAGTGGGGCGGTTGATATCAACGTCACCCAAGTTTTTTATTGTCGGAGTCAATCCAGCAGGCGTACCTGCAATCAAAGGGAATCAAAGTGTTAGATTATTTTCGAACTTCAAAGACAAGACATTCAAAGCAAGTTAAGTTCAATTACCTGATGTTTCGACCTTCGGCTCTTTGCCTTTCCGACGATCAGAGCCACTCTTAGGAGTCGATTTCTCCTGAGTCGGGGTTGGCGCTGGTTGAGGTTGAGGAGCCCCATCCCCCACTCGACTTCCCCTCTCCAAATTAGCAGGGGGGGAAGCATTCCTGGGAGGTGAGGCTCTCTCTTCTTGCGACCCGCCTGGCTGGATGAGCCCGGCCAGCATGGCCTCCACCTCGTTGAGCAGAGAGTGAGAGGGGGGAGGGGGTTGCTCAACCTCTACACCCCCACTCATTGTTGCTCCCTCAATGCGAGGAACGTCGGGGGGAATCTGATCGAGGGGTGTGGGGTTGCTTCCAACCCCACCACTCCTCGACAGCTTTATTTTCAGGCGCATCGGCCTCTTCAATTCGTCAAATTTGTAGGTGGGAACCACCTTTTTGCCGTCGCCCTCTGTGTCGAGAATTTCCTCCATCTGACGGGCTTTAACCTCGTCAATGGGAATAGGGATCGAATCTTCCCCCGTTGCACCACCAGTGGGGGTGGGAGGAATTTCTTCCTCACCACCCCCATTCTCATCATCCCCACTGGAGGGGGTAGGAGACGGATCGTCCTCGCCGTCCCCGTCCTCATCTTCGCCACTGCCACTGTTGTCGTGGCTGGCATTCTCAGTTTCTTCTTCTTCATTCTTCTTTTCTTCTTCTTCATCTTCTTTCTTCTTGTCTTGGTCTTCATCTTCCTTAGGCTTGATGAGAGTTTTTCGCTTCTTCTTCACTGGGCCTCTTTGGAGCACCAGTTTCTCGTCCATGGTAGGTAACCGGCGCCTCGCAGTGTAGATTTTCTTCTCGGCCCGAACCTTCCGGATGACCTTGCCTGACTGAGGGTCCTCCTCGTAGTCAGAGTATAGGACCTCGTTGTCCTCGTACCTGTCCTTTGACCTGTGGAGGAGATTGGCCTTGCCATATCTCACAGGACAGTTAGAAAACTGTTTCCACGACCTGGTTCCACAGGTTAGTTCGAGGAACAAGTTATCTATGGCTCCCGCCCTCTCAGAATTCCAGGCGAAGATGCCTCCAGCGCTGTACATTTTCACCGCCTCGTGCACGCTGTCTCGGGGGGTGTCGGGCACTGACATGGACGTCCAGGCGCCAGATACAGAAATTGGCCAGTCAGTATACAACTTGTCCGAAGGGACCGTATCGGTGAGCGGCCGCAGGGGAGATACTCCAGTCAAATTATAGAAAGGGCTGTCCTTCCTGTAATTCCATCGATAATGAAAAAAGAAGTATCCGAGCTCAATCCTGGCAGGTTCACCTTCCGGGATGCTAGAGTAACATGCCCTCAAGTCCTCTTGAAAATCTGATTCCACCCGGCAGAACGCATAGATGATTCGCCAGGCATTCCCTGTGACTTGCCCCGGGCAAAGGCCAGATGTATTCAGTAGTCTTGCAGCGAAGGGTGGCAGAGGCAGACGTAGGCCGCAGTTCATTTGGTCGATGGTCACGATGGTTCCCATGACCTTCTCGTTGCTGGCAAAATTGGTGAAGACGGTCTTCTTGTCGATGCCGAAAGCCGTCTGGATGCTAGGGAGTGAAGGCTGCGCTCCCTTCCCTTCAGTGAAATAAGAGAGAAGTGCTTGCCACTTCTTCCTCTTTGTATCTGTGAACTCACCACCCACATTGTACATGTACTCCGTCTCGTCTGTCAGGGGCATAAGAGGACCCAGAACAAACTTCACTTTGGGGATGAATTCTGGCCTTGATGGCGCTGAGGCAAAACCTACCCCTTGGTGCCTCTTGCCCAGTTGGCCAAGTTCAGCTAGAGCAGCCTTGCCTTTGCCGCGGCCCCTCGGAGGAGATTGAACCTCGACAATTTCCTTCCCCTTTCTCTTCGAGGGAGCTGTACCGGACTTCTTCGAACTGCCTGATGAAGCCATTCGACCGATCGAACGAGAACAAGAACAAGAGCAGAAAATCAAGAGAGCAAGGGTCTGGACTTCGAAAAATTTTGGAAGCGTGAGGCGAAATGACAGCCGGTGAAAACTTTTTGTACCCAGGGTAAAACAGGTGCGCAAATCGAGAAGACACGTGTCTTCACCATATCAAATCGCGTGTTTTTGTAGGTACACGTGGCATCCATCCGTAGCAAGCGCAAAACCAGGCGAACAGTCGCGACCAGGCGAAACGTCGGACCTACCGGTCCACATGAACCAACGGTCCAAGCAAGCCACCGGTCTGGGTAAACCGGACCGCCGGTTCAAACCGGACCGCCGGTTCAAAGCAACCATCAAGCCAACCAAGGATTCAAAACAAGAAGAATCAAGCTCCATCAATATTCAAAACTCCGCCAAAATATCGAAGAACAAAGCAGTAAACATCCTTTGAAGGGCAGGTTCACAACTTTACTTCGATCAGTCAAATCTCTACTGGATTTGGCAAAAAACCAAAGGTTTTTGCCGATCACTCGAACCTTGACCGGATATTTTTTCACCGATCGGACAAACATGTCCGATCGGCGAAAGTTATCTGATCGGTCAAATTTCTACTGGATCTGGCAAAAAACCAAGGTTTTTTGCCGATCACTCGAACCTTGACCGGATATTTTTCACCGATCGGACAAACCTGTCCGATCGGCGAAAGTTATCTGATCGGTCAAATTTCTACTGGATCTGGCAAAAAACCAAGGTTTTTTGCCGATCACTCGAACCTTGACCGGATATTTTTCACCGATCGGACAAACCTGTCCGATCGGCGAAAGTTATCTGATCGGTCAAATTTCTACTGGATCTGGCAAAAAACCAAGGTTTTTTGCCGATCACTCGAACCTTGACCGGATATTTTTTACCGATCGGACAAACCTGTCCGATCGGCGAAAGTTATCTGATCGGTCAAACTTCTACTGGATTTGGCAAAAAACCAAGGTTTTTTGCCGATCACTCGAACCTTGACCGGATATTTTTTCACCGATCGGACAAACATGTCCGATCGGCGAAAGTTATCTGATCGGTCAAATTTCTACTGGATCTGGCAAAAAACCAAGGTTTTTTGCCGATCACTCGAACCTTGACCGGATATTTTTCACCGATCGGACAAACCTGTCCGATCGGTGAAAGTTATCTGATCGGTCAAATTTCTACTGGATCTGGCAAAAAACCAAGGTTTTTTGCCGATCACTCGAACCTTGACCGGATATTTTTCACCGATCGGACAAACATGTCCGAT
Organism: Chamaelirium japonicum; assembly: GCA_947650365.1. NCBI lineage: Eukaryota > Viridiplantae > Streptophyta > Magnoliopsida > Liliales > Melanthiaceae > Chamaelirium > Chamaelirium japonicum. Next base: position 52,180,713 of record OX393555.1, read on the forward strand.
CGGCGAAAGTTATCTGATCGGTCAAAATTCTACTGGATCTGGCAAAAAACCAAGGTTTTTTGCCGATCACTCGAACCTTGACCGGATATTTTTCACCGATCGGACAAACCTGTCCGATCGGTGAAAGTTATCTGATCGGTCAAATTTCTACTGGATCTGGCAAAAAACCAAGGTTTTTTGCCGATCACTCGAACCTTGACCGGATATTTTTCACCGATCGGACAAACATGTCCGATCGGCGAAAGTTATCTGATCGGTCAAAATTCTACTGGATCTGGCAAAAAACCAAGGTTTTTTGCCAATCACTCGAACCTTGACCGGATATTTTTCACCGATCGGACAAACATGTCCGATCGGCGAAAGTTATCTGATCGGTCAAATTTCTACTGGATCTGGCAAAAAACCAAGGGTTTTTGCCGATCACTCGAACCTTGACCGGATATTTTTCACCGATCGGACAAACATGTCCGATCGGCGAAAGTTATCTGATCGGTCAAATTTCTACTGGATCTGGCAAAAAACCAAGGTTTTTTACCGATCACTCGAACCTTGACCGGATATTTTTCACCGATCGGACAAACATGTCCGATCGGCGAAAGTTATCTGATCGGACAAATTTCTACTGGATCTGGCAAAAAACCAAGGTTTTTTGCCGATCACTCGAACCTTGACCGGATATTTTTCACCGATCGGACAAACATGTCCGATCGGCGAAAGTTATCTGATCGGTCAAATTTACTACTGGATCGGTCAAAAAACCCTGTTTTTTGACCGATCACCCGATTCTTGACCGGTTGAATTTTGCCCGATCGGTCAAAATTTGACCGATCGGTCAAAAGTGACCGATCGGTCAAAATTTAACCGATCGGCCAAATTTCAGCTGATCGGTCAAAATTACTACTGGATCGGTCAAAAAACCCTGTTTTTTGACCGATCACCCGATTCTTGACCGGTTGAATTTTGCCCGATCGGTCAAAATTTGACCGATCGGTCAAATTTGACCGATCGGTCAAAATTTGACCGATCGGTCAAATTTGACCGATCGGTCCAAATTGACCGATCAGTCACTTTTTTCTCTAACATGCGACAAGTTTCTTCGTGTCCGTTTTTCTAAACAGGAAGTTGCTATTTTTTGCACCAAGTCCAAGCCAGCTAGAATGCACTCTAGCTAACTTGGAGGGGGTAACTGTGGGTGCAAATTTTGGCATAAATCTGCCACGGGACCCACCGGCCCTGCCTGGTGGGCCCACGAGGACTACAGCGGGACCCACCAGCCCTGCCTGGTGGGCCCACGAGGACTACAGTAGGACCCACCGGCCCTGCCTGGTGGACCCACGAGGACTACAGCGGGACCCACCAGCCCTGCCTGGTGGGCCCACGAGGACTACAGCGGGACCCACCAGCCCTGCCTGGTGGGCCCACGAGGACTACAGCGGGACCCACCAGCACTGCCTGGTGGACCCCCGAAGACAACCGCAGGGCCCGCAACTTTACCTGGAGAATCCCCAGATACTACAGCAGAAACCGCCATTCGCCACCCGGAATGCCTATAAATAGCAGAGCCTTCGAATGTAAAAGGATCCGAATCCACAAATCTGATTTCCACTCTGAGATCTGACTTTCAGAACCAGAGCTCTGGGATTTCAAACTTCCGATCTACCATCTCCCTTTGATCTTCTTTCAGAAAGATCAGTGTTTACAGTGATACTCGGCCTGTCGAGATCACTTCAATATAAGTGTTAGTGAATTCGGGTTGCACCCTATAGCACGGAGACGTAGGCTTCGGCTGAACTCCGAGATCACTTCTCGTGTCAAACTCTCTCTCTAATTGCATCTCTCTGTTTACAAATCAAAAGCTTCAACTTCGATCAACAGATCGACCAACGATCTTCGACGTCAACACGAACATTCAATTGACTGGTGCTGCGAGAGTCTTCGGGTCGGCACGAAGATTTTCCCCCACAGAGTTCATCTCATAACCTTTAGTGAATGAGAATCGAATGAGAATCGGAGGCTATTTACAGATTTTTAGAGGTATGTATGAAATTCCCCCTCCACCCCCGCCTTCCCCCCCCCCCCCCCCCCCCCCCAAAAAAAAAAAAATAATAATAATAAAAAAAAAAATATGGTATATTATTCACAACCTGCGCACTAATTGAGTCGGCCAGTTATACCTTCAAATATTTAAATGGCTCCAAGGATCAAAATTCTCCTTCACTCGAGGTAAAATCCTAATAAACTTTTTGCTGTGCGATCAAAGGAAGTGTATGGACGTTGTCACGCCGCCTGCCGACCCCTTCGACTGTGAGACAACGACTGTAGTTACTTTTTAATAATTATGCCTCCCTTAGGAAAAATACTGGGTCCGCCGTGGCATCCCCATAGGGATCCCCACGGGCCATAGTCCACCTCTCATGTTAACTTGGAGTGTCAGATCAGACTGTCCCCTAGATTGTCCATGTTTGTTCAAACAGCATTACTCGGATGGATACGCTTAACCGAGCGCCATACTTTTTTTTTTTATTTAAAAAAAAAAAAGGAGAGGGTGACTTTTATCATTTCCACCGTTCGAGTTTGCACGTGGCAAGAAAATATCTGGGTATCGATCGAGGCGGGAGACGTGTCTCGCTGTGGATGGAGTTCAGATCTCCTCCAGTGGGTCGGCTCCGGTCGGTGGGCCCGCACGCATCACAGTTGTACGATGGTAAGCGACCCGCAGCGAATAGTACTCCGGTCGACTGCATGCGGTTGTGATGCGCGACGGGCCCACCGACCGGGGCCGACCGACTGGAGCAGATCAGAACTGCTGTGGACGTCGAATCGGAACCGCATCCGATGCGATCCCCCCCCTGCGGGCGCCCGCGTAAAATATCCGAACTGGTGTCCAGGCTTGGGCCACGTCAGCCTGGGCCCCCCGGAGCCAATGGAGGCACGACTACGGATCTGTTGACGTGGCGGTCACACCATTGAGGTGGGAGGAGATATTTCTGGCCCAAGTTGCGGCGGGGAGCGGACCGCTGCGGTGACGGTTACCGCACGAACCGGTTGAAGTAGCAAGTGGGGAGCCGGGCAGCGAGTTAAAGACACACAGCATAGGCGGCCGCCGTCGGCCATTGTTCTTGCTCACATCCGAGAGAGAGAGAGAGAGAGAGAGAGAGAGAGAGAGACGATGGGAAGGGAGGAGAGCTGCGAGAGAGGAGAGGTAGCGGAGGTGGTCATGGTGGAAGAGGAGATGCTGGAGGGGGATGGCGGCGCCGGCGCCGGCGCCGGCCAGGAGGCGGAGGAGGAGGAGGTGAGTGGGGTGGTGAGATGGGAGAGGTTCCTGCCCCGGGTGTCGGTGAGGGTGCTGCTGGTGGAGAGCGACGACTCCACCCGCCAGATCGTCTCTGCCCTACTTCGGAAGTGCAGTTACAAAGGTGGTATACCTCGTCCCCCTCCGACAAATCCATTGAACTTTGTCTCAGGATTTCCAATTCTCAATTTATTTCCAATCTTTTGCTTATCCCCTTTGAATCTGAAATTGTTTCGTCTCCAAGATTATATCTAGTTTACGAAAAATTCGAGTTTTTTAATATCTTTAGGTGCAATTTGTTGATGTTGGGGTTTTCTGGAATTGAGAAACCCTAAAGTATCACTTGGAATTTTTTTCATCCCCTTATTTTGATGCTGGAAACAGGAAAAATGAGAGATCTTGCTTCATCTATGGCAAATGAATGATTTTGAGGTGTAACAGAAAGATCTCTAATGAAATTAATCAAGTATGACACCGGCGGCCTTGTAAATATAATTGTAGTAACAACCAAGGAACAAAAATCCTGTAAAACCTCACTGATTATCGCGAAACAAGTCGGTTTTCCCCTCCAACGAAATGATAAATATTGCAAATGTACTGATAAATAATATGAGAGAGCGCAGCGGATCGGGTCGAAACCGATATTTTGATTCTTGGTAATGACAAAGTCTCATCCAGTTGTAGAGACCCCTAAATTCCAGAGGAGGGTTTGAGTGTTCAGATCAGGTGATGGGTCATTCTTGTCCATTTTTTCCCCCTAACAATTCAGTTACCTTCATGCCTGAAAATACGTTGTGCTGCAAGTAGTAAGCATTTGGAGTACGGGCCTCGGACGTTTTACTATACATCTTGAAGATTATATTATGTTTTTGTTGCGAATATTTGAAGTTGGGTTCAATTAGATCCCTAAAATTGCCTTACTTGTTGGAGATTCAATGAAGAAGCTCATGTTGAATGATCGCATCCAATAACGGAAAGGGAATGGAGATGGATGTGGGATTCACTGAACAATATATTGTCAGCTTACCATAGGTCAATGCGCCCAAAGGTCATGGCGGGTTTTTTTCCCTTTCTTTAGAACGGATTTGACTGTGTGACGTTATTCATTAGTTGTCAATCGTTACTTTGGAGTATCTAACCTACTCTTGGTATTGGAATTTATGATGCATTTAAGAATTTACAACTCAATTAGCAGATCATAATACTCATTTAACTAGTAAGGAACAATTTTTGGATTAATGTGTATGGATAGATACATACAGTGTTAGCTTTTACTGGATTGGAACTTGGAAGTCTCTGGTCATTGTGTTTGTCTCTGTATTAACAAATTAGTAGGAAATTCTACTGATGGTCTTTCGTACTTATCATTCATATGTTTAAAACTTTGTAGTTCTTATTAAGTCTTCTACACGCCACATCTTTTCATCACACACGGGTAACGTCTGAATTCTTAAACTATTTGCATAATTATGTTGTCTGGGTGCTTCCTTCATAGTAGCTATGCTGATCTGCTTCAGCTTTTGAGTTGGCAGATGAATGCTATGTATGTTTGCAAATTGTGGTGCTAAAAGATTCTGTCTAATAGGGATCATGTCTTCTTTTGATTCTGCTTGCTACATGAGGACTCTTTTATATCCCATCCTGTTCACCCTGTTTCTTTTTAACATTCCTTGTAGTTCCCTTTCCTTTTGAATATTTTTTCTTCTTCTGGTCACCTGTTTCCGAAACAGGAAAGGTAAGCAAGTTTTTCCCTAAGTCTTTAATAATTTTTGCAGTGCCCGTATTGTTTCATGTCCTTACAAAGTATTCAAATGGTTTTGAAATCAGTTTCTTGATCCAAACTATTCGTTGTTAATTTGGTTGTCTTGATCCAAATTTTACTTTCTTTGTCGACTTTAAGGACCTTATTATTGTGTAGATCCCTCACCTTTTCTTCTTCTTCTTTTGACATGATTCTTTAAGGCGTTCTGTTATGGTTTTGTGTGTCATGCCTCTGCGTTTTACCATTGATTTGAAAGGTAGTGTGGATTAAAATGAGAGAGAGAGAGAGAGAGAGAGAGAGAGAGAGAGAGAGAGAGAGAGAGAGAGAGAGAGAGAGAGAGAGAGAGAGAGATTTTACTTTCTTCATAACTTTAAGCGCCTTAACACTGTGTAGATCCCTCGCTCTTGTTTCTTCTTCTTTTGACATGATTCTTTAAGGTGGTCTGTTATGGTTTTGTGCGGAATGGCGTTGTGTTTTTACCATTGATTTGAAAGTTATAAGCCAAGCAAATGCTATTTCATATTTTGACTTTTTTTTCTTCGAACAGTTATTGCAGCATCCGATGGGTTGAAGGCGTGGGAAATACTGAAGGAGAATTCTCATAATATAGACCTTGTTTTGACGGAAGTAGAGTTGCCCTCGATCTCTGGATTTGCTCTTCTTAACATGATAATGGATCACGAGTCCTGCAAAAACATTCCTGTCATCAGTTAATATCTTCTAGAGCCTTTTTCCAGTTACCCACTAGCATTGTTTTGAAATTAATGACCTTTATCCTGTTATTCATGCAGTGATGTCTTCGCATGATTCTATCAGCATGGTTTTCAAATGCATGTCAAAAGGTGCAGCAGACTTTCTTGTAAAGCCTATAAGGAAGAATGAGTTGAGGAATTTGTGGCAACATGTTTGGAGAAGGCACATTGTATGCTTCACCGCATCTCAATTCATGCCATCCCCTCTATATGTTGGCTTTATTTGACTTACGTGTGCACTGAATTTTGTAATATCACATTTTCTTTTCAGTCTACCGGCCGGCACGAGGGTACTTATGGGCATCAAGATGAAAATCTTGCGAAGAAGAAATTGGACAACTGTCCAGGAGAATATGTTACTTGTCTGCATGAAATTAAGGAATGCAGTGAGAAAGGGAGCGATGCTCAGGTCAGTGCTTCATTTCTCACCATTATCTAATATAATCTAGTCATGCTGCAATGCCAATAGGAATATTTTTTACTTCTTCTCTATTTTGTATTAACACTTACTAGTTACTGTTAGCCTAGAACTTTTAGATTCTGTTATGAAAATAGAGTTATCTGTAAGGACTATAGATGGAAGCACACTTATTTTCCTATTCAACGATTTTATATTCTTTTGTCCCATTTTAGTTGATAGTGTTGTGCAGTTTAATATGTTCTCAAATGTCACATTGTATACTCTTATATTTTTTTTTGAGACCGGCTGGTGTCCTGAAACCTTTTGGGCAATGGCCCACTTCAAGCACGGACTAATCCCTCCGGGGGTGAAGCCTGACCCACTCGTTAATTCCCACTTCACTAGGAGGAGTTGAACCCACACCTTTTGCTCTTTTCTTAGGCTGATATCTGAAGTGCAGAAGTCCAACCATGATAGTTGACATGTTCCTTAAATTGATAATTGGATACCATGCCTTTTTTTGAGAGAAATTATACCATGCCCTTAAGGCTGTAAATACAAGTCGCCTAGGTTGTTAGTTGTAATTGTTCTGTTGCTCAAGATAGGCGACATTTATGATAAACTGCTACTTAATTGCTGACAAGTTGCATTTTAATGTAAGTTCGTTTATGGAGTTTTATGTAAAATATGCAAATTTTGTCACCTCTTGTGCAGAGTTCCTGTACAAGGTCAGACATTGAAGCTGAGAGCACGTACATGCAAAATATGCTGGATATTAACCAGCATAAAAGCAGGGTTCTCTCTCTTATGACTGATGGAGTAGCTCAGAATGATGAAGAGCATATTCAATCAGACAGTGCATCATTGATACACGAGGTTGAAGCTGAAGGTATTATTATCATGTCATCGTGATTAAAGCACGGTCTATTTGATCAGTAGGGATGTGTATAACAAGTTACTTGTTACTGATAAGTCGATTACGTTTGTTTTAGGAGTGTCTCCTTTCAATGGAGCATGCAACTCAAATGAGCCAACCCTAGATGAAGACCAACTCTATGCAGCAATGGAGACTCCGAATGATGTATGTGATCCTATAAAGATGTCTGATTCATGTCTGATTCATAATTATTGCCATTGGTGAGCCTTACAAGAAAACTTTTTATCAGGACAAACCTTCTACTGATGTGATTGATCTGATTGGAGCGATGGGTAGTCAACCACGATGCAGTTATGTGACAGGAGACGTCACTGCTGTACAAATTGTTTTTTCTGATGCTTCAGAAACTCTCATTCATGAGAAGGATGCCAAATGCAAGTCAAGCTCCATGCCTCATCTAGAACTGTCGTTGAGAAGATACCAGCAAAGTAGCCATGAAAAGCCAGAGAGCGAAGAATTGAATACATTGAATCATTCAAATTCCTCAGCCTTTTCACTGTAAGTTTCTCTTTTGATGCCTACACTTTCCTAATTATAATTCATGGTCTGTCTGATGTTCTTATTAACACAATACTTAAAAGACCATTTTGACTATCATGCAGATCATATTATAAGCACACATAGGCATATTACATTGATGGTAAAAGAGAAATTAAAGGGTTATAGTGACAGTATTAACTGCGATTTTCTAGACTTCATTGATACCGTTTAGTGAATCCTGGTGTCATTTTATATTTCTACAAACTAGAGTATTGGTGGAAATGTTGTTTGATTTCCACTCTTTTGCTTCTAATTTGTACCACAAAGATGAGTGGAAATTTCCATATCAAATCTTGCCTATTACCATCTTTGTCTAGACTCTTTCTTTGTCAAGGAGAACATTGGAGGGTTGCTCCCTGGTAAAGCTACGCAATCAACAAGTTAGGTCTCTCTACCCGTAAACTGGCCTTTTAAGTTTCTTCGCACCCCTTCATTGTGAAGTTATCTTGATCAGGTTTCTGGTACCAATCTGAGACAGTTCACATCATGTTCAAAACAGATGGAAAAATTCATGGCAACCTTCCCTATAGTCGACACCATATAGATAGAGGATAAGACTGATGTTATCGATCATCAACACCACCACTTGAGTAGTAATTCGCCTTTTATCACTTCATAACATTATTGGAATCCACTTTATGTCATCATCATCACCTCCCCCTCCTCGTCCTGTTGGATAGGCATCGCCTTTTCTCATTTCATAATGTCATTGAAATTTGATACTGATGAGGTGAACAACTATTATAACTTAGTAGAATTTCTTGAGTTTATTCTTGTTGTTAAATTTCTTACTAGTAATTTAAATAAATGATCAACATTTACCAGGAAGAACAAATAAATGAGTTTGTGATGAATATTAGGGCAAAACAAGGTACTAGATAAAGAAAAACATAGAAAGCTGCAATACATATACGGTACATAAATGATTGTATTCTTGGTTATAGACAGATACATTTCCATTTGTTCAGTATTCTTTCTTGTATCGTACATACGTACTGCATCAGAGACGCATTTACTCAGTTTGACTGTTTAAGTTTAGCACTTTCCCACCTATTATGTTTGTATATTGCAGCATTTTGCGTCATTTTCAAATTTTCTGTGATACATGGTATGAGTCTCATTTCACAACTGGGCTCTCGCTTGTGTGCATTCCAATCATTGTATTTGATCATCAGTTCATACTCAATAAGATGGTGTGGTCATTATCTTCAGTCATCTCTCCCTCGATTTCTCGTCCCCAGCTGGCGACTGGCCTCTAGCAACTTTGGTAGATTGAAACCTCAAGGATCTGGTTTGTGTTGTCATTAGGGTTCCGGCTTAGGGATTGCATCCTTGTTGAGATTTTCTGCTGCAGTGGTAAAGACTTACTAATTGAGCAGTGAACATCATCCAATGTTGCTATTCTAGTGTGTTGTGACTGTTGTCCCTCATACCACTATTTCCTCTCATTTTCAGTGACCAGTGTGGAAGCTCATTTGTCGTCATTCAAAACTAATCCCTTTGTCAGGCAACCATTGAAGGATCTCCACTCTACAGTGAGTGTTTTCCATCCAATTACCAAATTTTTAGTTGTTGTGGACCAATCTTCAGTAACACAATTTGATGCATCATAACAAGGTCTGACAACTAAAGGAAACTAAAAGGAAAGGAAAAAGAGAGGTTCAGCTTCTTCAAAGACCCCCACATAGGCGGGTTACCCCCTATTCGTCTCTCCATGAAAGTTTTCTACAAGTAATTCCTTTCTGCTATGTTAATTCTGGTTTCTTCCTTCTATTTTCTGTGGGGCCCTCGTAATGAAAAGACGCTTTATAGTAGGTCTTTTTTAACTCGGTGGAAACCAGAAGTTAGAAATGGAATAAAAATAAGTCAGTTGCACCATAAATTAAGGTCCATCTTTTCATCGATAGTTCACTGTCCATCATTCTATCGTAGCCCTCCAAATGGCAGATTTTCGACTAGACCGTTACAGGATGCCCGAACTTTTTATCTTGATTGGTCCTTGCTTGTGAGAAGGATTGCTTTATCCTGAATATCTCTTTCTTTCTTGGCTTTGATGTGAATGTCAGTCTCCGGTGAGCAAATCGTAAGTGTTTCCTTTTGTAGAATGAATATTGCCCCTGATGCAAATCTCAGTTGATTCCAGTAGACATGATCATCTTATATTTGTATCCCAGCCAAGGTAGATGTAGGACTTGGGATATTGTCCCAAAATTCAAGCTTGAGCAAGTATGTGAAGATTTATTTCCAATATCAAATGAGGATTGTAGGTAAACAATATCTATCTGTGTGTACAGATTTTCTCTAGGATTTGATAGGCTTTTGTATGTATTACCTAAGACAATATCAACATTGAGTATTGATTCAGGATGATAAAGGGGTCTTGCCAAAGGAAGAAATTTGTTCTAGGTAAAGGGTTAAAATGGTAATTCTGCTATTACTGATGGCTGAGTGGTTGTCGGGATATGGTAGGTTGATTGGGATTAGCGAGGGCTTCGAAATGAGCTCAATATCGTCCGATTCAGATAAGCGGTTCTCAAATTAGAGTTTCAAGGATGAGATTTCAAATCTAGAACGTTAGACCAGATCTAAGTTTGGATCAAATTGGAGTTCAATTCGCGGATAAGAGTTGAGGCCTTTGGTGTAGAAAGATGTAGCCCATAGGGTTTTAAATTAGCTATGGTTTCAAGTTAATCGGATAAGGTTTGATAGATCAAAACCTGATCGAAATAGCTTGCTCTGTTGTGTGCAGTTTTTTAGATTGTTTTGGTTAATTCGGAGAGGTAAAGTGGATAGATTTGTGTGGGAAAGTTGGGGGAATGGTAGGGTAATATTTTGGGATTTTTTTTTTTTGGAAAGTTTTTTTGGGATCGTTTTGGTGATAATAAAACTAGGCTTTTGAATCTTTTGATAGGTTCTTGTACTGTTTTGGTTCATATTAGAATTTTAAACGAGAATAGGTTCGACGAGACCACTTAGAGGGCTTTAGGAAAGACATTGATGGCGGTTGGCTTCATGACAAAGAGAGGTGAGAGATAAAGATAGAACAAGAGAGGGGAGATGAGAAGATAGAGATGGATAAAGAGAAATTGTACTAGAGCTCTCGCAAACTATCCGGCTTCGCACCAGGTAACCCTAGGCTTCATACCGTTGGGGAAGACAAGCCATTGCAGCCGTCATCAAAGCAAATACTTTCAAATTCTCTTATTCATTTTATACTAAAGAGAGATATGGGGACCTTTAAATAACCCACCATGTTCACTGGACAACTTGTCCAGTTGTCACTAACCAATATGGGACTAAAAACCACAAATAAGCCAAAACATATAGGCTGAAATTTAAGCTAAATTAACTCCAAAAAAAAAATCTAATGAATAGGAAAACAAATGATAAATGGAAAGAGACCCGTCTCAGATGAGCCATTGCCTCTTGTCCGAGCCTGGGTCTCAAAAGTTGTTCAAAGCCTAATCTGCTACGAACAAATGTGCACGTCTGATCATGTTCCCCATCATGTATATTCATCACCACTGTTGTTAGCTTTTTTTATTTTTTATTTTTTCTATTTCATTTTACTCCCTTTGATGGTCGGTCAGACGTTTTTTGCTAAATTTTCATCGAGACTATTTCTTTGTGAAAACTGAAGTTGAAATGTATGCAAGATTGCTATTTATTCATCAACTAGAGAGAATTTCCTTAATTAAATAATTAAATGAATCTAGAGATTGGAACTATCCTTGGCCTTGGCATCGCTACTCTTGTACATTCACTTCCATCTGTAAAAGCTGATCAACTTACAATCAACTTTTGTAGGTACAATAGCAGGATATCAGTGCCTACTTCAGTACCACCAATAAATTCGACTACTTGGACCAAGTCTGTGCCCGATAAAGATTCTGGGAATGCAAGCAATTCTCCAAACATAAGTATGGAAGATGCCGCCAAGTCCCTGGGCCTCGGGCTCACCAGTCAGGAAGGAATGACAGTTGGGTGCTCTCCCCTCGGAGCTATTCCTTTCCCTATCCCGATGAGAGGAATGAGCTTTGATGGTTTATGTGCTGGGTATGGCACGGTAATGCAACCCATATATTACCCACAAACAGCAAATCCTTTGTGGAGTGCCATCCCATCTATGTGGCAGGAAGCTGTTAACACAAACCCATCCCACCAACCTGACCACCCTAAAGATCCCAAATCTGTGCAAAGGCACCATCCTGATGATCAAAATCCCAAGGGTGTAATCCAAGATCCTGAACCACAAGAAGAAAAGAGCGACGAGCCGAGAAATGTTTCGTCTGGAACCATCGAGAGCTGTGAAGGAATTAAGCAAATGGATTTCCATCGCCTAAACCAAAGAGAAGCGGCCTTGAACAAATTCAGATTGAAGAGGAAGGACAGATGCTATGAGAAGAAGGTATGAATGCTCTTCTCTTCCCATCTCTGAAAAAAAAACACACAAAAGCTGGATCAATAGGGTTTTTATTTTATTCAGAGTTTTCTGATTGAAACTAGGGCTTTCCTCTTTGTCAATTCTCTAATATACATCTCCACAGGTTCGGTACCATAGCCGGAAAAAACTTGCGGAGCAGCGTCCTCGAGTGAAGGGACAGTTTGTCCGTCAAGTGTAACCTGATTCTCGATCTGTGGAGGCTGGATATTATTGCTGTGATTGAGCTGTTGACTAACAACCTCACTCCATTTACATCTCTTCACTGGGTTTTGTATGTTATAACTAGGTACAAAAAGATTGGAAGGAGTTGTAAAATTTGTAATGCTGTGATGTGGATGCTACTCATTTTTTCACCCTTTTTTTTTTCTTGACACCATATTTATTCCATCTGTAAATAGTTCCAATTGTCTTGCCTATTCAAATTGTTTTATGCCTCTTTTCACGCGACAATGCAGCTCTATGATTTCCTTGGGTAAATTACACTTTTGCCCCCCTCCCTGAAGTTTAGCTCAAACACACTTAAACATCCCCCCTCCTCTCTTCTTATAACTTTAGGGGGAGATTTGTTACAAAATAAACTACAAGGGGGTTAAGTGTGTTTATGAGGTAAACTTCAGGGGGAGCAAAGTGTTAACTTGCCCTTTTTTTTTCTTCTATGCCTAGATGATGTTCTTGCTCCCTGGTTGTATGTGCCGCGACGGTGTCGCAAAAGCTGACCAAGATGGTCAATAACGCACAAAGAATGCAAATAAAAGTGGAAAAACCGTTGGTCGGAACCATTGATAACGATAATAACTCACTACTATGAGATATTACATGTTACAATATTTAGAACCTCATTCCTCTCGCAACGATAAGAGAACCTATAGAAAGAACATGCGAAGAGAATTAGTGAGAGATTGGCACAAGAAAGAGCTCCAAGAAACATCATGAGAGAAGGAAGCTGAGATTTGGCATGAAGTTGATCTAGCGAGAAAGCGCAATCATCCACCTCAGTTTTTAAAAATGCCTTAGTTAACTTAGATATGAAAAAGCAAGTTACGTAAAATTATTTCACAATTGTATAAGACTTTTGACAATTGACGAAAATATATTTTTTTCCTATTCTTTTCTCTGTTTGACTTTAAACCCATGCATAATCACATAAAAGATAATTTTATAAAACTTGTTATTTGTTTAAGAATAAGTTGCTTGACAATAATGATAATACATAATAATAAAAAATAATTTAGGGCATTGCATACAATGTAAGAGTACATTTATAGATTATAATAATGTGTGTAACGGGTTGATGTTATATTGAAAGTCTGTAAAAAAAACCTACTCAAACTATATGAATTTAACAAATGTTAACCTAACCTGATTGTGTGAAAAATGGGCACAATTTGCTATATCAACTCTCGTAAGTGAAAACCCACGACTAAATCGATTATGGTGAGAAATAAAGAATGGTCATCGAAGACATCCCCCGTAGGAGATAGGGCACAAAACCCAACTACGGTAATAAGATATGGTTCTGATGTCTATTAATAGTAGCACATTGCAATGAAAATCAATTAAATAATATGAAAATAAAGGTTTTCGCACCAAATGGAACGAGGGTAAACACTTAAAAAAGTCCTTAAAAGCAGATGGTTGAATTTGCTAGTCCCAAGCCCAAAAGAAAAGGGTTAACGGGTTGATGTTATATTGAAAGTCTGTAAAAAAAACCTACTCAAACTATATGAATTTAACAAATGTTAACCTAACCTGATTGTGTGAAAAATGGGCACAATTTGCTATATCAACTCTCGTAAGTGAAAACCCACGACTAAATCGATTATGATGAGAAATAAAGAATGGTCATCGAAGACATCCCCTGTAGGAGATAGGGTACAAAACCCAACTACGGTAATAAGATATGGTTCTGATGTCTATTAATAGTAGCACATTGCAATGAAAATCAATTAAATAATATGAAAATAAAGGTTTTCGCACCAAATGGAACGAGGGTAAACACTTAAAAAAGTCCTAAAAAGCAGATGGTTGAATTTGCTACTTGAAATATTAGGAATTTTAATGAAAAGAGTAGAGAATTGATGGATATAAATAATAATGAGAAGTAGGGTCAACATCATTTTTTTATAAAAAATAAAAGACAAAGGAGTAAAATAAACGAAATTGGTGATAGCTACAAGCTTATACATATAACAAAAGATAATATCATAATGTAGATGGGTTATTTATGAATAGCGTTACGAAGGAAAATATTTAACTTCTAGGCTATATAGAGCAAGATGGTACTGGTTAGCAGTTTAGGAATTGTCAATCCTAGATTTCGGTATGAAAGAGTAAGGGCACCAAATCCCTGGGTGTGAAGGGGGAAAACAGCGAAAAGAGGAGAGAAATGAGTTGTCATTTGAAAAAGAATTTTTATTAAGATGACCAACTAGGGCTTGCATTGGATAATGTTTGATCATTTTAAAGGCTTTGATAAAGCTTAGCAAACCATATTATTGAGAAGTGATAAAAAAAGGATATCGCTAGCCACTAGGACTTACATACTTCAAAGCTCCAAATCCTAATGCTAATATAGACCCAAATGAAAAGCAAAATGAAAAAAACTACCACAAAGGAAGGGTAGGGGTGATAACACTCCGATGGTGGTCACTGGTGTGTCTCCGTACCTAAAAATATTTCAACGACAAGAGGTGAATTTATAAAACTCAGTGAGCCAAAAATAAGAAGTAGTATGCATCCATCATAATAATAGAATAATGATATAATTTAAGAGAGTAAACCAAGAAAAAAACAATGGTAAGGAGAACTCAAGTGGACCCTAGTGTGTAAGTGTGATAAGAGGAAAGGGCAAGGGGAACAAGGGAAAGGCTATGTGAACCCGATCTGATCAAACCCATATGCTATAAGATTAGCCCTAACTTATACAAACTTATATGTATTCATTATTAATTTTTAGTTTTCATATCCAGTCTTACTTATTAAAAGAAAGTTTGGCTGGCTTCAAGGACATCACATCAGATGATCGAACTTTTTTTTTAAATTTCTTTTGAGAAAAGCCGAGACCTCTAAAGTGATCCAGTTCGAACGTAGTTTGAACTCCTAAAAGTGCAAAGCACCCATTAACTTCATTATCCATTCTTTGATCATACATTGTTTTCCCTTAAATACAAGTTTCTCCTAATATAAGCTCTTCATAATCAACTGATAACTCCTTAATTACCCACAACTCCTAATAATCAGCTTACAACCACTCTACATCATCTAAAACTAACTATAAATAAAAATATTGTTAACAATCACGTAATGGTGTAGTTGATCTCATTTTCTAATCAAGAAATCTGGCTCTGATATGAAATTAGAGCGTGAGGGCGTACGAGAGTCAGAGGGGATTTCAATCCGTCTCCTTACCCCTAAGGGGCCGTTTGGCTGTGCAGAAGTGGGAGAAGTGCTGGAAGTTTCAGCTTCGCTGTTTGTTTTGATGGAAGTGGTAATGCTAGGAGCAGTAGTTCAACCACTTCTGGTGTTTGTTTTGACGAAAGTGTTATATAGAGAAGGGGCAGGAGTGTCAAAAATGCTCAGCAGGGATGACGTGCCAAATTTTTTTGGCAAAAGTGTTATGATGGAAGTGGCATAAGTGTAAAAAGTGTTCTTTAGGAATGCTATGGCATATAAAATCCCACTTTCGGATAGGGAAAGTCCCACCTTGGACCAAAAAGCTCCGAAGTCAAACGGTTAAAAAATAGGCATTTGAGGGTTGATTGGAAATCCCACTTCTGACTTCCGCGACCACTTATGTCGAATCAAACGACCGAAGTGCTCAAGTTCCGCCACTTCGATGACTTTCACGACTGCTTAAGTGGAAACAAATGACCCCTAAGATCATCTCAAACCATAGCTTGCAAATTGCCATTGCTAAATGAGTATATTCCCAACATATACCTATTTAGAGTTGGGTGAACTCCAACTGATCCCTTCCATTTGAGTCTCCAAATTTACAAATTTAATATATTTTAATAAAAATTTGATGCCTTCTATCTCCTTTAACCATCTTCATTTTGGAGATATGGAGGACGATTGGAGATGCTCTGAGCCGGTTAACGGGTGCCGTGTTAATATAAATTTTAAAAGAAAGAGGTGGAAAAATTAAAAGTGATTATTTGGGTGCTGTTATTAAATTAGTGGGTGCCGATAGAGGCTCCCTCTTCTTTTGAGTCGGACCGGGCGAAGCAGCTAAGGCCTCCGTGTCATGTCCAACGTCCGGCGCCCTCCCCGCGCTTTCCATCGCGCCCGCCGCACTTCCGCCACCCCCCTCGCACTCTCATCCTCCTCACAAAGAGAGGAGGCGGAGGACCCGGGCCTCCCCCGCGCCATCGCCCGCCTCATCAACGGTCACCCCACCGCCTGGTCACCGCACCTCGAGTCCGCCCTCTCCACCCTCGCCTACCGCCTCACCCCCTCCGCCCTCCTCCGTGCCCTCGACCTCGTCAAGCCCCCCTCTGCCGCCCTCCGCCTCTTCCAATGGGCCCGTCCCCGCCTCCGCCTCGACGCCGACCACCGCCCCGCCTCCAAGATGCTCCACCTCCTCCTCCGCTCCCCCGACCTCCGCCCCGCCCGGGACTTCCTCCTCTCCCTCCACTCCTCCTCCGCCGGCGCCGTGTGCCTCCCGGACCACTCCTTCAACGCCCTCATCCGCGCCCACGCCCGTGCCGGCCGCCTCCGCGACGCCATCTCCCTCTTCCGCCAGATGCCCGCCCTCGGCTTCCCGCCCTCCGTCTTCTCCTTCAACGCCCTCCTCTCCGCCGTCCTCCGCCGCGGTCGCACCCGGTCCGCCGCCCGACTCTACCGCGAGATGCTCCCCGCCGTCCCCCCCGACGTCTGCACCTTCAACACCCTCATCCGGGGCTTCTGCCTCAACTCCATGGTGGACGAGGGCTTCCACTTCTTCCGCGAGATGTCCCTCCGCGGCTGCCGCCCCGACGTCGTGACCTACAACACCCTCCTCGACGGCCTCTGTCGTGCAGGCAAGGTCCGGACCGCCCACAACCTCCTCAACGGCATGCGGACCAAAAGCCCCGAACTTTCCCCGAACGTCGTCTCCTACACCACTGTGATCCGCGGGTACTGCAGCAAACTGCAGGCCGCCGAGGCCGTCGCCCTCTTCAAGGAGATGTCGGCCACCGGGCTCAAGCCGAATCGGATCACGTACAACACTCTCATCCAAGGCCTCTGCAATGCCCGGAGAATGGACATGGTGAAGGAAATCTTGGAGGGAGCTGATGGTGATAGTGGTGATGCAGGCTTCAGGCCCGACACTTGCACCTTCAACACTCTGATCGCCGGGCACTGCAATGCGGGCATCATCGGTGTCGCGCAGAAGGTGTTCGAGAAAATGCTGCAGCTCCGGGTGAAGCCCGATTCTGCCACCTATAGTACTCTGATACGGGCCCTGTGCCGGAGCGGCAACTTTGCGAGAGCAGAGAAGCTCGTCGATGAGCTGTTGGAGAAGGGCGTGTTGCGGAGCCGAGGGGGTTGTGCTCCTCTCATCGCAGCCTATAACCCGATATTTGTACACTTGTGCCAGAATGGGAAGGCAGATAAGGCTGGAAGGCTGTTTCAGCAGCTGTCGGAGAGGAGGGCCAAGATCGATGTTGGCGCATTCAAGACGCTGATCTTGGGACACTGCAAGGAGGGCGCCTTCGGTGAAGGGTATAAGCTAGTGTCCTCGATGGTGAGAAGGGATCTCAGGCCTGATTTCGAGACCTTTGAGGCTCTGATCGAGGGGTTATTGGGAAAGGGGAATGCCAGCCTCGCATGGAAGTCTCTAGTGAAGATGCTGGGCAGTGGGCATCGGCCTAGCGCGAGTGCCTTCCATGTAGTACTTGCTGGGCTTTTGAAGAAGGATTGTTGTGCCGAAGAAGCTGGTAATTTGGTGGCAGTGATGTTGGAGCGAAAGATTCGTCAGAACGCTGATCTTTCGACGGATGTTGTTGCAGGTCTTTTTAGAAATGGTTTACATGACAGAGCTTTCGAGATTGTTGGCCTGCTTTATGATAATGGGTATTGTGTGAAGATGGAGAAGCTGGTTGAATATCTTTGCCATGGCGCGAAATTACTGGAAGCACGGGAGCTCTTGCTGTTCAGCTTGGAGAAGCATCGGAACTTGGATGGCAACATCTGGGGCATGGTTGTTGATGGACTGTGCGCGTCTGGTAGAGCACTAGAGGCCTTTGGGCTGTTTTGTGATGTGACCGAGAAGGGCTGTGCCATTTCTAGTCGCTTAGATGATTTAAAACATGCTCTTGAGGTAACGGGAAGATCGAAAGAGGCAGAATTTGTCTCTAAAAGGATGAATCCTGTGAGGCTGTGAGCGCCGGGAGAACTGGAAATCGCATGTGAGTCTTGTCACTCATTTTTTGCTGCTTACTGAAGTGGCTGCACAAACTTATGAAGAAAGGGGTGGAGGTGTTGTGGATGGATCCAGATAATGGGCTCTCTGAAACATATGATATGTTTTCCCACTGGAGGATCTGGTCTAACTGGCTTTCATTGCGCCATTGCTACATCAAATCTCCTGACTTGAGGTATAATCTCTTAATTCGGAGTTGCGGTGGTTTACGGAAGGGTTTTTTGAGTTCTTCCCTGACATTTATTTTCTTCTTTTACAGAGTCATCCAGTGGCTGCACCATACTGGTATCGATTGATCCTGGAATATGAGAACCTCGCTCTTATTATAGGGAACGATCAAGCTACCGGGACGGGTGCAATATCTTGGGTTGAGGCTGAAGCGGCTGATGAGCGTGTTGTTACACAAGAGGGTGATGTGCTTGATGATAATCCAATTGACTTGCCGACTTAGCAAACACGATCATCAACAAGCCACACAGAGGGACATAAGAAGAAATACCACGACTCAGGGGATGAGTCAATTTGGTCATGAGTGAAGTTATGAAGATTGAAGATTTTGATCAGAGATTGATCATTGAGGCGATCGAGTACATGTCATGCGACTCTGTGAAGGCTGACATGTTCCTTTTGTGCTGCTGAAAGAAATGAGGAGTGCTTGGCTCCTTATGCCGCTTCGGGTTGTTTGAATTTTAAGTATTTTAAGAACTGATGATTTGTTCTAAGGAGATTTTCGTGAGGATTGCATGACTCAATAGAATAAATCTGGTAATAAAAGTTAAGTTGTTATTGTTCATATTTGTGTTGAGTCTACTCTAGGCATCTTCGAACTAGTTGCTAAGCTCATTTTATAAAAGTATAAAACCATGCTTGGCACATCTCAGGGTCCCCATCTCTGTTTGTTTAGCAGTAAAACTAATTCAAGTAAAAAGTGAGATGTTTTCTTTACTTCTAGGGTATATATACAATTAAAATTTACATTACCACATTTGTTTTCGAAATTAAATTCATCTCAAGTTTTTCGTCCAAAACCTAGTTTCTATGGAATTTTGCCATGCTCCCCTTTTTTTATGGAATTTTATAACTAGCTCCTTTAAGTAAAAGAAATTCCCCAAGTGTTATAATAATACTTTTACAAATATAGTTACGCACTCCACCGTAACTTGATTTGGGGAGGACTAGAACCCACAACCTCTCTATTTTGTGGAGACCTAAATTTGTAAGTGAAACAATGTTTTAAAACCAGAACTGGTCGGTTCAACCGCTAGATCATGAACCGGTTCAGATTCTGAGTCTGAGAAACACAATAACCGAAATTATCATAGAGCCGTCATCTTATTTTGTTGTTCTCTTCATATCTTCGGTGCGCTTGCTAGAAGTTAATTATTTTTAGGAAACTTTATATTTTTTAAAAATTTACTAATAAAATATATTTTTAAAATAAATAATAATTAATTAATTTAGATGCAACAAAAGGATTTGATGGAAACAGAAGTGTAATTTTGAACTCGAGAGCAAAAAAAAAAAAAAAAAGACGATTACATGTGATGATGAAAGATCAGTAAATGGAGGGCTCTTGTTAAATTTTTCTGAGGTTAATCAAAAGCCCACTTATTCTTCACTCTTATCTCGGCCTCCTCCTCCGGGGTGAAGTCGTTCGCGATGTCGAAGTACTCCCGGACATCCTCGACCGCCATGTCCTTGATCCTGTCGGCGACGGCCTGGGCCGTCAGGTCGAGCAGCGGCTTCACCTCCAGGTAGTTGGCGGCCATCACCAGCTCCAGCAGCTCGTCCTTGCCCATGTCCACGAAGTCGGCATTCCACCCCTTGACCTCCGACATCTTCTCCTCGTCTTCGGCCCCGACGTGGTGGTTCAGGTACTCCACCAGCCTTGCAAGCTCCGCCGCCTTCACGTTGGGGAGGGTCACGCACCCGCCGGCGCCGGCACACCCGTCGCTGATCATGTTCCGGATCATAACGGATGCCGTGAGCGCCGCCACGCCCACTTCGAACTCCTCCCCGTCGGAGCTCGTCAGTATCATCTTCTCCGGGCCCTCCTGGGTTTTCTCAGCCGGAGCTTCCGCACCTTTGCTAGACATGATCGAGAAAAAAAGATCGCCGGAAGTCTCACCGGAGGCAGGAAACGTAGCACGCACAAAGGGGAGGTGGAGAGGGCGAGGGGGTGGAAGGGGTTTATATAAGGACGGAGAGTATCAAAGTAGGACTCCTAAGATAGCTAGGATTGATCTCTGACCGTCTGATCTTGATCAGAGGGCAACAAAAGGAAGACCAAATCCATAGGATTGTGTGTATGTGCACTCCTAGCTAGCTAGATTGGGTCGGGTTCAAAGAGTGGGCATCCTGGGCATCCAGGTTGGGCCAGAAGCCCGCAGAAAGCTGGATTCGGATCTATTGTTGCCAAAGACCCGACAAAGAATAATCCATCTGGCTCAAATGGTCTGGATGCTCTTAGGATCAGTGGCGGCTCCAGAAATTTATATCAGTGGGTCAAAAGTTAGATTGATTTTTTTTTTCAGGTGACGACGTAAAATAGGGTTCGGTGATTCTATGGAGTGGGATCAAACCAATAATCAAAACTAAATAAATTATGATAAAAATTTAAAAATAATAATTTTTTTAATACATTTGAATCGGTGAGTGGGGTCAATTGACCCCACTCACCCATATGTAGCGCCGCCCTTGCTTAGGATGAATATGCACCAAGAACCATTGCTCCCTTAGGATGAATTTCTATACCCCGAACTATAGCAAGTTTTAACTTATCAACAAGTGAGGGGGAGTGTTAACGAATAGTCCCACATCGGTGAGGGAGGTATCCATCACCCGCTTAATATACCCGTTGTGGACCTCCCCTTACGACCCGGGTTTTAGGATGTGAGGATATCTAACATATGGAATGCACACTCCTATTCTAAAACCACTAAACTCACTTCCAATGTTAAAAGGAACATGAGTATATCGAACCCCACCGTTGGCAGCCTTCCGTTCGATACCAACATGAATGGCTTTGTATGCTTTCCTACGACATCACGCGAAATCCCTCTTCACAAGCAGAGACACCAGCAAAGCACTAGTCTTCTCAAAGACTAAGACGCACACAAGATCCTTTAATTTGTTTTGCACGAAGGATCCTTTGCTTTGCATAATGGAACCCACAAATTGAATTTTGAGAGGTATTAGATCTCCTACGTAGATTCTTGCCAAACCATGAAGATCCGATGAAGAACTCATCGAGATAGAAACTTTATACTTCGTCATGACGATGACATGATCCCATTTGATTCACTAGTTCTCGCGATTGATTCTCCACGACGATGAGAATCCGAGATGACCAAGTGAGGGAGATGAGAGGAGAGGGGTTTTTAGTTTAGTTATTGGACTGTCAAGAATACCTAATAGATGAGAGGCATCTCTTTTATAACTAAATTAGGACACCATTCCTAAACCCTAATGACCGAAATCAATCCAAATCATCCATAAGATTAATCAAAGGGTTAGGACTCGTCACTTAGCCACATCATTAACGGGAATGACTTTAGTTAAGGCCCATTAGGATTTTAACCCAAAATCCCAAGTGGGTTTATACCTGGCCACCCTCATGTAGCGCACTGTGGCTAACCCAACACCCTCCCACTTGGACCAATAAACATATTTTTGAAAAACAACAATTTTGTTTTATAGAAAACAAAACTCTAATGGATTAAAAGTGATTCAAAAATTTTAGTATAGGCATACGAAAGTTTTCAGAAAACAAAAGCACCAATAATGCCTTATGTGGTATTTTTAGTTTAAACTGAGGATTTCAACTATACGAATCATGGGAGTCGTGTTCAAATGAATAGACACTTCCTTCGATGCATTATTATGCAGCACGATCAGTCCAGTCAAACAATTTATGTGACTACCTACTTTATGAGTGAATGCATGCTTCACTCTATGTCTCAAGCTTTAATGCACAAACAGAGACAACTGTACTTTATTCACTACAGTAAGAAGAACAATAATTGATATAATCAAATTTATGTTGGGTCGAGGTATTGATTATTTTTTTTTTACAATTCATATTAATTAGTTTTACTCCTAAACAAACGGAGTACAAATGAACATGCAAGAAAGTATAAACCATGTCTGTGCTGAGCCTACTCTAGGCATCTTTGAACTAGTTGCTGGGCTCCTCTCACATCTTCCCCTTTCCCATCTATGTCAATCCAAAAGGCATGCTGCACTACAACAATCTAATTTACAACCAACCAACCACCCTTAATCTAAGCATATAATCAATACCTTGACCCAATAGAAGTTTGATTATATGTTGCTGTTGTCAGCTGGTATCTTGTAGTTGCTAACAATAAAATATGTTGTAGATGGGAGAGGGGAGAACGTGAGAGTGGCTGCCGTTGGCTAGAACTGTCATTTGGGCTAGGCTAGTCCGATACCTACTTGTTCGGCCAGAAAAAATTTGGGCCAAGCTTTATGTGAGCTTGGGTTGGGCTGAGTTTGGACATAATTTCAACCTTGAACTTGAGTTCGGGCAGAGTTCAGGTCGGGTTAAGCTCGACCAGTTTTAGGCTCAAACCTGAAAAAGGAAGGGTGTATTAGTTTATTGAACCATCCCCTCTTGATATATTTTACTTATTTAGGAGATAAAGTTATGCACAAGTTGATTTTTAGTAAGCGTTACTATTGTTTAGAATCTCATAGATTTTGTTGTTCTACGTATGCCTACGATTTTAGGTACGTCGCCCATATAAAGATGCTAGGTTTTAGTGAGATAGTGAGATATATTGTTATTTATAACATAGTGAATGTTATTTTTTCTGAGTTTTTCTCTCAAAATGCTCTTATTCGGGCCGGCTCGAACTTAATCTGAAATCTGAGAAGGAAATGGATTGAACATGATGGTAAAACTTTGGGCCGAGTTCGGGTTTGGGAGGGTCACATAGAGTTTGGGCCGGGTTTGGGCAGACCTTGACCGACCCAGCCCAGCCCAATGAACAGGCCTACCGTCGGCCCGTCGTAGATGGAAACACGAGAAATGGTTGCCGCCGGCCCATCGTAAATAAGAGAGGGTGGAACACAAGAGATGGTAGCTGTCGGCCCGCCGTAAAAGAAAAATATGATACATTCATGGGCAAGAACAAAGATGTATCGGAAAATTAAACATCTATTTTTTTTTTTTTCATTTGGGCGAATCAATCTAAATTTTCGATTGATCAAATAGATATCGACAAATAATTTCTCACCCGTGGTGGGCAATCAATGTCCGACCAATTTTGGTGACTCTAATATGCTACCAAAGTAGAAGATAAAAAAATTAAAAATAATTTACCCGGAGACATTGGATAGAAGAACGTGGCATAATATGAGATTATCCGGATAAATCAATATCTAACATAATTTACTCGCTAAAAGAACGGAATCTTAGTGAACAAATTTACCTTGAACAATATTTGCTTATTTGAGTTTCCAGTAATGTTATTTATACAATCTCCATGGACAAAAACATTGACAAACCAGACCCATGAAGTGGTGGCGGGGCCAGGGCTCAGGCTTGGTGTGAATGGGGATGCACTGAGCCCTGGGCCCCACCACCACTTCATGGGTCTGGTTTGTGTCAATGTGTTTGTCAATAGAGATGGTACAAATAACATTACTCTTGAGTGTCAGCCGGAGGTCGGCAGCCGGAGGACGTGGACGTGGTGGGAAGATAAAGAAGGGGGAGAAAGTGGACTACGAGCCCTCTGAGTAGGGTTGTTGGGTTCATTTGTACTCTTGTACTTCTCCTTCTATCTTTTGTAAAATTTCTTTGTGCTTTGAATGACGCAACTGTTAGACAACGGTTAGGGCTGTAAACGAACCGAGCTGTTCGTGAGCGGCTCGCAAACAAGTTTGATAAAAGATTGTTCAAGTTCGTTCGGTTACTAGTCAACCCAAGTCCATGCCTAGAGTTTAGGCTCGTTTAATAAATGAGCCAAGCTCAAGCAGACCAATGTAGAAAATCGGGAACAAGCTCAATAAGGAACCGCTCGATCACTAATTGAGTGAAGTCTAATATGAAGTTTAGGCTCGTTTATCAAGCAGACCAAGGCTTGGCTCGGCTCGATTAGTAAACAAGCCAAGCCCAAGCCTAAAGTGTAGGCTCGTTTAATAAACAAACAAGCTCAAATAGACCAAAGATCGGCCGGCTCAGCTCGGGTCGTCTGCAGCCCTAGTCTAGAGTGGACTTTTCAGATTTTTGAAGGAGGTGATATCTCCTATCATTTTTGTTTAAGGTTGTCAATGACATACTCGGACTCTTCTTTGATTTTTTTGACGAGGTGCTCCATCCTCGCATTTTTCAATTAGGGTTTTGTCCCGGAGCTTTCGCTTTCGGCCTTCTCAATTGATTTTTGGGTTAATTGGTGACTAATCCCTGACATAACAAATTTTAAACATCCAGGTCATCGAAAAATTTCAATGAACGATAGGTCTATGACTTCGTTCAGAAACCAAAGTTACCCCTCAGCCTCTCCTCTCATCTCTCTCGAGCACGTGAGCGGGGGCAGTGAGGCAACAATGGCGTGACTGGTGAGCTCGACCCCGGCGAAGCTGCTCGTCACTGCCGGGGCGGCGGTGGCAACGAGAAAACACTACCATCCAGTTCCAGGTCAAGATTAGGATTAGGTTTAGAAATCCTAGGTCTAGAGTTCATCCCATGACCCATAAATCTTGGGTTTAGATTCGGATTGGCGACGGCAAGCAGTGGTTCGGTCGTCCTCTGGTTCAATGGCATGCAAAAAAAAATTTGAAATACTATGGAGGACATTTTCGTCCACAGCATTTCAAAGTCCACAGCATTTCAAATTCCTTTAGGGGGTGTTAGTCAATTAGGATTTGGTGAAGAGTTTCTTGTATTTAGGATTACATCAGTAGTGGTTCTGAAATTTTTTGTGGTATTGTAGATTTAAGCGTTAGTGGTTGCGGAGTCCACAACGTGAACTCCTGATCCAGGCGTTAGTCAATATTTTATATGACCTTGGACTCCTAATTAGGCGTTAGTCAATAATCATGATACAAGTCCATGACTTCACAACAAAAGG
Organism: Chamaelirium japonicum; assembly: GCA_947650365.1. NCBI lineage: Eukaryota > Viridiplantae > Streptophyta > Magnoliopsida > Liliales > Melanthiaceae > Chamaelirium > Chamaelirium japonicum. The sequence goes on from OX393555.1 coordinate 52,206,343, forward strand.
GATTTACAAACCCTAGTATATATACTTTTTGCCCACCAAAAGTTCCACCTCAAAGGTGGAATTTTAAATCCCCTGGGTGAGACTTTCTCTTTGAAACCCCGGAACCCTAGCACTCGTGCTCGTGATCGTGGAAGTCAACGTCGGATCCCCAGCAACCCTCATTCTCCTCTTCCAGGTATCTTTCTATCTCCCTCCTTTCTCTTCTTTGGGTATACCCAACCCCTCTCGACCGCCCTCTCCCTTCGCCCCCCCCCCCCCCCCCCCCCCCGGTCGGAACAAAATACAACAGAGAGAAAGAGAGAGAGAGAGAGAGAGAGAGAGAGAGAGAGAGAGAGAGAGAGAGAGAGACGCCATCTGGATCCGTCCGATTCTGATCACGACGCCCGTCTGGGTCTGATCGTAACGCATGTCCGATGCCGATCGCGATACCCATCCGGCTTCGTCGTGACGCCTGCCTTCTCGATCATATATTGGACTCATTATTTTAATTAGTATGCTGCTTCAAATTTGTATGTTATTTATGGAAATGACCTTCTTGGTTGATGGTATGCTAAAGTCTTTTGGCATGATACAATTGGTAATCTTGTTTGAAATATGATCTTATTTATAAAAAAAAATATCAATTTCTATATGTAAAATTACTAAAATCTTTGATATTAATTTTTTTTACCATTTGACTTATGTAAAAATTGGCCAAACTATTTATCCAATGTGGTGAGGCAATCTTGGATGGCAGAGGCAATGTTGATTAAATCGAGCTTAATTTTGATTCATTGTTCTTGTATATTTTTTTAATGAACGTATTAATACTTTTCGTATTAGGCTTTCAAAATTCATCAAAATTGTTCTTCGAATGTGTTAGTCAAATGGGATTTTATATCCAAGTCTACAACAAAAATCCCACATGAACTCCTAAAAAATGGATTTATGAGATCGTGGACTTCTCAAAAAAGTCTACAGACTCCAAAAAAACCCAGAGTCTCTTTAAAAAAAGTCAGCGAACTCTCAAAGACCGCAAATCCATAAACTTCTGAATAATGATTTAAAATCCCAATTAACTAACACCCCCTTAGCTTAACTGATTTTTTTGTAAGGACCACTCACATATATCCCCTTGACTTTTTTCCACAAGGTGGTCCCTCCATGCATTCTTCCATTGAGGTCAAGTCCTCCGGCCATAACCTACCCAATTGATTTTTTTTGACAAGGTGGTCCCTCCACACTTTGATTTTTTAAAAAAATATCCCAAATACGTGGTTCTTAAGGAAAAGGATTAGGTTTGACTTTAACGGTTCATGGATCGATTTTCAGTGGAAAAAGAAAAAAGAAAAAAAAAGGGATTAAGTTGGTAGTTGAAATACATGACTAAATACAATATATTATTTGCAAAAAAAAAAAAAAATGTTCTCTATTTTTCATTATGTTACTGGTTTTCAGTAAAACCAGCATTCAGAACACCTGTTTCAAGAGAGGATACTCAGCCCGAAGGTTTTCCCGACTCTGCTCAGCCCGATTGACGTGGCTGTGAACGAGTGGTGGTTGAATCTCACCAGCGACATTTAAATCTCTACCCCCACCACTCGTACACGGCCACATCAATCGGGCTGAGCGGAATCGGAAAAACCTTCGGGCTGGATAACATTCTCCTGTTTCAATGTACCAATAAAAAGAATAGTATCAGCATGCAGTGTTTAACTATTAGTAAGAAAAACTCACTTTTTCCCAATATAGAGAAGGAATATCGTCTCGAAAGTAAAATTAGCAAATACTTCGTAAATCACAGGACCTATATCGGCTTGATGATCATTACAATTTACGTGTTAGGACAGTTCGGATTATTTACAACCCTACCATCCTCAAAATCATGCAGAGACAAGTTGTCCATCCGATCTAATTGTACGTATCAAACACATCTCAATCTCCCTTTAAATCAAATGGATCAAAAACCCCTTCAAATCCCTGAAAACTGAAAGCGCCTCTCCTGAAATCCCTCAAAACTGGATCTATTCGATCAAATCGAACGATATACAACTTTTAGGTTTGAACACTCGGATGCTTCGTCAAGAAACAACTTGTTCATCAAATTGTCAGCACAATCTCACTCCGGCCACTATATAGTTTTTGATACATTGTTCATAAGAAACGGTGCGCATAAAGGATCATGATGTGGTTACATGTCAAACAAGTTATAACCTAGGGTTTACTATGATGCAAGTAGGGAAAAACTATTTGAATGGAAAACATGATATAACCTAGGGTTTACTATGATGCAAGTAAGGAAAAACTATGTGAAAAGAAAATGTGACATCACCTAGGGTTTACTATGATGCAAGTAAGGAAAAACTAGGTGAAACAAAAATGTGATATAACCAAGGGTTTACTATGATGCAAGTAGGGAAAAACTAGGTGAACGGAAAACGTGATATAACCTAGGGTTTAGGTGAAAAGGCTCTACTTTGTGTTATAACCTAGGGTTAACTTGCTGTCCAGATATTCAACAACCCTAAATCATAATGTCGTAAACAAAAGAAGCGGAGTTTTCACCCTTGAAATTATAATATAGATGAAGACACCCTAATGTATTAAGAGTCCTAAATGTCCAGAGATTTCAATGTTAACAATGCAAATGGGTCCAAAATTCAGCATTAGACATGACAGGCTAGAATAACTAAATGGTAGATAATGCCACAGATAGTAATTATATTGAATGCATAAATATCAAACTAAATTGCTGGAAACGACAGAAATTGTGCAGAAATTACTAAATTGCAGCAAGCGATTGAAGTGGAGAAGTCAATCCACGGATGAACAAATTATGCAGTAACAGGAATTAGAAATTGAAATGGCATTACAACTCTAAGAAGAAATATCAAATTTAGCGCACGGAAGTTGAAGATGTTAGATACCCTCACACCCAAGAAATCGGATTGTAAGGGAATGTCCCCATAGGTTATATGAAACGGCCAATGGGTGCCCCTGTTACTGATGTGGGACTAAACGGTGGACTATATCAACACCTCCCCTCACGAGGAGCATGCGTGGCAAGGCACAATCGGTGGGGGATGCACCCGTAGCGGGAGCAGGAGACATGCCAGCTCTAATACCATGTTAGATACCCTCACACCTCAAAACCCGGGTTGTAAGGGCTACAGGTAGTGGTCCAGGCCGAACCCCCCTTCATCTCCAAGAGGGATTTCTCAAAAAAAAAAAAACTCGGGTTCTAAGGGGAGGTCCACAGAGTGTATATGAAGCGGCTAATGGGTCCCCTGTTACCGATGTAGGACATAAAAGGGGCGATAGAAACAAGAAAGAATAGACATAAACCGATTCTATTCAAACTTCAATAACCAAGAGAATACCTCTGGTGTTCTTACAGAAAACCCTACTCGACTGCCATACTTTTCTTCCAATCCAGTAAAAAGTAAAAACCCATTAAAGGAGAAAGTGGAAGAGATTGCAATTTACAAGAGGCCCCTCATGCTATTTCAAGATTGCAGGCCTCTTTCCATACTGAAAGAGACCGAGGGCTCTCAACTATGTGGAAATGAACTATGCAGGCCTTCCTAATGCAGGTCAACACAGGGCCCAAAAATAGTCCCCTTCTTTATTTATTATGTGTAAATCGGTCCAATTTGTTGATGTGGCCCTTTTAACTTAAGTTTTGCAACATCGAGCTCTCTGATTGACTTGATCTAATGTCTAACTCATGTCATTGATTAGATTTTTGCAAACCTCAGTTATTTAAATTTTTAAAAAAAATCCGTTGTAAAATCAAAAATAGCAACACACACACACGTCAATCGAAGCCTTGTTGCGATTAGAATTGCCTCTACCCCTCCTTTTGCATCTCCAAGTTATGGTGCAGCAAGCTGCATCATTCGCTTTTGTCGAGACACATAAGATCTAGAATTGCTGCTCTCCTACAGTCCTACCCAATTGAGATATGGATCTAGGATTTCTCTAGTTGGTGATAGATCATGCATCGACATTTTGTGAGTCGGTCGTTAATGCATATGGCCATCAATTGAAATCCTCTGGATGTTGTCAGATAACCCAATTGTTTGACATTATTCACAATTTAATTAATATGATTTATTATTGACTTCCACACATAGAATATTGTGGGTCTTTATATTAAATATGACTCATGAGATGAGACGATGTTCGCTAGTTATACCGTAGGTGAACTAGCTTTTTGGAATGAGTCATTCATGTACAAGAGATCTACATCAACGGTACCCCACAACTTGCAAAAAAAAAATTACAGAAAAAAAAAAAAAGATGGGTCCTTCATCTAAAACACTATTAATGCCCTTAACTGATTAGCTCGCTCATCAGAGTGTTCAATGTCGGGTAGATGTCATTTTCAGATGTCAGTAGGTGGAGGGGCTTATTTTCTGAAATTTAGCCAAAAAGAGCTTCATAATAATATGCATAATCTTGTAATGTGACTAGTAGTCGAGTAAGTTGTAATTAATTGGCTTTCTAATTCTATGAAAATTGACTATGGAATTATAATCCAGTTAGAGAGGAGAGTGAAACTCTACAAGTCCCACTTCAGTCCCTAGTAAAGCCCCTATATGCATTTGCATGTAGGGTTTGGGCCAACCACCTAGCCAACCCTCATTCAGACTCTCAGATCGGCCAGTGGGTCTACATGTATAATGGTTGCTACTCTCAACAAATAGAAATTCAGATATGGTTTATAAAACATTGTATGCACTTGAGATAATTATTGATGGCTAAAAGGTGGAAATTTATTATTTATGTCACCGGTGATGTAGATTTAAGGTTTATGCCCAAGGATTACAACAAATGGGGGATGCAAATGCTACTTGACAAAGGCCAGAATGACTGAAAAAACAGATTTTGATCAGATTCCAGCAATATGACTTGAAGATACGAGCAAATAGGCCATGGATGAAACCCTTGCAAGCACAAAGAAAAAAGAGAAAGAAGGAACAAAACCCAACAAAATTTGATTTTATATCCAATTAGATTAGATATATAAGTTGCAACATATATGTTTCCACAGCCACATAACAAGCCCACTTAAGTCTCTATACACATACCATGAGGAAAGGAAAATAAGGATGAAAAAAACTTGTAGGGGTATTTTACTCTGTCTAACTCCGAATCTCCCTATCCAAAAAAAAAAAACTCTGAATCTCCATTTTACGAGTTGACTAGAGAAAGTTAGTACAACTACCTTGGGTTCCCATAAGAACTATAGACACTTTAGCGCTCAAGATAGGTCAAGAAAATAATATACTAATAAAGTTCTCTGGTTCTAGGATTGCGTACTTGGTCATGTTGACGATAGAGCCCTTTTATGTCTCAGAGAAACCCAGACAAGGAATACCTAAGTAAATCCTCGGCTACCAAGAATGCTCACAGGATGGCCTTTTAAAAACATAAGTTTTCCCCTTTATGTAGCATAAGTTATGTACCACAGTTCCACAGACAAGGAATACCTAATTAATCCATCTCACATTATGATGTGATCTATTCTAGCTTAAAATCTTAAAAAACTAAAAGAAAGAAAAATAGAAGACTCCCTACTAACACTAAAAACTCTACATAAAGTTATAAACTCTATTTTTAAGGTACTGTGAATATCAACCTCCTACCTTTAGCACCCACTACTACTCTTCGACCCGGATTGCATCAGTAGACAAGGTTACATTTTCTAATAGGCAATAATATCGCATCAGTAGACAAGGTTACATTTTCTAATAGACAAGAAAAACTCATCTCTCTCTCTCTCTCTCTCTCTCTCTCTCACACACACACACACACACATACACACACACACACACACACACACTTTTCAACTCCCAACGTGCCCTTTGGAATCCATGAAAACCTAGTCCTAACTATCTCGTTCTTTCTCACTTTGTTGTAAACGAATGAAGACTATATAGAATTTTGCTCCTCTCCTTTATGCTGAATTGTTCCCTGTCTCCCTCCATTCATCTAGTTTCTTCACCCTTTCTTCTGAGCCATCCCCGTTCCTTTCCACTCTTTCTCCTCTATTTGTAGTGCAGATTTTCTGAACTATTTATCTTCTTTCCCCTCTCTCTTGACCACACTTTATCCACTCCACCACCTCCTTCCTTTTTGATGCACGTGTGGGCTTGGGTCCTATTGAGGACACTCGAGGAATTAAAATAAATTGATCTCAAAGGCTCAAACTAGGCTTGAAATCAAATCAGTAACTGAAAAGACAGCAGAAGAATGAAGACAAGAAGTTATATTTTCATTGCGAAATGGTAGTAAAAAGACCCACAATGGCTAGGATTTTGCTCCATACCAAACAATTGCAAGAAACCTCGTGTTGAATGCTCAACCTTCCTAAAGGTTGACCCATCAAATTTTGACCCAGCAATAACCCAGCACCCTTTGATCCACCTAAAGGTTTTAGAATGAGCTGATTTTTTGTAGGCATGTAATATGTTGTCTATGGTATGTTGATCATCCTCACAAAAAATCAACTCATTCTAAAACCTCTAGGTGCATCAAATGCGCTCTTCAAATCAACGGTTTTAGACTGTCAATTTTAACCGTTGATTTGAAGAGCGCATTTGATGCACTTAGAGGTTTTAGAATGGGCAGCTTTTTTGTGAGGATGATCAACATACCATAGACAACATGCCTACAAAAAATCAGCCTATTTTAAAACCTCTAGGTGCATCAAAGGGTGCTGGGTTATTTGCTGGGTCAAAATTTGATGGGTCATCCGATCCTGACCAATATATATATATATATATATAAAGAGAGAGAGAGAGAGAGAGAGGAGCATGACTTTGTATGCCCATGCAAAGTAGGCTTCAACATATGCTCCTCTATTAACATACATAGAGGTTTCCGAATTTGCTAATTTTTTGTAAATGTGATATCTATGTTAAGATGATCATCCTCACAAAAAATCAGCAACTCATGAAACCTCAAAGCATTTCAAATTCTCTTCAAATTAATGGATGAAATAGATAGACGATATAACTTCTATTATTTTGATACATCTAGAGGTTTCATAATTTTCTGATTTTTGGTGAGGGTGATCATATTGCTATAGATAGCATATCCACCAAAAATCAACAAATTCTGAAACATCTAGGTCCATCAAAATGTTATAAGCTTTATCAACCATCAATTTCAACCGTTAATTGGAAGAGCTTATTTGATATGTTTAGAGGTTCGGAACTTGCTGATTTTTTGTGAGGATGATCAACTTAACATAGATATTACATCCAAATAAAATTAACAAATTCGAAACCTCTTTGCGTGAACATACAAAGTCATGCTCCTCTCTCTCTCTCTCTGTATATATATATATATATATATATATATATATATATATATATATATATATATATATATATATATATATATATAGTAGTAATATTCTTCTTAATAGGAATTCTTTTTTAACGAGGAATCCTAGTCAAAGTAGGAATCTAGATAACTAAGGAAACCTCACTTTTTATCTTGCGCCTTCATTTGCATTACTAGGTCATGAAGGAAAAGGTAGAGCTATGAGCTTTAGATGACGATGAAAGGAAATACAATCAATATGTTTAGAATGATTTAACTATGAAAAAATGAGGAAACTATAATCTATATAACATGTTAGGGCAGTTCGGGTTATTTACAACCCTGCCATTCTCAAAATCGCGCAGAGACAACTTTTAGAGACAAGTTGTTCATCCGATCTAATTGTACGTGTCACACACATCTTAATATCCCTTCAAATCGAATGGATGAAAAATATCCAAAAATTATATTGCTGCACGTTATCCCCCACAACCCCGGGTTCCCCGCTAACAAACTCTCCCTACACGATCTCCATTGCTGCACGTAATCCCCCCCCTCAAATCCCGGGTTCTGCTCTCTCTTCTCTAACTCACCGTCCCCAAACACCAATCAAACCCTCTCTCTCTTCCAACCTCAACGTCCTCCTACACCGACAACACCACCGCTGAGGTCCCCCAATACCGGCAGCACCATCGGGCGCAAGGTTCCTCTCTCTCTCAACCCACCCGGTTATTCAGGTTCAGTTCTTTTTTCAGAATCAGTTTACAGGTTCAGTCCTCTCTCTCCCTCTTCCGACCTCGACGTCCCCTCATCGCACCACCGTCAGGTTCCTCTCTCTCTCTCTCTCTCATTCTCTCTCTCAACCCCCCCGGTTCCATCTCTTTCTCTCTCCGTCTCTCTCTAACGTCCCTGACCCCGTTCCCTACAACGATTGCACCGCCGCACCCCTCTGTTTTTTTCCCCACCCCGAACCCTCTCTCTCTTTCTCTCTCTCTCTCTCTCTATATATATATATATATATATATATATATATGTATTTTTTAAAAAAACCTCTCTCTAAACCCCCACCTTCACCCCGAACTCTCTCTCTCTCTGAACCCCCACCCAGGGGGCCAGGCCTTTATCTCTCTATCTCTCGGTTTCTTTTTTAAAAATACCACTCTCTTTCTCTCTAAACCCCACCCCGGCTCTGTTTTTTTTTTAAAACATCTCTCTATCTCTCTAACACCCCACCTCCACCTCCACCCCGAACCCTCTCTCTCTCTAAACCCATACCCAAAACCTGCAACCCCCCCCTCTCTCTCTCCTCTGTTTTTTTCTTTTAAACATCCCTCTCTCTAAGCTCCCACCCATGTCTCTCTCTCTATCTCTCAATTTTTTTTAAAAAAAACCTCTCTCTAAACCCCACCCCGAAGATCCACACCCCGAAACTCTCTCTCTCTCTCTCTCTAAACCCCCAACCCCACCTCACTACAGGTTCTCTCTCTCTCTCTCTCTCTCTCTCTCTCTTTTGAACGCTCTCTCTCTCTCTATACCCCACCCCAAACCTCTCTCTCTCTAAACCCCCAACCCCACCTCACTACAGGTTCTCTCTCTCTTTTGAACGCTCTCTCTCCCACCCCTCTGTTTTTTCCCCCACCCCGAACCCCCTCTCTCTCTCTATCTATGTTTTTTTTTAAAAACCTCTCTCTAAACCCCACCTCCACCCTGAACTCTCTCTCTCCAAACCCCCACCCAGGCGTTTATCTCTCTATCTCTCAGTTTCTTTTTTAAAATACCACTCTCTCTCTCTAAACCCCACCCCGGCTATGTTTTTTTTTAAAACATCTCTCTCTCTCTAAAACCCCACCCCCACCTCCACCTCCACCTCCACCCAGAACCCTCTCTTTCTCTCTCTCTCTCTAAACCCCCACCTCAAACCTGCAACCCCCTCTCTCTCTCTATCCTCTGTTTTTTCTTTTAAAACATCTCTCTCTAAACTCCCACCCATGTCTCTTTCTCTATCTCTCAGTTTTTTTTAAAAAATACCTCTCTAAACCCGACCCCGGAGATCCCCACCCCGAAACTCTCTCTCTCTCTCTAAACCCCCAACCCCACCTCACTACAGGTTCTCTCTCTTTCTTTTGAACTCTCTCTCTCTCTCTCTCACTCACATACACACAAACACGCGCACACCACATACTACATTCCCTCCGTTGTACTCCACTACCTCAAGTCCTCAGCCTCTTCTGTGCAGTGAAGTCGTTGGTATTGTGAAGTGGGGATGGTGGTGCAGTGAAGTGGGTTGTGTGAGACTATTTGTGAAGGAAAGAAAAACTGTGAAGAGGTCATGAAGAAAAGTGAGGTGGGGATGGTGGTGCAGTGAAATGGTTTTTTTTTTACTTTAAACAATAATCTATACCCACTAATTCACATATCTATTCTCTACCAAAAAAAAATTACATATATAAACACTAATTCATCTTACTTCTATTGAAGCTTCAGGCACCATGTGTATAAAGAAGTGTTCTTGCTGTTGATCCTGCCTTCATATGCCACTATCTCAATTCCATCTCGACATCTGTCCCACGGATTCCTGATTAACGTTCAATCTCTGGGTTTTACACTTTTAGAGGTGATGCTCTCTTATGATCGACATACTTTTTAATCATACATAATCGTGTCTTTCATTGCAATAGTTTTGATAATAACAATTTTCATTGCTCTACGCCTCTACTCCAGTCACCTAATAGTGTTTCTCCAATGATGTTGTGGGTGTGATAAAGAAGATCGATTTATTGGGTTCAAATATTATTGGGTTCAAATATGTTACTTTGTCCTACATATCCCAGTTTCTTTTAGAATTTTCATAAATGTGTTTCTTTGATAAATCGCTGCAATTATAAACTAATTTTTTTCTCTAAATACTTATGTCATAGCCTTGCACAATTTGTAGAGGTGGATGACTTGCTGATGATCGATATTGATATCTCTTTGGCTGTGTAAACCGTAAACCTTCTAAAACAGCTTATGAGGTATCTGGTAATAGTGGGATTTTGCTTGGGTTGAATGAGATTTTTTTTTATCCTTACTGTTGATATTGAGCGATCTCTGTGAATGACATCCATTGTTTGGTGATATGAACCTTTATTTTTTGATGAAGTCGTGATAACATGATATTGATCATTTTTGTTGTACGGGTGGGGTGGTAATGCTCGGTGGGGGTCTTGCCGTCGAAGGCGGTCCAATGCTGTGCCGACAGGTGTGTTGCCACCGAAGGCGGCCCGCTGCAGTGCCGACAGGCACGGGCATGCACTAGTGCTCCATAACATAACTAGAGCTTATCTAATGAGATTGTCCACTCCCAAATCATAGTAACACATTGAGCCTTCAGCTATAGGTTAAGAATTGGGAACTCTTTAGAACATTCGTTAAAGCTTCTAGAATCGATTCGTTATAGAAAAAAGGACATGTAAAAATTGTTGCCAAATCAGGCGAAACAAGAATAGGAGAGGAAACATTAACAAAATTAATCAAAATTCTAAAAGTATTCAACAAATATCAAGGAGGAAATTATAAATGAATGAGTATAAGTTCATAAAGTAATACAAAATCTATGGATTCTTAAAAAGTTTTGGACAATTCATTGTCCAAAAGTATTTCAGAAAACCATTCAGCTAATTAAAAGTATGTGAATAATTAGAGACTTTTTCAATGACACAAAAGTATTGTCAATATGCCCAAAGCCAAGAAAACAGATAAAAGTTTCTCCAACACATGAAAGATTCACCTTCCCAATGTCATTTCCATATCATGGTACGATATCCCTCATCCAAATCCTATGTTCGGGTTTATGAGTTCATTGTTCATTCTCTTCAAGAACCATGTCTGGTATGGAAGCATATGCCTCCAAGTGATTTGTTATCGATTTTCGTAGTTACATTTGCCTCTACCATTGAAGGCCTTCTAATCACAATTGAAGATTCCTCCTTATGCAGGTCATCCCTCTATCAATTTTTGGAGTTCAACCTACACGATATTGATACACTATGGCTCTGTTTGTTTGAAGTATCTGGTATAGTAAGTCGTTTTGAGGAAAGTATTCAGAATCCTGTGTCTGATTTACCATATTTGTTTGGTAGTATCCGGTGCAGTTAGTCGATTTGGTGTCTCTGGGATACCTCATAACTGAGGCAACTCAATACCGCAAAATGAGCGGTCAGACGAATACCTCATAACCATGATACTTCACAAGATACTTCGAACAAACTGAGCCTAATCGATCGTCTACCTGAACCTTGTCATGAATATTTCCTATTAGACTTTTTGAATTGGTCAGCAATTTTAAATGTTAAAAAGAAAAAAGTTACAGACTAAGCAAGGAAAATTTGTGGAGTCGCCGTATATCCTTTGACATGACAACTTCAAAGAATGAAAGATAAGAGGAAAATTATCATTCTAACAGCATATTCTTGGCAATATTAGCAAGAGGCGTAATACAAGAATCGAGGATATTCACATCTAGAGGCGCAGCAATGTGGTACCAAAACTTCCAATTCACTCCTTGATGTACATGTTTCTTTATCCGGCAGTGATGATTACAAGTACTGTCTCCGAATCAAGCAAGAGATAGATCACAAAGTAGTCTGTTAAACTGAAATTGAGTACTAAATCTAGAATTCGGCTGCATCAAATCAACACGATTTATTCACCAATAATTGAAAACGATAGGAAATCAAGAACTGCAATTCTAAAGGAAGCTGTCATCGAACACACCCGAATCAAGCCCAAAAATGGGGAATGCTGCCGTCGTCTTTGACCCATTTCCAGAAATGCCTCCTGACAAAGACCGCCTTCCCCTCCTGGGCCTCGTGGTCCTCGCCGGTCTCCTCCGTCGAGAACTCCCCCTCCTCCGGCAGCCCCTCCACCTCAGCATCGACTGAGTGCAGAACGTAGCGGGCAGGCAAACCCGGATACGAAGCGGATGCCCTCTCCTCAACCCTCATCATGTAGGACCCCGGCACGATCCGGGCAACCACCTCCCCGCCCAGCTCCTCACGGATGGCGCGGATGGCTGCGTCCTCAATTGACTCCCCGGGCCGCATCTTCTCGGAGAGGGGACGGAGGCGGTGCCGGACGGTGCCGTCGGAGAGGAGCTGGTGGGACTCCAGAAGGAGGGATCCAACGTGGTTCCGGATCCTCACGGTAGCAACGTGGACGGCACGGAGGGGCGGAGGAAAAGGGGAGGAGGAGTAGGGATCCTCTGATTCCTGCTGTTCTTGCGGTAGTGGGTGGGTGAGGAGGAGGGAGGTCTCTCCCTGTGAGAGCTCGAGCCAGAGGTTGTGGAGGGTCTTGGTGCCGGGGACGACACCCCAGGAGGCGAGGGAGCCGGAGGGGAGGCGGGGATTGAGCCACTCGGCGAGGGACTCCGGCGAGGAGAAGTTGAGGAGCGGGGGCTCGGAGGCGGCGGTCCGGTCCATCGATAGGGGCTTTGGGCGGAGGCAACGGCGGAGGCGAGGGGGGTGGAGGAGGAAAGAAAGGAAAGGTGGCGGGGGAGGCGAGGAGTGGGGCTTACGGAGGAAGAGGAAAGAGAGGGCGGCGGCAAAGATGAAGAAGAGAGGGTGAGCAGGGTGAGGAGGAGGAGGAGGAAACGGAGGGAGGCAGAGAGGGGAGGAGGAGGAGGAGGAGGAGGAGGAGGGGACGGCGTTGGTAACGATGGCAGTGCTCCGAGGAGGAGGGGGAGGGAGCATCCGGCTGCTTCCGGCGTTGGATGGGACTGTGGTGGTTGTTCACTTTGTACATCTGTGATTGGAAAAATCAACTTGCAGTCAATAAAATACCAAACGAAGCCATTAACTTAATTTTTTAAAAGATGCCCAATGTATTCAAGCTCCATCTCAGCTCTTTTGCTAAGGGCAATCCATATCGTTGCCGTCGTTCGAGGTAATGTCCATGCCGTCGGCAGTAGCCCATCACCACCGACATATTTTCCTCCTTCCATCTCTTCTTCCTCCGCCTTTGTCATCTCCTCCTCCTTCCTCATCATTCTTCCTTCATCATCCTCCCTTTTCCTCACCTTCTTTTTCCTTATCCTCTTCTCCTTTTTTTTTTCCTCTTCTTTCTCATCTTGGAAATAGCAAGACTTAGTCATTTTCTAGTCGAATGCACCTTTTGTTCATTCTACCATGGATGTCGAGTGCATCTGCAATACATTCGGTCATTAGAGGCCGAATGCATTCCAACGGTTGAATGTTTTGTAGATGCATTCACACTCCATGGGCGAATGCACAGAACGTGCACTTGGCCTAGAATGATTGAGTGTAATGGTTTCCAAGAGAATGAGGGGGGGAGAGAGGAACGAGGAGGATGAAGAAAAAGGGAAGATGAGGAAGAAGAAGAAGAAGGGAAAAGGATGTAGAGGAAGAAGAAGAGAAATAGGTGGATGAAAAGAAAGGGGAGAAGGAAGGAGGAGGCGTATGAGGAGGAAGGAGACAACGACGATGCGTTGGACGGGTCCGAGGTGGTGGCAGACGACAGCTTGCCCGTGTATAATGGAGGAAAAAAATAGAACCATTAGACATAGTAGAGATCGGGCAACGTATCCACTTAAATAGAAGGCAGCATGAGGGTATACAATTGTTGGGTTGGGTGAGTCAAGCTTTGTAACCACTTACCTCACATAATGCATAATCCTAGCAAGAGCTAGGGGTGGAGGTGGAAATCGCCCGAAGCATCTAACAATCTCTTATATTAATTCTAAATGCTTATTAGACTGCTTATTATGCTTGAGAAATTTTTAGGATTATATGCTAGAAACTCATAAATGCATGAAAATATAAAATCCATTGAAGTATATATTTTTTGGTATATCTAGTCTAGTTGTTCAACCTATTCACCCCCCTTAAGTGTTTGTGATCTATTCGCTTTCGCAAAACCTACGCAATTTCACTCTGCATCTAATGGGCCCCTCAGAGTCTCTGCAAATGAGGATGAAACTCCATTAAAGCCTTTTGCCTCTAATGGCACCCTCAGAGACTCTACATCTGAGGATAAAAGTCCATTAGAGCCTCTGCATCTAATGGCATCCTCAGAGTCTCGGCATCTAATAGCTTATTTGGAGTCTCTGCGCCTGAGTATGAAGGTCCATTTGAGCCTCTATGTCTAATGGCACCCTCAGAGCCTCTGCGTCTAGGGATGAAAGTCCATTAGAGCTTCTGCATCTAGTGATACCCTCAGAGCCTCTACGTCTGAAGGTACAAGTCTATCATAGACTCTGTGTCTAATGGCCCCATAAGAGCCTCTGCGTATGAGGTATTAGAATTGGTGAGATCTACAGTTCGTAAAAACCTATAGTTTAGCTGTATATGGTTGATAGCTTAGGATTACATCTTGGTACGTACCTTAGTACGTGTTCTGATTACAGAACAAAGAGCCATGGCTACGTGGTAATCCACTTGAGTGGGAGACTCAATGTACTGGTCCATATAACCTAAATTCGTTCGTAGCTCTGATTAGAATTTGTCGTCCTATCAAGATAAGCTGTTGGGATGACAAAGCATAGGTGTCTCCACTACGGTTATCACCAGGTACAGTATCTGTGACCGAACGGAACCAACGCAGTGTATAGATTGGTGAGTAGACATCGGTGCACTACGTCATATTTCTGCTTAAGATAAAACAGTCCTAAACCTTGAGGAACCACGACTAGTAGGCTAACTAGTTGTGTGGTGCTTTGACGTACCAATGTGTGAGGGTTCAGTTACATGACCCAAAACCACGGTGTGTTGGGTTACCCAGCTGGCTTCACATCAGCGTGCCACTCCTGCAGGCCATCCATACCCCTAACGGGAGGTGTGTTTCTTGATCTGACCTACATAGTATTAAACCCAGACCTGGTGGTCATCAGTTGAACTGTTGATCGAATTTGGTTACTCGGCAGGATAATCAAAGGTATAACGTACATGGTCAACCTGGAAGGAACTGATTCATATGAGCACTCAAGTATGACGCTATTCTCTATCGCTCGAGTCATCTAATAGCACTAAGTGGAGGAACAACGGGTTTACCACTACTAAGCGAAGAGCAGGGGTATACAACTAACATAGTAAGTATGGAGGAATTAGAGTGCAGCATGCATCATACTCTGGGTGGCTATACAGGTTAACTTAGACTTAGAGGGTCAATGGTACACTTAAGTAATGTGTCGATCGAGTCCAAGTTGGAAGCCATGAACCCTGGTCCCTGAATGTTCCACCTTATCCATATAATGTACGGTCTTTGAACCATCTCCGCGAAACACAGGACACAATTAGAGAAAGCAAAGAATCCAACTCTATGCTCCATGTGTGTTCGCACTAGTGCACAATAGATGCGTAACTTCGTGCGTGTGCTAAGGGAAAACCCTAGAGTGATACAGAGACACACGTAGTCATCCCTTATCATAAGTGGACTTCGCCACATGGGGTGTGATGCACCGGGACATATTGCAAGTTGACTAGTTAACTTTACTAGGGTCACCCTATGTATTACTAAGGGCACTCTAGTGAATAGTGAATAGTGAAATCACTAGTGTATCCTACTTATGTGTGTATTGTAAGTTCTTGTACACGTGGGACGACCAATTAGTGGCATGAGGGTATTTTTGGAAAACCAAGTATCACATAGAAGTAAGGAGACTAGCAAGGCCGGCCCTCTAGTTTCTAAGAGATTGTTACCTTCATTATAGGGGCTGTCCATAAGGGATGAAAAAGGGGCTTTGACTTGGTCTTTGCAACTCCCAGAAGTTAAGAAGAGATAGAGACAAAAAAGAGATAAAGGGGGGGGGGGGGGGGGGCCCTAGCTTATAGGTGCGTTATCCTATGGGGGGCCTGCCACATAAAAGGAGAAAGGGAGAAAAGGAGGAACGACTTATGCTAGTGCAAACCCGAGCCGTCCCTCTCTCCTCTCTATCTCCCTATCTCTTGTCTCTCTCCCTCACTTGAGACTTCAGTCCTCGCATCGTCTTTCTCACATGGTATTTTATAGATAGAGAAGTCTCATCATATGGAGACACTCAGAGATCCATTGACAATGTGTTGTGCATCGTGCGAGATTGGGTGAACTAGAAGGCGCTTCCTATAATCTCTCGCTATCTAGATTTTGCGTAGAAAATCAATGATGTTTCTATTTTTGCAGGAGCTACAGGTGTCCAAATGATCTCAAACTACTTGTAAAAGTTGCATCTTGAAGTCCTCTACCTGCCATCTAAATTTTAGCTCAATCGAAGATCAAGATCAAAAATTGTAGCTGTTGTATCAAAGTTTCTCTAAGTAGATCCGAGCCCGTCTTTATTGACAAAGAATAAATTTATCGCGATGAAAGAATCTGCAAGGAGGTATGAATTTTATCATGTAGGTCTAGTGTAGATAGAACATGCATATATACTAGGTTGTTTTCTTCACTAGATCGACGTTAGGAGATTGTGCAGTTGCCATGCAAGATTTATACATGCATGTGCATAACATTTTAATAAAATTTTTGATATGTAACGGACATCACCCATGGTCTTCGAATCTATCATTTGCTTCCGCTGTGGGCCTCTACAGTATGATTATTTTCAACAATTGGTATCAGAGCCATGCTAGTGGTGTGCGTTTGTTTTGCATGAAACTATCATGTGCGTACATGATTAATATATGCCGTCATCGGGGTTCTACGAGTGGATCATGCATATTATAGATATTATGTGTTCTATGAATCGATCTTGTAGGGCACCGCTTTAAAATTATATGGATATATGATTGCTTACTATCAGGGATCAGACCCCATGTTCGTATTTATTTAGATGGGTTTTTCTTATGTGTGTGGATAGATTTTAGAGCCGTAGTCAGGCAAAAGGTAGAGGTTGATCACCATTGATTCCCAGGCTTTTTGCTAGGCTTGTTTTTCTTTTCTTTCTAGAAAATTATGTCTGAGTGAATACTTGCTCAAAGCGTACTAGATCTTTTTTGGTTATAGATTGAGAAAGAGGACTTGTGACGGAGATCTACCACCGGGAGGACGAGCAGAACCTTGAAGGACGATGATGATTTGGCGAAGCGTACACGATGACATCAAAGGGTAAAAGCATCAAGAGATCATATACAGAGGCTTGCACCGGATAGAGAAATATTACGAAGGAAACAGAGAGGCTGTGGTGTGCTAATCAAGTTTAGGGGTCAGTTCCTGAACTTGATTCAGTTGTGTGGTTATTTCTTTCTTTTATTCTTTATATTCCTGTATAGAATCCTGATGCGATAATTCAATTGTCAGTATTTTAGAAGGATGCTATTTTTCCTCGGATCTAAGCAACCTTGTTAGGATAGAATTCCACTAATGACACATGCTATCTAATTGACTTTTGATGATAGTGTGATCTTGTCATATTCAGTTATGCTACCATTAGTACGATGCTTGACTAGTCGGCTGCCGCTATTTGACCATCATCGAAACTAATAATAAGACAGAGATCTACTATGACATTAATTGTTAAGTTTATAATCGAGACACCATGGTAGTGGGAGGCCTTTCTTATCAGTCTGACCTTAGGCTAAGCTCTAGAACATTAAGGTGATAACTGATTTTGTAGAGCATCGATGTTCTCAGAGTATATAATGTGATCCTTGAGCGGAGAAATCCACTTGAGGTATGAATGTTGATACTCCGAGTCTGATTAATACTTCGTGAATGGCTTAAAACACTAGTAAGAGTGCGATATGACCAGGGTCTAGTGTATAGGTTGTCTTGATCTTAGTTTACACTCATACTTCTATTAAAATAACCCTTAAATCTAATAAGGGATGTGCAAGAGGACTTGTTGAGATCCTCTAGCCTCCACAACCAACTGCTCTGTGTCTGGGTGGGAGAGTGTAGCTCAATATCTTCCTCGGGTGAGAGTTATATTTTTCTATACCAAAGGACTTAGCGGTTTCCTTCGGGATATGGCAGGTACGGGACGAGGAGAGAAGGGTTTTTTCCACCCTCGTAGGGGTCGCATGAACTCCTGATTCATAATTGTCTAGGCTTATGGGTAAGCATCCGGAGTGCACATGAGGCTTTCGGTGCTGTGCATGGGGATCATGTTACACTGGCCAAAAGGACACCCATGGTCTATCAAAGCCCTTTGTTGTCAGATTTGGATTGGGTTAAGGAAAGACCCGTGTGAGTGGATGATGCTGCACATGTTGAGTAAGATATGGTCTAGGGCTTGTTAAAACCATGGTTGATTAATAAATGTGTTGATATTTATATTAGAATAGCTTAATTGGTACGTATTATATGTGTTCTATATACTGAACTGAAAAGAGCCATGGCTATATAGTGGTTCATCTGAGTGGGAGACTCGGTTGATTAGTACTATTAGCCTAAATTATTCACAGTTTTGATTAGAGTTGGTCGCCCTATCAGGTTAAGTTATTGGAATGACAGAGCATGAGTTTCTCCACTATGGTCATTGCCAGGCACAATGTCTGTGGCTGAACAGAACCAACACGGTGCACAGATCGGTGAGCAGACATCGGTGCATATAGCCATGTTTCTGCTTAGGGTAATAAGTCCTAAACCCTGAGGAACCATGACCGGTGGACTAACCAGTTTGGGTAACTTTGGTTCACCAACGTGTAAGGGATCTAACCACGACTCAATATCACGGTGTGTTGGGTTACCGGGCTGGCATTGCATCGATATGCCACTCCTGCAGGCTATTCACATCCCTATTAGGAGGTGTGTTTCTTGGTCTGACATATACCGTACTAAAACTAGGCCTAGTGGTTAACAGTTGAGCTGTTAGACTGGATCCGGTTATTTGGCCAAAATGACCAGGGGTACGATGTGTTAATCAACCTGTAAGGAACCTAGTCATTTGGTCACTTGAGTCTGACGGTGCTCTCCATCGCTCAAGTTGAAAAATGGCACTGAGTGAAGGGACATCGAATTACCAAACTAAGCAGAGAGCAGGGGTATGCAAGAGAGCTTTGTAAGTCTGGAAGAATTGGAATGCAGCCTGCGTCGCACTCTGGGTGGCCACGCAGGTTAACCAGGACCCGGAGGATTGATAGGGACATTTGGGTAGTGTGTCGATCGGGTCTGATTGGAAGCTATGAATCCTAGTCCCTGAAGGTTCCACCCTATCCACGTTCATTACGGATCCTTACTTTATCCTTGTCTCATAGCACAATATGAGTTGAAGAAATAATGGCTTAATCGTCCTGTGTTCCGTGAGTGCATTGCACTAGAGCATAGTGGTTGCACAGGACTAAGTGTGTTCACTAAGGGGGCAATCCCAGAGTAGTGCACGGACACATGTTGTTGTCATAATTGCATAAGGAGTTCATTCCGTGTGTGCGTGTCGCACTAGAACGTGGTATGTGTGTTTAGTGAATTTTACTATAATGGAACCCCACGTTTTATTGAGGGCACCCCAGTAAAATAGTAAAAATACTATTCATAACTCCATGGTATGTTAAATAGGTACAGATGAGGTGCCCTAAGTGTTAGAGTACTTTATCATACATGGAGATGGACCATGTATGCTCCCGTATGAGATGAATGCCACTAGATGCATAGGGGGCATTTTGGTTATTTAAAAATGTCCCACATGCCCTAGTGGCCGCCCCCCTCATTAGGGCAAATATGACATCAAATCCATATTTAAAGGGATTAATTCAGATTTGAAATAATTTGAACATATTCCCTTTAATTGCAAAACCTAATATGGCGACTATAGTGGGCATTTAATTCTGAGGATTAATGAGAGAAAGAGAAGGGGGAACAATTCAAATGGACAAGGAGAGAGGCGGGGCATGGTTTCCAAGGCATTTTAGGCAAGGAAAACTGTGCCTCTCTCAGATTTATCTGAGAAAGGCAGGTCCCCCTCTCCCTGTGTGTGTGGTGTGTTCGGTTTTGGCCTCCCCCTCTCTCTTGGGCACTCATCTCTCTCACTCTTGGGTTTGACCTAAGGTGAGAAGAGAAAATTCTCTTCATCTCATCTTCTCCTCATAAAGTGTGTGTAATATAGAAGAAGAGAAAGCTTGCACTCCGAAGCACTCATAGATTGGAGTGCAAGGATCCAGGTCGATTCGCGAGATCGGGTGTACCCGAAGAAGAACGAGGCTTCTCCCACTCATGTGGATACTGTTAGAATTGGATCCGCTTATCAGAGTCGCAGCAGAAGCAAAAGATAGATCTGAAGATCATACAGTGTATGTTTCATTACAATTGAATCTATAAAACAATCTACATGCAAATCTATGATCTTAGCATATGTGCGGACACCCTAGAGGCATATTACGATCTACGAAAGACATGCATGAATCTAGTTAGGTGTTTAGAATCATCATACCTTATAGATCTATGATCCGGAGATGACGGAACGATGAAGAACCGCACTTGAATCGCAAGGGAAACTGTCGGATAGCACCTTGTTCTTTGCGAATTGAAGAATCCTCGAAATCCCGTCTCTGAGTGTAGGGATTACGAGCCGACGGAGGAATCCATTGCGAAGACGATGGCGAGCCGAGATATTTTCTCCTCCTCTTTCTCCTTTCTTCCTTCTCCTTCCTTCCTCTTTCTTCTCCCTTCTTCTTTCTCTCTTTTCCTTGGCCGAAACCACAAAGGAGGAGCAAAGGAGAGGGTTCGGATTTTTGGAGGAGAGGAGCCACATAGGGCCGGCCCCTCCCTCTCCCTATTCTCTTATAGGGCCGGTCTCCCATGGCTTCAAGGAAGCTAGGGTTGGCCCTAATAGGATTAGGATAGAGGAGGGTCGGTTTTTAGGGATTTCCAGTGTCTATCGTGAAGCCTGGACAAAAACGCCCTTCACGAAAAGTGAAAAACTGGAAGAGAGACTGAGCGAGGTGCGCTACTCGGAATCGAGTTCCGTCAGCGCCTATGAGCTCCTGAAATTATTCCGCTGATTCTAAGATCCATATTCAATGTGTTCTGAGCCATATTTCAGTATTTATCAAAATATCCCTACGGCCCGTAACACATGTGAATTAGGTTCTTAGGCTCCGGGCTTGCGCTCCATCGTGCTACTTCGCATCCAATGTATCCAACTAGGCCGGAGAACAATTCCTATACGTAATGACAGGGTGGAACCTTCAGGGTTCGGGATCTCTAGCTCCAACCGGATCCCTGATTAACTGTTCCGATGACACACCGAAAGTTTCGTTAATCAGCCCTAATCCGATTAACCCGCGTAGCCACCCAGAGTGCGACGCGAGTTGAACTCTAGTGATCCTAAACTAATGTTACTCCCTCGTAACCCTGTTCTCTACTATACTCCGATAATCCTTAGTCCCTCCTATTACTGGTGCCATGGTACGACTCGGGCGGTGGGGAGCACCGTCAGATCCCGATCGATCATCAGACTAGGGTTTGATGACTTGTCATCTATAACATGTTAAGTCTCCAAATAATACATTTTATCGCTTATTTCTTACTGCATCATCATCGCTTTCCTACGTAAAACTTTTCATATATTCGTAAAGCGTATCATTTTCTTTACACCACTGCATAGTAGACTTTAATACGGACATAACAGTATATTGGTTTGCACTCATATAATACATGCATAAAAAATACGGAGCCCGATAGTCCAAATTAATATTTTTATCGATAGTTGTACCGTAACCTTACACGTGTCATTTCATGTGTGATTTTCAGAGAATTGACCCGGTACATACTCAACATAGTCGGATAAAAGGCATCACGACAGTACGGTGGACATTCTCATGGCGAGTCAATGGAGCATGCACAGCTCATTTGGAGGCCCTTATGAAGAATGATGCAGAGAATGATGGTTGTGAAAAATTGACCAAGATGACGTCACCGGCAATACATCTGCGGACCACTGAAGAACGACGCATATGCAAAGGGCCTGACATGGAAGAGTTGACAAGTTTGGATTGGTCGAATGGTTACCGAAGCATATCGTCTCCTTTTCTTTTACCATTTCTCTCTCATCTCTTTATTACCCGATCTTAACCATCCATTGCATCCATCACCCAACTAAATCCCAGCCGTTTCGCAGCCATGCATACAAGCAACTCATCGTAGCCGTCCATCTCATCCAACCCATACATGATACATGCAATGATCAGCGTACTCCATTACACCCAACAACCCACATGCAACACAATCACAGCTGTCCGCACTCCCATCACAGCCGTCCATGCTCCGAGAACCCATGCATGAGATCGAATCGCCCACGTCCTTACTCCTTCCCATCCGGACTTAATCACAGCCGTCCGTACTTAAATCACAGCCGCCCGTGCACCGAGAAGCCATGAAGCCGTCTGCGCCCAGCTCTCTCTCTCTCTTTCTCTCCTGTTCCCTTTCTCTCTCTAAACAGACCCAGCGGCCCCGAGATTACAGCTGACCGCACCCATCTTTCTCTTCTCTCCCGCCTCTGTTTTTCTCTCTCTAAAACCATACGTTTCTCTCTCCTCCTAAAACCAGGCGATCAGCTCTATCCGGTTTTCTCTCACTCGGATTCTCTCTCTTTTCATAACCACTCCCCTGATTTCTCTCTATAAAACCCGCGAGACCCATGCGCCCAGCATCATAGTCGTCCGGTGTACCCAATCACCCCCGTGTCTCTCTCCTCGCGATCATCCCGGACTCACATCGGACTCCTCTCTCTTCTCCCGATCGTTTCTCTCTCTTTATTACCATATCCGAGACCCAAGACCAGTTTTTTGTTTCTCTCCCATCCCGTCTCCTACTCTTTCACTCTCTAACCTATCTCTTTGTCCCGTCAGCGTTTTCTCTGAAGCCGAAACCCTCTCTCTCTCTTTCCTATTTGGAACTAGATCACAGCCATTCGGTTTATTTCTCTTTCTAAAACCGGATCCACTCTTCTCTATATAGGGGTCCCCGAACTTGAGCTGAGCGAGAGGCCGAACCATCACCATCCGGACTTCTTCCACCATCTAGGTCGAACAACCACCACCCTAACATCCATCACCATTAGCCCGAACTTCACCACCATTGAGCCCGAACACTATCAGACCATCGTCGCCGGAACCTTCATCGTTTCACCACCTCGGATTCGTCATCTTCCATCCGCCAAACTCGAAACTCGGCATCATCATCGACACCACGCATCATCATCTCCGAGCCATGCTTCATCGTCCTCACCGTGGAAGCCCATCCCGAAGCACGCCGTCATCATCGAAGCATGCCATCATCATCGCCAGAAGCCATCATCCACGCTCGTCATCCTTCTTATTTTTTGTTAATGGAGTTTGCTTGCACTTATGTTTTTTTTAAATTCTATGAACATGTGCGGCTAAACCCTTAGCTAAGGCTATGGGGGATGCCTAGTAGTACGCTATGTTTTTTTTCGTTTGATCAATGATAAACTTTAATTTTCTTATGATTGAATCTTATATGGATGACACTGTCTAATGATGTATGTTATTTTACTTGCATATTCGTTTGACTCCATATTGACTCCGGGCATACGGACTGCTTATGAATCCCTGTGGTAAGATAGCACTAGCATAACGAGTCTCTCGTCATATGATTTTCAATTTATTTTAGTATGATAGATGCATATCTTTAGAAATCGATGTATGTGTATAAGTCCTTTTGATTTCACATTGACTCCGGGCATGTGTAATGCTTAAAGACCCTTGTAGCATGCGCCCGAACTTAATTTTCATGCTATCATCATACATACTCATTGATCAAAAGAATGCATAATATACTACTAGGTTGAACCCGGATGCCTTAGCCTCATCTCCATCGTAACCTTCTTTAATTAATTGCAATATTTAGTTCTATTTAATTTAGCAACGTAGTTTTATTCTCTCGTGCTCCACTCTCAGTGGAAAACCCTGAATTACACTCACGTTCACGCACTGTCATCGCATTAGTTCCCGTTAGTCCTTCAGTCCCTGTGGAATCGATCTCGGACTCACCGAGATTACTACTTCGCTACACACCCTATACTTGGGGTTAAATTGTACTTTTTAGTCCCTTAATTAGGACTACTTAAAGTTGTAGCAAGTTTTTGGCGCCGTTGCCGGGGATTGCAATGGACGAATAGAAACTTCGCATCCACATATTTCTTTTTAGTCTTTGCTTTTTCTTTGCATTCAATATACTAAGTACTTCTTTTCTTTCTTTTCAGGTTAAAAAAAAAAAGAGATCTGAATATTGGAAGAGGAGTCGACCATTGATTGCGAAGGAGGAGTGCTATGTGCTTGCCTAAATAAAGAACTGCTTCTCCCTAGTACACTCGTTCTTTAAATTCTCTGTATTTGCTATCTCGCATCAACTTACGCTTTCGTGGGAAAGCTCGGCACATACGTCTCGGTGTAGGCGTATGTGTGTCTATCCTGTAGTCCATTTCAAACGAAAGTGTTCGTATAGAAGGCTTCAGGTGGTGCATACATTGTTTTGTAATTATACTAGGCCACCTGTTTATTTCTAATTATTTATTTTGAATGCTTAAATC
Source organism: Chamaelirium japonicum (assembly GCA_947650365.1). Classification (NCBI taxonomy): domain Eukaryota; kingdom Viridiplantae; phylum Streptophyta; class Magnoliopsida; order Liliales; family Melanthiaceae; genus Chamaelirium; species Chamaelirium japonicum. The sequence goes on from OX393555.1 coordinate 52,231,115, forward strand.
CTAATTCAATTGAAATCATGACTAGGACTTTACGTGATTATTTGCAAAATGGCTTAACTTATTTAGACATGTATGATTCTAGTGGGTGGAATAAATCTAATACGAATAATTATCACGTGCCTTCTGCTTATGCCCCTTATGTGAGTTTACATATGGAGACTATTAACGATACATGTAAAGAACGCTTGCAAACTAACCAACATACTATACAATATTATCGTGAGCATTCTACGCATGATACTTATGTCCCACCATATAAGGAATCCCTTGAAGATATATTGCAGTCATTTCTAAAAAATACCATGCATATTATTCAAGATCTTCGGACACCAATTAACAGAATTGATCAATCCTATCTTAATAAGGGAGAGGAAGAGATTTTGATCTCTCCACCTCAATTTAACCCAATGAATGATGACGATAAAGGCAATGAGGAAAGCACAAGTGACATCCCCATAGAAGACAAGCTTTCTGAATTTAATTTTCTAAATCCTTTAGAAGTTTGTCCAACCAAGATTGATGACATTGATAATAACGTGAATTTTGAAGAAAATAATGTCATTCTAATTAACATTGATGATATTAATGAGAATGAGATCTCTGAGAAAAAAACTGCTCTTCTAATTAATATTGATGACTTTAATGAGGATGTGAATTTTGCAGAAGCTAATTGTCTCCCATGTAATATTGATGATGATATTATTATTGAAAAGACCAAATTTTCTATGCCTAAGCTCAATAATGATATTATTACTCTCCATTCTGATATTGAAGAATCAAAACCTAACTTGCAAATTCAATTACCTGAGTTAGAGGATATATATTTGGGTCAAGAAAGATATTCTATGATGATTTCCCATGAATCGAATATGGATTTCGAAACTAAATTAAGGAATGAACATAAAAAAGATATAGGGTGGAATATAAATGAAATTTATATTCTCCAGTTTGAAGAGAATATAAATTCAGCACATAAAAAACAATATAATATTGCCCCTAATATAAAGGATATGGTGAGAGAATATAAGCATCCACATTATATCTTAGGATATGTCTTCTTTATGCATGACTACTCTTTATTTTTTTTGAAAATTCCAAAAGATCTTGTTTATCAGGATTAATCTCTATATCTGCTAGGGATCTTTTGTTTGTATATTAGTTTTGCTTTTTTGTTATTCTATTTTCTGTCTAGTAAATGTCCTTGGAGTGCAGTGAAAATATGTGTAACCATCTTTTCAGGTAATCTCTAACCATTCTTCATGTCTTTCTTGTAAAATGATATATCCTTCATGTTTCTATATTTGAGTCTCCATGAAATATCATTATGTGCATCATTTTTTTTAAACATTGAGGACAATGTCATATTTAGGTTGGGGGGTGGGAATCCTGAGGAATTCTAATTTTGTGCATTTTTATACTTTTCCAAATATTAGTTATTACTTTTATTCATCTTTTTTTTTAAAAAAAATGATATCTTGCCTATTATAAAAAAAAATTATTACTCTGAAAGTTTTGGAGTCTAATTTTTATGTACTCTTGCTAGGACTATATGGCACTTAGTGACATAGATTATAAAAGGCTTAAGTTCTAGTCGAAAGGTGTTGAAGTTGAGTTCCCTTTTATTAATTCCTTCTTATGGAGTATCAGGTTAATTGTACTTTAAAAACTTCACTACACTTCTGGCTTGCACATTTGGAGTCTAGGTTCGATAGGTTGTTGTTGATCTGATAATACTTAGAGGCCTGATGAACCACGACTGTCTTGTTCACGTAGTTTGCTCTATGGAGAGATAGGGTGAAAAAAAAAAGGCAACTAGTGGATTAGACCAGGTACAGCGAAAAGGTCTACCTATTACAAGGTCTAGGGTCGAGTTATGTAAAAGTCCTAACTTACATGCAACTATATTAGTGAAGCATGGTGTATAGGGTTATGAGAATGATCCTATATACACAAGTGAATCTAATGTAAAAGCAACATGGGGATGGCTACCTGACTTATGAGAGCATTGGCAGCGTGTCATGGGCATAGAGTGCAGCTACCATGGTGTAAATTAGGAAGTGATACATAATGAGATCCTTAAAAAAGGAGACCGAAAAAAAAGAGATAGTGTGAAAGCCGTCGCTGTAAAAACACGAGTAAGCATGGAATATCATATATAAAGCCCTTGTGATATTAAAGTGAACATCCACACCGCTCGTAAACCTGGACAGACAGCGGGGTTTTGAATCAGTGTTTAAGGTCTTTCGATCGTTCTTGGTGCTTATTAGTATTGATGCACTCTGGAAAACCAAAGCTCAAGTCGTGTTAAGTCCAGATTTCACCGAGCACTCGAGTACAGTCAGTTTGATATTTCCTACCGGAGGGTTAATAACCGAAACTCAATCGATGACTCGGTAAACTAGAAATTGGCTAATACTATTCTACAAACTTTGTGCCGTAGAATCTCTAGTCTTGGGTACTATAAATTATTCATCAAAACTTTCTGTTAAAAAAAAAAACTTTTTGGGGATAGAAATCATGCATTATTATCGAAAATCTTTGCTTTGAATTCTCGCTTATTTTGCTCGAGGACTAGAAAAAAGCTGGTTGGGGGGTGTGTTAAGTCTCCAAATAATGCATTTTATCGCTTATTTCTTACTGCATTATCATCGCTTTCCTACGTAAAATTTTTTATATATTCGTAAAGCGTATCATTTTCTTTGCACCACTGCATAGTAGACTTTAATACGGACATAACGGTATATTGGTTTGCACTCATATAATACATGCATAAAAAATACGGAGCCCGATAGTCCAAATTAATATTTTTATCGATAGTTGTACCGTAACCTTACACGCGTCATTTCATGTTTGATTTTCAGAGAATTGACCCGGTACGTACTCGACATAGTCGGATAAAGGACATCACGACAGTACGGTGGACATTCTCATGGCGAGTCAATGGAGCATGCACAGCTCATTTGGAGGCCCTTATGAAGAATGATGCAGAGAATGATGGTTGTGAAAAATTGACCGAGATGGCGTCACCGGCAACACATCTGCGGACCACTAAAGAACGATGCATATGCAAAGGGCCTGACATGGAAGAGTTGACGAGTTTAGATTGCTTGAATGGTTACCGAAGCATATCGTTTCCTTTTCTTTTACCCTTTCTCTCTTATCTCTTTATTACCCGATCTTAACCATCCATTGCATCCATCACCCAACTAAATCCCAGCCATTCCGCAGCCATGCATACAAGCAACTCATCGTAGCCGTCCATCTCATCCAACCCATACATGATACATGCAATGATCAGCGCACTCTATTACACCAACAACCCATATGCAACACAATCACAGCCGTCCGCACTCCCATCACAGCCGTTTGTGCACCGAGAACCCATGTATGAGATCGAATCGCCTACGTCCTTACTCCTTCCCATCCGGACTTAATCACAGCCGTCCGTACTTAAATCACAGCCGCCCGTGCACCGAGAAGCCATGAAGCTATCTGCGCCCAGCTCTCTCTCTCTCTTTCTCTCTCCCATTCCCTTTCTCTCTCTAAACAGACCCAGTGGCCTCGAGATTACAGCCGACCGCACCCATCTTTCTATTCTCTCCCGCCTCTGTTTTTCTCTCTCTAAAACCATACGTTTCTCTCTCCTCCTACAAACCAGGCGATCAGCTCTATCCGATTTTCTCTCTCTCGGATTCTCTCTCTTTCCATAACCACTCCCCTGATTTCTCTCTCTAAAACCCGCGAGACCCATGCGCCCAGCATCACAGCCGTCCGATGTACCCAATCACCCCCGTGTCTCTCTCCTCGCGATAATCCCGGACTCCCATTCGGACTCCTCTTTCTTCTCCCGATCGTTCCTCTCTCTTCATTACCATATCCGAGACCCAACACTAGTTTTTTGTTTCTCTCCCATCCCGTCTCCTACTCTTTCGCTCTCTAACCTATCTCTTTGTCCCGTCGGTATTTTTCTCTGAAGCCGAAACCCCCTCTCTCTCTTTCCTATTTGGAACTAGATCACAGCCGTTCGGTTTATTTCTCTTTCTAAAACCGGACCCCCTCTTCTCTATATAGGGGGTCCCCGAACTTGAGCCGAGGGAGAGGCCGAACCATCACCATCCGGACTTCTTCCACCATCTAGGCCGAACAATCACCACCCGAACATCCATCACCATTAGCCCGAACTTCACCACCATTGAGCCCGAACAGTATCAGACCATCGCCGCCGGAACCTTCATCGTTTCACCACCTCGGATCCGTCATCTTCCATCCACCAAGCTCGAAACTCGACATCGTCATCGACACCATGCACTATCATCTCCGAGCCACACTTCATCGTCCTCGTCGTGGAAGCCCATCCCGAAGCACGCCGTCATCATCGAAGCACGCCGTCATCATCGCCGGAAGTCGTCATCCATGCTCGTCATCCTTCTTATTTTTCGTTAATGGAGTTTGCTTGCACTTATGTTTTTTTGTTAAATTCTATGAACATGTGCGGCTAAACCCTTAGCTAAGGCTATGGGGGATGCCTAGTAGTACGCTATGTTTTTTTTCGTTTGATCAATGATAAACTTTAATTTTCTTATAATTGAATCTTATATGGATGACACTGTCTGATGATGTATGTTATTTTACTTGCACATTCGTTTGACTCCGTATTGACTCCGGGTATACGGACTGCTTATGAATCCCTGTGGTAAGATAGCACTAGCATAACGAGTCTCTCGTCATATGATTTTCAATTTATTTTAGTATGATAGATGCATATCTTTAAAAATTGATGTATGTGTATAAGTCCTTTTGATTTCACATTGACTCCGAGCATGTGTAATGCTTAAAGACCCCTGTAGCATGCGTCCGAACTTAATTTTCATGCTATTATCATACATACTCATTGATCAAAAGAATGCATAATATACTACTAGGTTGAACCCGGATGCCTTAGACTCATCTCCATCGTAACCTCCTTTAATTAATTGCAATATTTAGTTCTATTTAATTTAGTAACGTAGTTTCATTCTCTCGTGCTCCACTCTCAGTGGAAAACCCTGAATTACACTCACATTCACGCACTGTCATCACATTAGTTCCCGTTAGTCCTTCAGTCCCTATGGAATCGACCTCGGATTCACCGAGATTACTACTTCGCTACACACCCTATACTTAGGGTTAAATTGCATTTTTTAGTCCCTTAATTAGGACTACTTAAAGTTGTAGCAAGTTTTTGGCGTCGTTGCCAGGGATTGCAATGGACGAATAGGAACTTCGCATCCACGTGTTTCTTTTTAGTCTTTGCTTTTTCTTTGCATTCAATATACTAAGTACTTCTTTTCTTTCTTTTCAGGTTAAAAAAAAAGGGATTTGAATATTGGAAGAGGAGTCGACCGTTGATTGCGAAGGAGGAGTGCTACTTGCTTGCCTAAATAAAGAACTGCTTCTCCCTGGTACACTCATTCATTAAATTTTATGTATTTGCTATCTCGCTTCAACTTACACTCTTGTGGGAAAGCTCGGCACATACGTCTCGGTGTAGGCGTATGTGTGTCTAGTCTGTAGTCCCCTTCAAACGAAAGTGTTCGTATAGAAGGCTTTAGGTGGTACATACATTATTTTGTGATTATACTAGGCCACCTGTTCATTTCTAATTATTTATTCTGAATGCTTAAATTCTAATTCAGTTGAAATCATGACTAGGACTTTACGTGATTATTTACAAAATTTCTCAACTTATTTAGACATGTATGATTCTAGTGGGTGGAATAAATCAAATGCGAATAATTATCACGTGCCTTCTGCTTATGCCCCTTATGTGAGTTTACATATGGAGACTATTAACGATACATGTAAAGAACGCTTGCAAACTAACCAATATACTATACAATATTATCGTGAGCATTCTACGCATGATACTTATGTCCCACCATATAAGGAATCCCTTGAAGATATATTGTAGTCATTTCTAAAAAATACCATGTAAATTATTCAAGATCTTCGGACACCAATTAACAGAATTGATCAATCCTATCTTAATAAGGAAGAGGAAGAGATTTTGATCTCTCCACCTCAATTTAACTTCATGAATGATGAGGATAAAGGCAATGAGGAAAGCACAAGTGACATCCCCATAGAAGACAAGCTTTCTGAATTTGATTTTCTAAATCCTTTGGAAGCTTGTCTAACCAAAATTGATGACATTGATAATAACGTGAATTTTGAAAAAAACAATGTCATTCTAATTAACATTGATGATATTAATGAGAATGAGATATCTGAGAAAAAAAGTGCTCTTCTAATTAATATTGATGACTTTAATGTGGATGTGAATTTTGCAGAAGCTAATTGTCTCCCATGTAATATTGATGATGATATTATTATTAAAAATACCAAATTTTCTATGTCTAAACTCAATAATGATATTATTACTCTCCATTCTGATATTGAAGAATCAAAACCTAACTTACAAATTCAATCACCTGAGTTAGAGGGTATATATTTGGGTCAAGAAAGATGTTCTATGATGATTTTCCATGAATCGAATATGGATTTTGAAACTAAATTAAGGGATGAACATAAAAAAGATATAGGGTGGAATATAAATAAAATTTAAATTCTCTAGTTTGAAGAGAATATAAATTCAGCACATAAAAAACAATATAATATTGCCCCTAATAGAAAGGATGTGGTGAGAGAATATAAGCATCCACATTATATCTCAGGATATGTCTTCTTTATGCATGACTACTCTTTATTTTTTTTGAAAATTCCAAAAGATCTTGTTTATCAGGATTAATCTCTATATCTGCTAGGGATCTTTTGCTTGTATATTACTTTTGTTTTTTTGTTATTCTATTTTCTGTCTAGTAAATGTCCTTGGAGAGCAGTGAAAATATGTGCAACCATCTTTTTAGGTAATCTCTAACCATTCTTTATGTCTTTCTTGTAAAATGATATATCCTTCATGTTTCTATATTTGAGTCTCTATGAAATATCATTATGTGCATCATTTTTTTTAAACATTGAGGACAATGTCATATTTAGGTTAAGGGGTGGGAATTCTGACGAATTCTAATTTTGTGCATTTTTACACTTTTCCAAATATTAGTTATTACTTTTATTCATTTTTCAAAAAAAAAAAAAGATTTCTTGCCTATTATAAAAAAAAACTTATTACTTTGAAAGTTTTGGAGTCTAATTTTTATGTACTCTTGCTAGGACTATATGACACTTAGTGACATAGATTATAAAAGACTTAAGTTCTAGTCGAAAGGTGTTGAAGTTGAGTTCCCTTTTATTAATTCCTTCTTATGGAGTATCAGGTTAATTGTACTTTGAAAACTTCACTACACTTCTGGCTTGCACCTTTGGAGTCTAGGTTCGATAGGTTGTTGTTGATCTGATAATACTTAGAGGCCTGATGAACCACGACTGTCTTGTTCACTTAGTTTGCTCTATGGAGAGATAGGGTGAAAAAAAAAGGCAACTAGTCGATTAGATCTGGTACAGCGAAAAGGGCTACCTATTACAAGGTCTAGGGTCGAGTTATGTAAAAGTCCTAACTTACATGCAACTATATTAGTAAAGTATGGTGTATAGAGTTATGAGAATGATCCTATATACATAGAGTGAATCTAATGTAAAAGCAATATGGGGATGGCTACCTGACTTATGAGAGCGTTGTCAGCGTGTCATGGGCACAGAGTGCAGCTACCATGGTGTAAATTAGGAAGGGATACATAATGAGATCCTTAAAAAAGGAGACCGAAAAAAAAAAAAAAAAAAGAGATAGTGTGAAAGCCGTCGCTGTAAAAACACGAGTAAGCATGGAATATCACATATAAAGCCCTTGTGGTATTAAAGTGAACATCAACACCTCTCGTAAACCTGGACAGACAGCAGGGTTTTGAATCGGTGTTTAAGGTCTTTCGATCGTTCTTGGTGCTTATTAGTATTGACGCACTCTTGAAAACTAAAGCTCTAGTCGTGTTAAGTCCAGATTTCACCGAGTACTCGAGTACAGTCAGTTTGATATTTCCTACCGGAGGGTTAATAACCGAAACTCAATCGATGACTCGGTAAACTAGAAATTGGCTAATACTATTCTTGTCACGCCCCAGAAATCTGAAGACCGATTCCTGGGGTGTGAGGTGAGAAAAGGAAAAGGGTTCTGGGTATGGTTACTCAACTATGCCAATTTAGGATTCTCACTGGGATCTTTCTACGCTCACACACAAGCAAATGAAAGAAGGGGGAGAAACAAAAGATCAGGCTTGACCTTTAAAAGGAGTATCCTTTCAGTACATGCGACCCAACGGGGTCACAACATACTGACTGAATATCCTCTAAAGGAGCACGCGGCTCAAGCCTCCGACGGCGAGCCGAGTATCTCACCCGCTCCCGAGCACTCGGTGCATCTGTCTGAAGGTCCTATCTACTGGGCTTGTCGAATTAGGTCAATTATTCATCTTATATTTTTATGGTGATCTAACCTAGGCTTGGGGCCTTGAGGAGAGGCCTACCCAAAGAAATTCAGCTGGCACATTGCCACTTATCACACTAGGTACCTAATAATAGAAGTCTTATTCCAATCCACTAGATTACATCGCAAGAAAGAGACTACTGTTAAAACGACATACTAAAATTAAAAGGAAAATGCTGCAACTCTAAACTCGTCCCTGGACTCCTACTGCTGTTCCGATGCCTCAGCTCCTGCAGAAGAGTCTACTCGTGGGAATGAGTAGCCCCCAAAAATACATTTGGGAGATTAGCCAAATAAATGGCTAGTGACAAGCTAACAATCTTAATAACTAACAACGCCCAAATTTTAAGATAAATTATTGATTAACCTATTTGTCAGGCTATGTTCTCAATCACGTCCTATGTGTCCATGCAATTTCTACATTCACATGCAAATTCTACTGTCACTAGGTCATCGTGTATACAGTCATATATTTCAAAATTTATAATCAAACAATTACACATTCAAACATGAACCCCGGATATTTTGTTCAACCTGCCCCCGGTCGGGCATTACTATCGGGCCTTTTATTTCGATGTAGAGGGCCAACTCTCTCGCTGTGCATCCACCTACTCCATGCACAATTCACCCAGATGATCATAAGGGGTTTCCCGTCTTTCACGGTGGAGCTCTACCGCCCAACTTGCTTTACTATGGGGACTTCAACTCCCCGGGACAGGGCTGCTAGTCCAATCCCTACTCGAGGGCACCTCCTATTGGCTTTACCACAACCCTTGCCCGTGACCCCTAACCTACTTAACTTCGGCTGTACGCGCAGGGTGGTTCACGGCCCATGCGCGTACGGGGTCCCTACCCTCTAACCAGATAGATTCACATATAACATCTTTCAACATATACAATGAAGCTACAAAAAGTCTATTTAATGCTTAACAATTTCCAACAATTTACCCCTGGTCTCGTACTGCTCTCGTAACCCATGCGACGTAATAAATAAATAAAGTAAGACACTCATCCCGATGACCCGTGTGCTAGGGTTGCCATACTCCTCTCAGGAGGGTGGGCTCCGATAATTACTAATTATTCAATTTATTGTTTAACTTAAGGGAATCCTAATTACGGTGTCCATACAATCAAAAGCAATCATTATTATTATTCTATTAATAAGTGCATATAAATGACTAAATTGATTAACCCTGTAGATAGGAACCCTATACTGGTGCACCTGAGTGTTAGGACGTGGATGAGACTACGTGGCTAGCCGTAGGAGGCTTGAGCCTCGTGCTCCCTCAGATAGACTCCTATCAGTATGTAGTGACACCGACAGGTCACACATACTGAAAGGATATGACTTTTGAAGGTTGAGCTTGACTAGATAATATCTTCTCTCTGTTGATAATTTCTCTTTCTTTGCTTTTTAACAAAAATGGTTTTTTTGATAAATCAAATTTAAAAGATTCCCCTCTTGTTTCTTCCTCCTTCTTGTTTTTCATATTAGAGAGCGTAGAAGCCCTGTGAGAACCCAAATTGGTATAGTTAAGTAACCAGACCCAAAATCCTCTTCCTTTTCTCACCTCACACCCCAGGGATCGGTCTTCAGATTTCTGGGGCGTGACAATTCTACAAACTTTGTGCCGTAGAATCTCTAGTCTTGGGTACTATAAATTATTCATCAAAACTTTCTGTTAAAAAAAAAAATTTTTTGGGGATAGAAATCATGCATTATTATCGAAAATCTTTGCATTGAATTCTCGCTTATTTTGCTCGAGGACTGGCAAAAAGCAGGTTGGGGGTGTGTTAAGTCTACAAATAATGCATTTTATCGCTTATTTCTTACTGCATTATCATCGCTTTCTTACGTAAAACTTTTTATATATTCGTAAAGCGTATCATTTTCTTTGCACCACTGCATAGTAGACTTTAATACAGACATAACGGTATATTGGTTTGCACTCATACAATACATGCATGAAAAATACGGAGCCCTGATAGTCCAAATTAATATTTTTATCGATAGTTGTATTGTAACCTTACACGCGTCATTTTATGTGTGATTTTCAGAGAATTGACCCGGTACGTACTCAACATAGTCGGATAAAGGACATCACGACAGTACGGTGGACATTCTCACGGCGAGTCAATAGAGCATGCACAGCTTATTTGGAGGCCCTTATGAAGAATGATGCAGAGAATGATGGTTGTGAAAAATTGACCGAGATGACGTCACCGGCAACACATCTGCGGACCACTGAAGAATGATGCATATGCAAAGGGTCTGACATGGAAGTGTTGACGAGTTTGGATTGCTCGAATGGTTACCGAAGCATATCGTCTCCTTTACTTTTATCCTTTCTCTCTCATCTCTTTATTACCCGATCTTAACCATCCATTGCATCCATCACCCAACTACTTAAAGTTGTAGCATAACACTACACACCTTCCGGTGCTATGCCTAGCATCCGGAATATCGTTAGTCATACTAAGGACCACCAGGCCTGAGTTAACTTTGTGGACAGATTGACTCATCAAAACGCACCCATCCAATACTGGACGTCGGATAACCTGTAGGGATTACATGTCACTCAAGCACCAGCCGGGTAACCCAACGCACCGTGGTATTGGACTATGGAAGGTCCACACACGTTGGCACATGAAAGCACCACATAACTGGTTGGCCCAATGAACATGGTCCCTCAGGGTTAATGACAGATTATCTATAGTAGTAAAACGGTTTATGCACCAGTGTCTGAATCACTGAACTGTGTATCGTCTTGGTTCCTGTTCAACATGATCATCGTGCTTGGTCAGGTGAATGGGAATCCCACGTTCCCGTCGTGGAGACTTCACCATATCCTCTACCTGCCAACAGCTTATTCTCGGTGAAGCGACCGACATCACCTAAGCTGTGAACTAGTTCTTGGTCTACATAGAACTGGTCCACTGGGTCTCCCAAGCATGGATCCTTCATGCGCCTCAGTGACCTATTGTGTTCCCTAGGGTCCTTTTATTATATGAGTATTATCATACACTAGAGTAGTATTCTAATTAAAGCAATAACCAAAGTCATCTTTATTAATGTTAATACAGAAAATCCACGCTAAGGACACACGAGTTACAACAATCTCCCACTTGGCCTAGCGGGGAACAACAGCCTTAACTCCCATGGCATCCACGTGATTTTTAAAAGCCTTGGTCGATAACGCCTTTGTGAAAGGGTCCGCCATGTTATCTGCAGACGCCACCTGAGTCACTGCAACCTCCCCTCGCTTCTGCAAGTTCTGGATAATGTAGTATTTCCGCTCGATATGCTTGCTCTTCTGGTAATATCTTGGCTCCTTGGATTGTGCTATCGCTCTACTATTGTCACGATAAAGGACAATAGGATCTTGAGCTCTCGGTACGCATCCTAAGTCCGTGAGGAACTTCTTGAGCCACATCGCCTCCTTAGCTGCTTTGCACGCCGTAACATACTCAGCCTCTGTCGTCAAATCCGCGATGCATCCCTGCTTCACACTCCTCCAACTGACAGCTCATCCTCCTAATAAAAAAACACAAACCCTGATGTCGATCTTCTGGATTCCGGATCTGACGCAAAGTCAGAATCCGTATACCCAATCAGCGTCAATTCCTGTGAAGAGTAAACTAACTCATAATCTCTCATCCTACGGAGATACTTGAGTATACTTTTCACAGCAGTCTAGTGCCCTGGACCCGGATTTGACTGATACATGCCCATCATGCCTACTGCATAGCATATATCTGGTCTAGTGCACTGTATAGCATACATCAGACTCCCTCCAGTCGAAGCATAAGGTATCTTCTGCATCTCTGCCCTCTCCTCAGGAGTCTTAGGACCCTGATCCTTGGACAACTTCATTCCATGTTTGAATGGAACCGGTCCCTTCTTGGAGTTGTGCATACTGAATCTGACCAAGATAGTATCTATGTAGGCTGACTGTGACAGCGAGAGAGTCTTGTTCTGGCGATATCGAGTTACCTTGATCCCCAGAACATAACTCGCTTCATCCAGGTCTTTTATGTCAAATTGAGAGGATAACCACACCTTCACTGTAAACAACGTTCTAACATCGTTTCTAATGAGCAGGATATCGTCTACATAAAGCACTATAAAAACTACTGCAGTCTTATCGCTCCTTTTATAAACACATGGTTCATCCACGTTCTGCTCAAATCCATAAGACTGGATAGCCTGATCAAAATGTATGTTCCAACTTCTGGATGCTTGCTTCAGTCCATAAATGGACCTATGTAACTTGCATACCAGACTTTCCTGACCTTTTGCGACAAAGCCTGGAGGCTGAGACATATAGATGTCTTTTTCCAAATCGCCGTTGAGGAATGCGGTCTTGACGTCCATTTGTCAGGTCTCCCAATCATAATGGGCTACAATGGACAAGAGAATCTGGATAGACTTAAGCATAGCCACTGGCGAAAAGGTTTCGTCATAGTCGATCCCTTCTCGTTGGGTATAACCCTTAACAACTAGTCTAGCTTTGTAAGTCTCAACGGTACCATCCGGACCTCTTTTTCTTTTGTACACCCACTTACACCCAACAGGTTTAATGTTGTGAGGCGGTGTTACAAGTGTCCAGACCAAGTTTTGGGACATCGATGTCAGTTCTGCCTCCATGGCTTCCTGTCATGCTGCATGGTCAGAGGATACCATCGCTTCGTTATAGTTCAGAGGATCATCCTCCTGAAACTCTGGATCCACTATAAAGGCTTCTCCAATATATCTATCAGGAGCACTTGTGGTCCTCCCACTGCGACGAGCCTGCAGTGGTTCCATAGGAGTCAATTCTACAGTATCGTTTATCCTAGTGGTATCGGCTCCTACTATATTTTTTGTCTGCGTACTCCCATCAGTTTTAAGCAATTCTTCAAGAACTACTTTACTGGTGGGCTTATGGTCTATTAAATAATCCTACTCCAGGAATACGGTGTTCGTCGAGACGGCAACCTTGCTATCCTCAGGATCATAAAATAAACCACCCTTTGTCCCTTTTGGATACCCAACGAACAGACATACCTTAGTTTTTGACTCCATCTTATCTCGCTTGTCCTTCCGCATATGTGCTGGACAACCCCAAATCCTAAAGTGCTGTAGGCTAGGCTTTCGCTTTAACCACAGCTCCCAAGGAGTTAGAGGTACTGACTTTGATGGAACAAAGTTCAAAGTATATACTGCCGTCTCTAGGGCATATCCCCAAAAACTAGGTGGCATAACTCATCATAGTTCGAACCATGTCTAACAAAGTTCGGTTTCTCCTCTCAGATACACCGTTCTATTGTGGTGTCCCTGGTACAGCTAATTGGGATACGGTCCCATGCTCACGCAAGTACCCAATAAATTTATCCGATAGGTATTCGCCTCCTCGATCCGATCAAAGAGACTTGATATTTTTACCCGTCTGCTTTTCTGCTTCAGCTCTGAACTCCTTGAACTTATCAAAGGATTCAAACTTCTGCCGCATTAGGTATATGTATCCAAACCTCGAGGGATCATCCGTGAAGGTGATAAAATACTCGAAGCCTCCTATAGCATGGACACTTATAGGCCCACATACATCAGTGTATACCAACTCTAATACCTCCTTAGATCTGCTACCTTTGGCTCGAAAAGATCTTTTAGCCATCTTGCCTTCCAGGCAAAACTCACACGTCGGTAGGCTTTCTGAAACATCTGGACTTAAGAGTCCTACCTTAACCAACCTGTGAATCCTGTCTGAGGCTATGTGTCCAAGCCTTAGATGCCAAAGGAGTGTTGGATTATCTGAGGGATTTTTTCTTTTAGATGAATTAACCACATAAGCTTCAGTTATGTTATCCTGCTTACGATTGGAGTTAATTACATAGAGACCATTCTGTATCTTTCCCTTACAAACAAAGGAACCATTCCATTTAATTAACACACCAGAATCATCAAATAAAACTGAAAAACCTTTATTATTCAATAAGGAAACAGAAATTAAGTTTCGTCTCAAGGACAGTATATAAAGTATGTCTCTAAGTAATAAACTTCTTCCATCAAGAAACTGCAAGACGATATCTCTAACTGCTTCAGCCTCTGCCACGGCCTCGATTCTCAAGCTTAGGATCATCTCCCTATCACCCAGTTTTTTTGTCTCCTTGAACCCCTATAAATTATTGCAAGCATGGTTAGTGGAACCAGAATCCACAATCCATGAAACTGGAGAACAACTGGATGGTACAAGGGATTCCACTATGTGGATTTGAGATATACCTGTCTCAGCCTTCTTGGGAGCCGCGTGGTAGTCACTCTTCCAGTGCCCCTTCTTGCCGCATCGGAAACTTTTTCCTTTGGGCTTCGCCGGACCATTCTGCTTAGGAACCTGCAACTGCACCTGACCCATCTTCACGGGCTTCTTAGATTTTCTTTTCTGAAACTTGCCTTTGGCTTTCAGAGAAGAATTCCGCTCTACGTTCAGGGATTGGGCTCCTACCTTCATCCCGTCCTTTGTCGCCTGGAGCATTGCTAGGAGCTCTACGTTAGATATCTCCAACCGGTTAAAGTTGAAGTTGGTAACGAAGCCCTCAAACGTTCCTGACAGAGACATGAGGAAAATATCGGTCTGGATCTCTGCATCCAAGATGACATCGAAGGAACCAAGTTCATTCACATAGCCAAACAATTTCAGCATATGATCCCAAACCAAAGTCCCCTCTGCCATCTTCGTGGACACCAATTTCTTGATGGTCAGGTAACGAGTTACCCGACTACGACCCTCGAACATTTCCTTAAGGTAGAGCATCATGTCTGAAGCGAAGGCCATGTCTTTGACTTGATTCTGAAGAACGGTCTGCAAGGATGCTACTATATAGCACTTGCACATCTCATCAGCATCTAGCCAGTCTTTCCATTTCTTCAACTGAGCCTCAGTTGCACTTGGTCCCAGTATGGCCGGTTGAGGGGTACTTAGGGCAATTATGTGTTTGCCAACCCTTAGGACGAGCATCAGGTTACGCTTCCAGTCCTCGTAGTTTGGTCCCGTAAGTTTGTTATCATTAAGTATAGAGGCAAGGGGGTCGAGCTTGGTCATGATTTTTTTAAACAATGGTTCAAAGCAAAATTAGGGTTTACTACAATCTATTTCATGGAATTTAGAAATAGATAATGTTTACTCCAGCCGCTATGTCTTCACTACCTCAAGTGGAGACATTCAGGAATCTAAATTCCCTGGGCTCGAGCACTGAGACTATCGGCCCTGAATTGGAGACATCATCTCGGTGAGAGCATGCAACCACTTCTGTCAATGGGGTTTTTACGACCCAGTCTTCATCAGAATTACCCATGGTAAACTGAAAGACCTCCCAGTCTCCTTTTGGCCAGCTTTATGTGACCCGCGTGCGCAGCATCAACGGCTTCACACAAGCTTTCGGATGCTTCCCACAAATCTAGGTGGTGTCGGCAGGGGGGTTCATAGGCTCCCGCGGTGCAGGAAAAAACCGTCACCCACTGCCACCGGCATCCTCCATGTCCCGTAGGAAACCACAAGGCGAACCAGCATGGAAGGAAACACAGCTCTCACCCGGTGGGAATATCAAACTACGTACCTCCCACCCAGACCCTTAGTCGGTTGATTGTGGAGGCTAGGGGCTTCCCTTTGGAGGGAACCTCTTACACATCCCTTCTTTATGAGGTTTTATGCATATCTAGAAAGGTCACGACCATCTAGACTTAGACCCTGGTCTACCGTGCTCCCACTATGATTATAAACCTTTCTGCAAAGCAATAGTATCCTCGGAAAATATCATAGTCCCTACCTTGAATACTCAGCTTTCGCCTTTCTTGCAAGGATCATATTACATAGATTCCAAGGATCCCGATACTTCACTAGTTTGCCCATAATCCTAAGATCTGGAGCCTAGCCTAAGGTCAACATGGAAAGGACTCCCACTACGATGACGCCTCGTTCATAATTTGACGCCTGATGTCATAGTAGACCTCATCTCATTATAGGTTTTGATGCTGGCCAAATAGGGACATCCGACAACCTCCGCCGGACCTCAACCCAATGGTGGCATAACCAAATCATGATGAGTTCATACTACCATCAAACGACATCTAGAAACGGGTATCACACAGTAAAATCCTAACCTAACTTGGTCGCTAGGACCACGTGGGGAAAGGGCATCCCACTAGGGTTATCATACTTCTTAAGGAGACATTAGTTAATTATCTCTAAATAAATCTAACACTGCGTCTATCTCAGTGCACAGTACTTGGCTACCTGAACTACCACGAGGGCGGTTACCACCTTTCCTTTTAGCTAGCCACCGGATTCGCACGTGTTAGAACCATATAGAGACACCAATGAATCCATAAGTTTAGTACTAACCCTAAGCCTGATCTAGAGACAAACTCACAAGTAGATAGATAATCACATTATCATCGGGGTTCTCTAAATACTAAATAAAGAGAAACAACAAAAATAGCATCCAAACTTAATCAAGTCCAGGATCCGACCCCTGAACCTAAATAGCACAGCCAAGATATCTTGCTCTTCCGTTCTGCACAATCTCTGACGACGATCCCCATCATCGCCAATGTGCACGCTTTCGCCGGGTCTTTGCACGCCATGGTACCGCTTGCCCGAACCATGGATGTAGCATCATCTCCTTCTTCCTGTGAACAAAAAACTAACACGCTCCGAGCAAGTGCTCGTTCGTGTACAATTCGCTAGAAAGAAAAAAAAACAATGCTAGAAACATGGACAGGGAACCGAGGATGGTCAACCCCCACCCTCGCCCATCTAGAGCCTTAAAATCCACAAGCACAATATTAATTAATGCAAAAATTAAATCCGGGGTCCGACCCCCGGAAGCATGCAATCACAGATTACTATTTAGCGTGGCACCTGCAAAAAGACGATACATAGCATAATCCATATGCATGATCTACGCCGACGAAAACATATGCCATCATATATTCACATGATGTTTTCACGAATTCATGCATGAAACATACACCAAAGCGTGCTCTGATACCAATTGTTGGAATTGGATCCGCTTATCAGAGTCGCAGCGGAAGCAAAAGATAGATCTGAAGATCATACAGTGTATGTTTCATTACAATTGAATCTACAAAACAATCTACATGCAAATCTATGATCTTAGCATATGTGCGGACACCCTAGAGGCATACTACGATCTACAGAAGACATGCATGCATCTAGTTTGGTGTTTAGAATCATCATACCTTATGGATCTATGATCCGGAGATGACGGAACGATAAAGAACCACACTTGAATCGCAAGAGAAACTGTCGGATAGCACCTTGTCCTTTGCGAATTGAAAAATCCTCGAAATCCCGTCTCTGAGTGCAGGGATTACGAGCCGACGGAGGAATTCGTTGCGAAGACGATGGCGAGCCACGAGATTTTCTCCTCCTCTTTCTCCTTTCTTCCTTCTCCTTCCTTCCTCTTTCTTCTCCCTTCTTCTTCCTCTCTTTTCCTTGGCCGAAACCACAAAGGAGGAGCAAAGGAGAGGGTTCGGAATTTTAGAGGAGAGGAGCCACATAGGGCCGGCCCCTCCCTCTCCCTATTCTCTTATAGGGCCGGTCTCCCATGGCTTCAAGGAAGCTAGGGCCGGCCCTAATAGGATTAGGATAGAGGGGGGTCGGTTTTTAGGGATTTCCAGTGTCTATCGTG
Organism: Chamaelirium japonicum; assembly: GCA_947650365.1. NCBI lineage: Eukaryota > Viridiplantae > Streptophyta > Magnoliopsida > Liliales > Melanthiaceae > Chamaelirium > Chamaelirium japonicum. The sequence continues at coordinate 52,249,278 of OX393555.1, forward strand.
AAGCCTAGACGAAAACGCCCTTCACGAAAAGTGAAAAATGGAAAGAGAGACTGAGCGAGGTGCGCTACTCGGAATCGAGTTCCGTCAGCGCCTATGAGTTCCTGGAGTTATTCTGCTCATTCTAAGATCCATATTCAATATGTTCTGAGCCATATTTCAGTATTTACCAAAATACCCCTACAACCTGTAACACATGTGAATTAGGTTCTTAGGATCCGGGCTTGCGCTCCATCGTGCTACTTCGCATCCAACGTATCCAACTAGGTCGGGGAACAATTCCTATACGTAATGACAGGGTGGAACCTTCAGGGTTCGGGATCTCTAGCTCCAACCAGATCCCTGATTAACTGTTTCGGTGACACATCGAAAGTTCCGTTAATCAGCCCTAATCCGATTAACCCGCGTAGCCACCTAGAGTGCGACGTGAGTTGAACTCTAGTAATCCTAAACTAATGTTACTCCCTCGTAACCCTATTCTCTACTATACTCTGATAATCCTTAGTCCCTCCTATTACTGGTGCCATGATACGACTCGGGCGGTGGGGAGCACCGTCAGATCCTGATCGATCATCTGACTAGGGTTTGATGACTTGTCATCTATAACACCACACACCTTTCGGTGCTATGCCTAGCATCTGGAATATCATCAGTCATACTAACGACCACCAGGCCTGGGTTAACTGTGTGGACAGATTGACTCATCAAAACACAACCATTCAATACTAGACGTCGGATAACCTGTAGGGATTACATGTCACTCAAGCGCCAGCCGGGTAACCCAACGCACCGTGGTATTGGACTATAGAAGGTCCGCACACGTTGGCACATCAAAGCACCACACAACTGGTTGGCCCAGTGAACATGGTCCCTCAGGGTTAATGACAGATTATCTATAGTAGTAAGACGATTTATGCACCAGTGTCTGAATCACTGAACTGTGCACCATCTTGGTTCCTGTTCAACATGATCATCGTGCTTGGTTAGGTGAATGGGAATCCCACGTTCCCGTGGTGGAGACTTCACCACATCCTCTACCTGCCAACAGCTTGTTCTCGGTGAAGCGACCGACATCACCTAAGCTGTGAACTAGTTCTATGTCTACACAGAACTGGTCCACTGGGTCTCCCAAGCATGGATCCTCCATACGCCTCAGTGACCTACATTGTTCCCTAGGGTCCTTTTATTATATGAGTATTATCATACACTAGAGTAGTATTCTAATTAAAGCAATAACCAAAGTCATCTTTATTAATGTTAATATAGAAAATCCACGCTAAGGACACACGAGCTACAACAGATACTTCCGTCATCATTAACTTGGAAGATTAACTTCACGGTGCTAAATCCCGCACGGAGGTATAATAAAATAAACCCTAGATCTATTGAATTACATGCATAATATTTATGGTGTGTTTCGATAGATGACCATAGGGGTTCGTTTATATTTTGTTTCAATCTTGCACATATGATTGCTTTTTAAGAAAATTTTAAAAAGTACCGCACACTGTATCGATCCTATGATCGAGTCCGGTTTTCATTGCGCCTCCGATATCATTTCCAACAGCACATTGCCCCCTTGGGCGAGTGTATCCGATTCTGAGATCTTGCTTACATGGTTAATTAATCCATTGAGGTGTCTTCGCTGTGAGGGTAGCATTGGTATTTGGATATAATTAGCTTATTTTTAAAATCCCTAAAATGAGTTTTTTGTATTCTTTCATTCAACGATATAGTTTCCATTACCGCTATCCCATAAGAGAACTAGTTATTATTTTAACTACATAGAGCAGAAGCGTTATCTTCATCTTATGCTTAGGGTTGTAAACGTATATTGGCTGTCAATATCAATATCCCTAAACCAGACCTAATGAGTCCAGATGCCACCAGGGCACTAACTAGAGTATATAATTACTAACAAGAGTCTAAGGAGATATTTAAGTGCTATATAATAACAGACTTGCGGATAACTCTTTAGAAGCAAGTCAAATATATACCATGTTTTCTAAAATAATTAAAGTTTTACTTGCATTAGATGTATGAGAGGTGAGGTCAATAGACTCATCACTTTTCCATCAAGAGACTCATCGGTATTGAGATGTTTGAGGGTATGCCTATTTGAAAACATATACTTGGTTCCAGATCGAACTGAATTCTAAACACAAGATGCCAGATGGCGAGGTAGTGGAAGTCGTCTGTCTTGCATCCTTGTATGGAACCTTCGAAGGTGTTGTTAAAGACTTTAGCTTTAACAAGCTAGAGATAACAAAAACAGAACTTATGGGAGCTTTCTAGAAGATAAATACAAAAGCTTTAGTGCTTAGCCCAGGTCTTCTCTAGAAGAGCTTAAGAGAGTAACTTATCAGAAACCAAAACTATATCAATGCAGAAACTAATGTGGACTCCCAAGTCTGGTGACGCCAAGGATGAAAGTATTTTCGCTATGGCGATGAGAGGGGGTACTAGAAGATACTGTATGGTTTCAGGGTGTTAGGGGTTGAGTCACTATCTAGTAATAATTATTTTACTTCTTGGAATATGAACTTCGTGTTTACAGGGATTCAAAGAAGGCAAAATGCTACTTTATGGTGAAATGATCCTAATATAGGTACTAATGCCATAAGCCGCTGCAGAAGCTGTTAGATATGATTATCTTAGTTTTTTTGAAACACAGATTTTGATCTTTAGAGACTAAGTTCTGTTTCCTCCTAGATAAATAAAGTTTTAAGTTTTAGACGGCACCGTTGTTGTGTCTCTCAAACTGAATGGATGTCTTTATTTCTAAAGGAATAGTTCAGAATGATCTTTTTGTATTTAATCCTAATTCGAAAATAGATTTCATGATAGCTGCAGCATCTGAATTAAATTCATCTGAATCCTTCAGAGAAACTAACCCATTGTAACCCTTAAAATTTAGATACTTTGTCTCAGAAAAAATTCAAAAATTACATAAGGCCGAGTTTCTATTCATATATTTCTCAGAGATTCTTCTGACCTATGAATATTATGTGGAAGATAGAATAACTGAAAGGACCACTAAGGTATTAATGTTAGTTAATTTTGACATCTTTGGTTCCAAGAGTGTCCAGGCGATAGGAGGCTATTCAATTTAATTGAGTGCCACTAAAGTATTGGTCTACAGCTTGTAAAAATATGTAATTTAGATGTATATGATTGATAGCTTAGAATTGTATATTGTTATGTACCTTAGTATCTGTTCTAATTACATAACAGAGAGTCATGGCTATATGGTAATCCATTTGAGTGGGAGACTCAATAAACTGGTCCCATGTAATCTAAATTAGTTCGCAGTTCTGATTAGGGTTGGTCATCCTATCAGGATAAATTGTTGGGATGACAGAGGGTGTCTCCACCACGGTTACACCAGACACAATATCTATTACTGAATGAAACCAATACGGTGCACTGATCGGTGAGCAGACACCGGTGTACTAAACCATATTTCTGTTTAGGATAAAATAGTCCTAAATCTAGAAGAACCACAACTGGTGGGCTAACCAGTTGTCTGGTGTTTGGGCGCAACAATATGTGAGGGTCCAATTACATGACCCAAAAACACGGTGTGTTGGGTTACCCGGCTGGCGTCGCATCAGTGTGTCACTCCTGCAGGCCATCCACACCCCTAGCGGAATGTACATTCCTTGGTCTAAATTACATTGTACTAAATCTAGGCCTTATGGTCATTAGTTGGACTGCTAACCCGATTCGGTTAATCGGTAGAGTAATTGGAGGTACGACATACATTGTCAACCTGGAAGGAATCGAGTCATATAAGCACTCGAGTCTGACGGTATTCCCTACCACTCGAGTCGCATCATGGCACCAAGTGGAGGGACAGCGGGTTTACCACTACTAAGTGCAGAGCAGATGCGGAGAAAATAGTAAGTCTGTGGGAATTAGAGTATCGCCTGCGTCACACTCTGGGTGGCTATGCAGGTTAACTCAGACTCAGAGAGGTAATGGTATACTCAGGTAGTGTATTGATCAAGTCCAAGTTGGAAGACATAAACCCTGATCCCTGAAGGTTCCACCTTATCCACATAATGTACGGTCGTTGAACCATCTCCTTAAAACATAGGACACAATTGAAGGAAGCAAAGAATCCAACCCTACACGCCGTGTGTGCATCACACTAGTGCACGGTAGATGCATAACTTTGTGTGTGTGTTAAGGGGAAACCCTAAAGTGCTATAGAAACGCACGTAGTCATCCCTTACCGTAAGTGGACTTCGCCATATGGGTGTGATGCATCATGACATATTATGAGTTAACTAGTTAACTTTACTAGGGGCACCCTATGTGTTTGCTAAGGGCACCCTAGTGAATAGTGATATAACTAGTGAATCCCATTTATGTGTGTCTTGTAAGTTCTCGTATACATGGGATGACTAACTAGTCGTATGAGGGCGTTTTGGGAAAACCAAGTGTCACCATGTACTAAGGGTGTCGGCCCTATGTATTGGGAGACTAGCAAGGCCAGCCCTCTAATTTCTAGGAGGTTATTACCTCTAATATAGGGGCCGGTCATAAGGGATAAAAAAGAGGCTTTTGACTTGGTCTTTGTAACTCCTACAAGTTAGGAAGAGATAAAGACAAGAGAGAGATAAAGGGGGGGCTGGCCCTAGTTTATAGGTGCACTATCCTAAGGGGGGTCAGACACATAAAAGAAGAAAGAGAGAGAAGGAGGGCTGGCCTATGCTAGTGCAAACCCTAGCCGTCCCTCTTTTATCTCCATCTCCCTATCTCTCGTCTCTCTCTCCCTCGCTAGCAACCTCGATCCTCGTATCGTCTTACTCACATGGTATTTCGTAGATGGAGAAGTCTCGTCATATGGAGGCACGTATTAAGAGATCCATCGATGAGACACCGTTTATCGTGCAAGATCGGGTGAACTAGAGGCGCTTCTCGTAATCTCTCACTATCCAGATTTGCACAGAAGATCAATGATGTTTCTATTGCCGCAGAAGCTATAGGTTTCCAAAATATTTTGCACAGAAGATCAATTTGTGTCTCGAAGTCCTCTAGCTGCAGTCCAAATTTCAGCCAAATCGGAGTTCGAGATCAAAAGTTATAGTCATTGCACCGAAGCCTCTTCAAACAGATTCGAGTTCATCTCCATCGACAAGAAGAAATTTATCGCGGTGAAAGAATCCGCACGGTGGTATGACTTCTATCATGTAGATCTAGTATAGATAGAACATGCATACATGCTAAATTGTTCTCTTCGCTAGATCAACGTTAGGGGGTTGTGTAGTTGCCATGCTAGATTTATACATGCACGTGTAGAATGTTTCAATAAAAATTTTGATATGTAATGGACACCACCCACGGTCTTTGTGGGTGCAAAATCTAGCTAATGCCCAACGGTGGGACCCACAGCCCTGCTTGGGGCCCACGAGCCCAATGGTGGGACCCGTAATCCTGCCTGGGGCCCACGAGTCCAATAGTGGGACCCGCAGCCCTGCCTGGGGCCCATGGGTACAACGGTGGGACCCGCAGCCCTGCCTGGGACCCACTTGCACTATCTGGGGTCTGGTAAATCCCCTCGGGTATTTACCAAAACCTGGATATTCTTGGGAATATTCCTAGAATATTCTCTAGATAAACTAAGCCCTTATAAATAGCAAACCCTGTAAATGATTCCAGATCCGAAATTCCAGACCAGAAACCTACTTTCTGTTTTCCAGAGCTCTTCGATTTTCCTAGTTTTCAGACTCCTTTTCCACCCTCTGATTACTTGTAAGAAGCACTCCTCGGCCTGTCGAGAGTAGCTCTACTGTTTACTCAGAGATAGTGGATTCAAAGGTTGCGTCTTACCGCACGGAGACGTAGGCTTCGGTCGAACTTCGTCACCACATCATGTATCATCTCTTTCTCTACCTTTCTACTCTACAGTGCTTGTGTGATAGCCCAGCAAGTCACCAAACAGCTCTTCGAAGCGCGCCACATCCCGAAGGGTCAAACCTTCAATCGACTGTTGAAGGAGGGTCACGTACGACGGCCAAAATCCTCCCCCACAGTTTGGCGCCGTCTGTGGAATTGGATCCTATCAACTTATAACTTCTAAGCCTTCCAACTCCTTTGGTAGCTGCTATCGGTTACCCAAGTAATCCTTTTATCTCTATCGTTACACCTAAATGGCGAAGACACCGATGGACCAGCCAGAGGAGAGCGGTATGCACCCAGACACTCAGCATCCGACGACTCGATCAATGAGTCACCGGTTTGCAACAAGCCAGCATCTGAAACAGCAACTTGCTGCCAATTCGAGGAGTCGCCCGTCGGTTGATCGTGCCGCCCAAGCTCAACTTCGACGGTCACCTCAACTCGCCGACCAAATTCCTCAGCGCTTGGGAAAAGCGCATGTCTCTCCTGGTGCCGATGCTCAAGCATCATACCAGATCACCGCAGAGGATTTCCAGCTCCTCACTCTCATGAAACAGAATGCGGCTCTCATGGTAGAGAGAGACTCCCTCCGATAAATCACTGTCAAAGGAAGGGCTGATCCCCCGCGATCAGTCGCTGGAATCAACGACGGAGCAAATGGCCACCGACCACTCCACGGCTCCCCCGCTCAATCCAGACGATCCGTCATCGATATCTCTAGACAATCCCTCAAGCTTCCCACAAAGGGACCCTCGCCTCCTCTGGCTAAACAGAGCATCTGGGAATGTCTCGATGAGTCAACTCATCACCCAAAGTCACTCAACTTGGTATCATCCTCTGACTCAAGCACTCGAAAGGATGTTCGCAGCAGAAGACATCAATCCAGAGCTTGGTCGCACCTTAGCAACAACCGAGCCCTGGTGAAGCATCACCAAGAAGGAAGAACTTCTGAGCCTCATCTTCCTCCTCGACCTTCGAGATGCCTCCCTGACTTGCGGAATGATCGAAGGAACGACCATGCCTCAGAAGGGCCGCTCTACTGGCAGATTCTCCGAGCCCAATTTCCTCGAGGATGGAAAACCATTGCCCTCCCCAAGTTTAATTATCTGACAGGTGATCCGATGCTCCATGTCCTCACCTTCAAACAAGCATTGACACCATATGATCACGACAACCAGGTTCTATGCCGAACCTTTGCCGATAGCCTGGATGACATGTCATTGGATTGGTACCACAATCTCCCCACAGGCTCTGTCAGCCTGTTCGGAGACCTGGCAGATCTCTTCGTCCAGTATTACCGGTTGAACCTCAAACCGAAGAAGAAGCTAGACTCCCTTTACCGACTACGGATGGGTTCAGATGAAACCCTCCGAGAATTCACACAGAGGTTCCGGAATAAGCATGCACCGCTCTCCGGACGCCATCTCGATGATAAGGCAATTATGTTGGCATTCCAAAATGCTTTGCGCTATGACCTTCATATCTACAACGACCTCATCCACAACTCCCCCAATTCCCTTGGAGCGCTATTCGATCGAATCCAGAGGGAAATTGAAGTCAAGGATGATCAAGTCACTCGTAAGGGGCGAGACTTCAGGAAGCGTCCTTCCGATAAGGAGCCGGCACGACCACCAGCCCGAGCGAACAACGCTCAGGCTAAAGAGTGTGAGTCCTCCAAGAAGTCACGAAGGGCAGACGATAGACCCACCAAGCCTCGGAGAACAACCTTCACTAGCTGGAATTTGCCTATCGATATTATCCTTGAACAAATCCAGTACGAGAGTCATCTTAGAAGGCCGAACCCTCTTCAGTTTGGCACCAAGCAAACGCAAGACAAGTCAGTCTATTGCAACTTCCATCAGTGCCACGATCATTCTACCATTCGCTGCTTCAGCCTGAAGTACCACCTGGAAGACCTTCAAGAGCAAGGCCACCTCCAAGATTTTAAGTCCGAGACAGGTAGGGTTGGTGCTTCACACCCTCCTCCTCCCCCTCCCCAAAGGGAGAAGCAAGCATGCTAGATCCAGTCGGTCACTCATCAAGCAACTCCTATCTTAGTTCGAGCGAATGTCTACGACATCCATGGCAACCTATATCATCAAACTCCAACTCGAAAAGAGATAGAGCGACAAGTACGACTTGTCCATCACGTTCACACTCTCGCTCAAGTTGAAGACTCCTAGATAGAGAAGCCCATCAAAGGCCTCTCATGGCCGACAATCATCTTTACCGATCAGGATCTCAATGGAGTGTGCACCCCCCACCGAGATCCCTTGGTCCTTCGGCTCATGGTCGACGGAAGCTCAGTAAACCGAATACTTATCGATACCGGCAGCTCTATCGACAGCATGTTCTCTGATTGCTTAAAACGTCTCGGTCATAAATACGAGAGTCTTGACGTAATCCCCACCATCATTACTGGCTTCAACGGAGAGCAGAGCATAACGATTGGCAAAGGAAAATTTACACTCGATCTTAGTAGTGATATGCGAGTGTCCGTCCGTTTTGCTGTAGTCGAAGGAACGTCAAATTACAATGCCATTCTAGGCAGGCCTTTCCTTCATCAGATCAATGATGTCTCCTTCTCTAATCACCAACTCCTCAAATTCCTAACTGAAGAGGGTATCAGATGCATCCAAGGAAGTTAACAAACGGGAAGATCATGCGAAGCAGCGGCCGCGCGAAATCAATCAACGCCCAAGGCTACGCCAGCAAAGTGTTCTGCTAGTGAAGCTGGTCCCTCGACCAGATAGCAATCAAGGGAGCCCCCAATGCCCGAGCCTGAACCTCTGGAATGGGAGGCTCCACCCTTAGTCGAAGAAATTATTCGAGTTGACCTCGGCAACGGTAGTCCCCCTCGAGAGACTTTCATTAGCACTAGCTTTAACAGTGTAGAAGTACAAGACATGGTTTCATTCCTTAAATCCAATGCCGGCGTTTTCACTTGGAGCTTCAAAGACATGCCCGGGATCAATCCAGATGACGCATGTCATCTACTCACGATCAAAGAAGGAGCACACTCAATCAAACAGAAGCCTCGAACCATCAGACTAGAGTGACTGATTGCAGTTCAAGAAGAAATCAATAAGTTACTTGCTGTCGGCTTCATCCGCGAAGTTGAGTTTCCAACTTGGATCTCAAACATAGTCGCTATTCCGAAGAAGAATGGGAAGATCAGAGTCTGCATCGACTTCACCAACCACAACAAAGCATGTCCTAAAGATCCCTTCCCCATGCCAAGGATAGATAGACTCGTAGACGCCACCGCTGGGCACGAGCTACTATCCTTCATGGATGGATACTCGGGCTACAATCAAATCCCCTTGCATCGGGATGATCAAGAGAAGACGTGCTTCGTGACTGATAGGGGTCTCTACTGCTACAACGTCATGCCCTTTGGCCTTAAAAATACGGGATCAACCTACCAAAGGCTAGTCACGACGATGTTCAAAGAACAGATCGGTCGCAATGTCGAAGTCTACGTTGATGATCTGCTTACCAAAAGCCAAACTCGAGCGGAACACCTCTCTAACCTTGCCGAAATATTTTAAATCCTGAGAAGATACCGCATGAAGCTGAATCCAGCCAAATGTGCTTTTGAAGTACAATCAGGAAAGTTCCTGGGTCACCTAGTAACCAGAAGGGGCATCGAAGCAAATCTCGACCAAATCCGAGCAATACTCGACATGCCATCACCCTCTAATCAGAAAGAAGTTCAGCGCCTCACGGGAAGGCTAGCTGCACTCAATCGATTCGTATCCAAATCCTCCGACAAATGCAAGCCCTTCTTCGACAAACTCCACAAGGCTGACACATCAGGATGGGACACGACTTGTGAATAAGCTTTCCAAAGCATCAAGTTCTATCTCACCCAATCTCCCATCCTGACAGCACCGTTGCTAGCGGAACCCCTGTGGCTCTATCTCGCAGTCAACGGTCAAGCCTTCAATGTAGTCTTGGTCAGCAGAAGGGATGCCATCGAACGTCCTGTCTACTATACCAGCCATACCCTCCTGCCGGCCGAAACTCGCTACTCGAAGATAGAAAAAACTGTCTTGGCTCTACTAATGGCCTCCTAACGACTCCGCCCCTACTTCGTATCCCATCTGGTCACCGTCTCTTCTGAGCATCCTCTCAAAGACATACTCGACAAGACTGGTTGAGCTGGTCGGATGACCTAATGGGTAATTGAAATGAGTTTGCTCGGTATCCAATTCGAGCCTTGTGTTTCTATCAAAGGACAAGCCATAGCCGACTTTCTAGCAGACTTCGCTGTGAAAGATTCTATCGCCCTTGAAGATTATCCTGAGATGCACCTCAATGACAAGGATGAGGAATGCCTCAGTCCAGGCCCTGAGGCCCCTTGTCCGAGCTCAGAGGCTCCATCAGCGCCTGTATCACAATGGAAGCTCTATACCGATGGAGCTTCAAGTGCTATCGGTTCGGGAATTGGGATAGTTCTGATATCCCCCGAACTAGACCACCTGGAGAAAGCTATCCTCCTCGGGTTCAATGCCACCAACAATGAAGCCGAATATGAAGCTCTCATCTTGGGATTGGAGACTGCTCGAGCACTGGGTAGAGCGCCTCGACGTCTATAGTGATTCCCAGTTGGTCATTAGACAGATCAATGGGGATTACGTAGCACGAGATGAAATGATAATGCACTATCTCGACCTCGTACAACACCTTAAGAGGCAGTTCGCAGACATCAAGTTCACCCAAATACCAACGGCAGATAATCGCGAAGCCGATGCCCTCGCGAATGCCGCTTCAGTGTTAGAAGATCCAGTTAATCAATGTAAGATCAGCATCGAATACCAGGAGTTACCCAAGGCGAACCTTGCGCAACACGGAGTTATTGCCTCGACAAGCGAAAGAAGGGGTTAGAGGCAGCCGATCTTCACTTACACCCTAAGCGAAGATCAGTCAGATTGGAGATGGCCAATCCTCAACTTCTTCAAGCACAACAAAATGCCAGAGGACCCAATTCTAGCTAGACGATTTCAAAGGAAACTCTCTCTCTATCGCGTTGAAGGAGACGATCTCTACTTCCAGTCCCACAGTGGGATCCTTCTCAAATGCGTCAGCCTTGGACAAGTGCAAATGATATTAGTAGACATCTATGCCGGAGCTTGCAGTTACCATTCTGGCGGCAGATCCCTCGAAGGGAAGTCAAACTCCAAAGCTACTACTGGCCCACTATGGCCAAGGACGCACGGTAGTTCGTCCAGAAGTGTGAACCCTGCCAAAGGCACGCTCGATCAATCCATCTCCCTGCATCTGAGCTTCACCCTCTGACAAGTCCTTGGTCGTTCCACCAATGGGGGTTGGATTTCCTTGGCCCATTCCCACCTTCTCCCAGTAAGAAGAAGTGCCTACTGTTGGCAACTGACTACTTCACCAAATGGGTCAAAGCTGTGCCTCTCTTCCATGAAACAGACAATGAAGTCATCAAATTCGTCAGGAAGAACATCTTCTCAAGATTTGACACACCCCAAGTGCTCATCGCTGACAATGGAGCACAATTCGACTCGGACAAATTCTGGGACTTTTACCAAGAGTATGGGATCAAACTCTTCTATTCAACCCCTAGATACCCTCAGTGCAACGGTCAAGCGGAAGCCTCCAACCAAGCCATCCTCGGTATACTTCAGAAAAAGTTATAAGACAAGAAAGAGCTTTGGGAGAAAGTCCTTCCTGAGGTGCTGTGGGGGTATCGAACCACACCTCGACGATCGACCGGATTTTCACCCTTTCATCTAACTTACGGGTCGGAAGCAGTTCTGCCAACCGAAGCCATATGCCCAACTATCAAGTCCCTCGCAATCGAACAATAGATCAATGAGGAACTTCGCATCGGCGACCTCGACTTCGCAGACGAACTTCGTTATCAAGCAGTCGTACGCATCGCCAACTATCAACAAAAGATCAAGTCAGCTTTCGATCGCAAGGTTAGACAAAGACAGTTCAGCGTCGGAGAACTTGTTCTAAGAGCGGTCTTCCCAAACACAAAAGAGCGTGGCAGCGGCAAGTTCGCTCCGAACTGGGAAGGACCATACATTGTCGAGTCGGTCGGAGGAAAATGTTCATACCGACTAGTGACGCCGGAAGGACAGCGACTACCCAGAGCATGGAATGCATCACATCTTAAGAAATTTTATCAATGAATGTAATCTCCATCAAGCTATCAATGAAAAGGCTAACACTTCAGATTCAATGAGTTTATTAAATTCAACTTCAAATCCTGTTCAACCCCACAGTTAATCCGGTTTGTGTTGCGACACGACCGACTAACCTGCAACAGTACAAAACTACGTGTCCCGATACATAGGTTCGACTGAAACGATGCTTCGCCTAAGTCCAACCGATACAAGGGCACTACGTTGAGTACTCCGAATCATTAGCGTCGCACGTGCTCCCGTTGTCACGTAAGGACACGTACACTAATGCCTCGCCACAGTTAGTTCGGTTCGCGTTGCGACATGGCCAACTAACCTGCAACAGTACAAAGCTAAGTGTCCAGATACGAAGGTTCGACTGAAATGGCGATTTGACTAAGTCCAACCGATACAAGGGCACTACGCTGAATACTCCGAATCATTGGCATCGCACATGCTCCCGCTGTCACGTAAGGACACATGCACTAGTGCCCCGCCACAGTTAGTTCGGTACACGTTCCGACACGGCTGACTAACCTGCAACGGTATAAAACTACGTGTCCCAATACATAGGTTTGACTGAAACGATGTTTCACCTAAGTCCAACAGATACAAAGGTACCACACTGAGTACTCCGAATTCTTACCCCCATCAATCAGTAAGTCCAAGGTCCCACCCTCGGTATACAAAGACAAAGCCCGAGACTGTGATATCGTCTCGGTCCAAGGTGACAGCCTTGGCATTCAAAAGCAAAATCTGAGGCAAGCTTCACCGCCTAGGCACCTGACGAAACCCGAGACGTCGGCAACGTCTCGGCCCGAGGCGACCTTTGCCTCGGCATTCGAAGACAAAGTTCGAGGAAGGCTTCACCGCCTCAGCACCTGACGAAGCCTGAGACGTCGGCACCATCTCGGTCCGAGGCGACCTTTGCCTCGGCATTCGAAAACAAAGTCCGAGGCAGGCTTCACTGCCTCGGCACCTGACAAAGCCCGAGACGTCGGCAACGTCTCGGCCCGAGGCGACCTTCGCCTTGGCATTCGAAAATAAAGTCTGAGGCAAGCTTCGCCACCTCGGCACCTGACGAAGCCCGAGACATCAACAACGTCTCGGCCCAAGGCGACCTTCGCCTCGGCATTCGAAGATAAAGTCCGAGGCAGGCTTCCTCGCCTCGGTACCTGACGAAGCCCGAGACGTCAGCAACGTCTCGGCCCGAGGTGACCTTCACCTCGGCATTCAAAAACAAAGGCCGAGGCAAGCTTCGCTGCCTTGGCACCAGACGAAGCCCGAGACATCGGCACCGTCTCGGCCCGAAGCGACCTTCTCTTCGACATTCGTAAACAAAGTCTGAGGCAAACTTTGCTGCATCGGCACCTGACGAAGCCTGAGACGTCGGCACCATCTCGGTCCGAGGCAACCTTTGCCTCGGCATTCGAAGATAAAGTTTGAGGCAAGCTTCAGCGTCTCGGCACTTGACAAAGCCCAAGACGTTGGCACCGTCTCGGCCCAAGGTGACCTTCGCTTCGGCATTTGGTGACAAAGTCCAAGACAGACTTTGCCGCCTCGGCACCTGACGAAGAGCAAGACGTTGACATCGTCTCGGCCCTAGGTGACCTTCGCCTTGGCATTTGACAACAAAGTCCGAGATAGACTTTGCTGTCTCGGCACCCGATAAAGCCTGAGACATTGGCACCATCTCGGCCCGAGACGAGCTTTGCCTCGGTATTCGAAGACATAGTCCGAGGCAGACTTCGCTGCCTCGGTACCTGACGAAGCCTGAGACATTGACACTGTCCCGGCCGGAGACAACCTTCGTCTCGGCATTCAAAGACAAAGTCGAGGCAGGCTTCGCTGTCTCGGCACCTGATGAAGCCCGAGACATCGGCACCGTCTCGGCCCGAGACGAGCTTTGCCTCGGTATTCGAAGACATAGTCCGAGGCAGACTTCGCTACCTCGGCACCTGACGAAGTCTGAGACATTGACACTGTCTCGGCTGGAGACGACCTTCGTCTCAGCATTCGAAGACAAAGTCAAGGCAGGCTTCGCTGCCTCGGCACCTGATGAAGCCCGAGACATCGACACCGTCTCGGCCCGAGGTGACCACCTCAGCATTCGATGACAAAGTCCGAGAAAGACTTTACCGCCTCGGCACCTGACGAAGCCCGAGACGTCGACACCGTCTCAGCCCAAGACAACCTTCGCCTCGGCATTCGAAGACAAAGTCCAAGACTCGTCGCCGCCTCGGCGCCGACAAAGTACGCGACGACGGGCACGATGGCTGACGCTGGACAACGCTTAGGCAGACGCGACGCCCATTGCCAGACAACAAAACGGCAAACACACCACCGACCAGCCCTTGGCAGGGGGTCAGCAGGCGTGACGGTCGATGCCGAACAACGTGCGTCGACAAGCTCGTTCGGGTTTGTTCGGTTACAAGACAAGCACAAACAGGCCAAGGCTCGGTTCGTGGTGGAACGGCTCGGCTCATCATCCCCATATGAGGTAGAGAGGGGATGAGAGTTAGGGAGAGGCCCCCCCCCCCTCCTTTTTTTTGTCCACTTGCACCAACAACAACTCTCCGCCCGACCCAACATTGCAGCTTGCAGCAGAGATGGCCGATGAGAAACCTTAACCCCATGGGGCCTTTGAAGGCCCTCAACACTCGCTCCATAAGACGAGCCCTCACAAAGGCCGGAACACCAAGACGACCTCAAGATAAGCGACCCTCAAATGGTGGTCTTGCTTGGGATCCTGAACCTCTACTTGCTGATCGAGTCGGGGCTAGCCGGTCGGACCTCCTACTGGATCGGAAGGCGGCTCACCATCGTCTTCGCAGCGATCATCTTCTTCATCGGCGCCATCCTCATGGGGCTCGCCACCAACTACTCCTTCCTTAAAGTCGGCCGCTTCGTCGCCGACTACGCCCTGATGATTGCCCCCGTAAAGAATCCTCAGCTCCACATCGAAGAGGAACAGCACAGCACTAGGCCGAATCCGCTCCACAACCTTCATCTTCTTCTTGGCGAGCCCAAAGACTCGGTTTATGTAGCACTCTAGCCTCATCTTTCCAGTTCACAGGAAGATGAACCCCGATACCCCCTCGACTGAATCCCTCTCATTCTGATCCGCTTGAACTGCAGCTATGCCGGGGTTCACCGTATCCGGAGGAGCGGCACCTCCATTGCTCATGTTGCATTGGGATTTCTTCTTTAGAGAGAGAGAGAGAGAGAGTGAATTAGTGGGTGAGTGAGTTAGTGAGAGGGGATGATGTTGGTTTTTGATGGCCCTTTACGGGAGAGTTACTGAACTAGGTGGACCAGGTTGGTTGTCGTGGTCCTGGTCAGACCGGGCGACTCAACCAAGAGGCTTGACAGGGTTGGTGGTGAACCTAGCCTCATTCTCATGTGCACCCAATAACCGGTGGATGCCCTGATGGGTTGCGTCTACCGGTTGGACACATCTATTATAAATAGATGTGCAGGGGTGAAGTCCCCACATGCACGTCTTCAGAGCCGCCGTTGTGAATCCAGAGGGATTCAGGAGGACCCATCGAATCCGCGAGAGACGGCAGCGCGTGGAAGATCTTCACCCGGTATTTCGAACGATCTCTCTCGTCACACGAAGGTATGTTCTTCATCCAAGACGACGATCTCGGTCTGTCGATCGGGGTTGTTCTCATGTAGAAAAACCCAACAATTGGTATCAGAGCAAGGTTTAGATCTTGTTCGTCGTTCTCGGATGACGATTCCATTGTTTCTATCAAAATCTAATCTCATTGGTGACTTTATGTGTCTTTGTTCCCGGTTTTTTGGAACGATTCCGGCCAGCCATGGTCATGGGATTTTGATCCCATCACCGACCCGGAGAACCCCCTCACCGGACCACGATCAGCGCGCAGCAGCAGCGGCTGCGGGCTCCGGCACGCCACAGCGGCTGCAGACTCCAGCGCGCGGCAGCGGCAGCGGCGGCTGCGGGCTCCGGCGCGCGACAGCACCGGCGGCTAGCTCCGGCGCGCAGCAGCACCGGCAGCGGTAGCGGACCGGCGCGGGCGTGCGAGCGGCAGCGGGCCGGAGAGCGGCGACGGGCCGGCGCGTGCGTGTGCCCATCGTGAGGCTGCGTGTGTGCGTGGGGGGGGGGGGGGGGGGGGGGGGGCGGCGGCCGCTTAGGGTTTCCTGATTCATCGGGGAAGATGAACAGGAACCCTGGTTTTTCGGGTTCTTTTCATTGTTGGGTTTCAAAACCCAACAGCACTGTACCGACCCGATTCGTCACTTATGTGGCTAAATCCGTTGGCTCTAACCCGACCCGAAACACTGGTTCGGACCCAGGCCCAGGCCCAAGTCCTAGGCCGACCCAGACCCGAACCCAGATCCAGACCTGAGCCAGCCCAGACCCGAAAGAGACCTGAGCCCAGATCCTGGTTCAGGCAGGCCAAGGCCCAACCTGAGCCCAGATCCTGGCCCAGTGAGTTCTAATGCTGTTTATCATATTTCTGTTTAATCTGGACCGTTGGTTTTAGTCCTATGAATCTAGGTCTAATCTGTGTTCGATCTGATCGATCCATATATGGATATTAGCTAATTGAGCCATTCCGGACACATCGGCACGGTCCGATTTCACAAATTCGGACTGTTTTACAACTTGATGCATATATAGTACAAATAGCAATATTTTAATGTTCTAATATGTCATCTTGTGCCATTTTTTAAATTGTTGATTATATCACATGTGTAAGGTAGTCATGCTGCAGTTATATATGTGCCCTAATGATATTAAAGGTTTCATGCTTCCCTGCTAGTAGGCACACACATAATAAATAATTGACAGCTGATGGCTGCCATTGAACCCTATTGGGTATATTGGCATTATACTATATATTAGGTCTTCCATGGGTTTTAGAGAAGACCAAGTGACCGTCTGAGGCTCACTTTCGAAATGAGTCGGATTTGCCCAAAGGTAGGCGGCTCATGGAGACTGTGGGTAGTTGGATTGGAGGGCTTCCACTAGGGTCACTAGGCATCCTATTGTACTAGGGTTTGATTCTGCCCAAAGGTGTTTCAGACTACTGAGTACAGTAGAATGAGCAGAATAGTAGCTTGTGATTGGGGAAGATAGGATAACCCTTCTGCCCAAAGGTGTTGGATAGTGTCCGACTCAACCCTATTACAGCTGACTAGGTCTGTGCACGTTTCTATACGTGACTTAGGAAACTGAAGCACATCAAGGGATCTGGCCAAAGCTGAGTCTTGATGGTGTGAGGGAGTTGTCCTAGAAGAGAACTTAGCACATGAAGTTCTCTTCAGTTGATTTGAATTATAACCCCTAATTCATGTCAACATATATGTGTGAATAGTATCGAACTATCACTAAATTTGTAATTCTCTTTTCAGAGATGGATTTGTTAGCTATTTCGAAGAATCTAGCTGGTATTGAGCCCCTGAATGGCTCTAATTATTCATCTTGGAAGATGAATATTGAGATCTTGCTTGGTTGTATGGATTATGACTTTGTGCTTACGGAGCCAAAGCCGGCAGAGCTTACAGACTCTTCTTCTGAGGCCCAGAAGACCCACTTTGCTAAGTGGGAGAAAACGAACCGTCTTTCTATGATGATGATCAGGGCCACCATTAGCGAGGAGCTTCGAGGTGGCATTGCCAAGACTGAGACTGCAGCAGAGTTGATAGCATTACTGAAAAGCCAGTTCGTGGGTACCAAGAAGTCCCTGCTGTATAACAATATGCTTCAGATCATGAATCTGAAGTATGACGGTAATGGCAGCGTTCGTGAGCATATTCTTAAGCTCTCGAAGCTGGCCATAGGAATCAGAGAGCAGGGTCTTCAGTTTGAGGAGGAGCTTCTAGTCTATATTGCAGTGATTTCTCTACCTAAGTCTTTCGACACCTTCTAGGTGAACTTCAATGCTCAGGAGATCAAGTGGGATCTCAATCAACTTATCACCCTATGTGTAACTGAGGAAGAGAGACTGAAGGGAGGAAAGAAGGAGTCTGCTAATTTAGGCTTTGGTGGTTCTGGGAAGAAGCCATTTAAGCCGAAACTTCAGCAGCAGAAGCAGACCTTCAAACCGAAAGGGAAGTTCCAGAAGCAGTTTCAGGCCAAGGGCAAGCAGATGGTCAAAGGCAAGAGGTCTCAGGCCTCTAGATGTTGGCACTGTGGGAAGCCAGGGCATTTGATGAAAGACTGCAGAGTCAAGCAGAATGCTGAGGCACAGTCTTCTGGAGGTACGACTTTAGTCTGTTGTGAGTCTAATGCTGTAGATATACAGTCAGATTCTTGGTGGGTCGATTCAGGAGCTTCTGTTCATGTGTCCCACACTTTGCAGGGGCTCAGGAGCAGAAGAAGACCCAGGCCGGAGGATAGGCTTTTCCTCGGCAATGATGACTCGATGAGAGTGGAGGCGGTTTGCAGCTACGGCTTGGTGCTAGATTCGGGTCACATTCTGGTGTTGGAGAACGCTTTCTTCATTCCGACCTTCAGGCGGAATTTGCTTTCTATTAGTAGATTATCAGACTCTGGATATGTGTTTGCTTTTAGTCAGAACGGTCTAGTTATTTCTCTGAATGGTATGACTGTTGGCAGTGGTTTTCTAGTGGATGGTTTATTCAGATTATCTTTATGTTCTACTTCTGTCTCTTGTTTATCTGAGCCACTAGATGCTACTATATCCGGGTCGAAGCGTTCCTTTTTAGCAGAGGATTCTGCTGTGCTTTGGCACAAGAGATTAGGCCACATCTCTAGGAAGAGAGTAGAGGCCTTAGTGAAAGATGAGATTCTACCTAGTCTGGATTTTTCAGACTTTGGTACTTGTGTGGACTGCCTCAGAGGGAAGATGACTAAGCAGAGAAAACTCACAGCTACTAGAGCTTCAGAGTTCTTAGAGTTGATCCACACAGATATTTGTGGTCCATTCCCAGTCAAAGCTCGTGGTGGTCATAGTTATTTCATCACGTTCATTGACGACTTTTCTAGATATACCTACGTGTATCTTCTCCACCACAAGTCAGAGGCTTTGGAGGTCTTCCAGACATACCAGTTGGAGGTGGAGAAACAACTTGATAAAAAGATCAAGGTTGTTCGCTCAGATCGTGGAGGAGAATATTTTGGAAGGATGAACCAGGATGGTGTGAATCATGGCCCTTTCTCTGAGTATCTGAGGCAGCAGGGGATTGTTCCCCAGTATACCACACCTGGCACTCCTGAGCAGAACGGTGTGGCAGAGAGGAAGAATAGGACTTATCAGGAAGCTGTTCATAGCATGATGAGTCACTCTTCTCTTCCAGAGAAGTTTTGGGGAGAAGCTTTGAAGACAGCGGTTTATATTCTGAATCGTGTGCCTTGCAAAGCTGCTCCAGAAACCCCTTACAAGAGATGGAAAGGTTCGGCTCCTAGCCTCCATCATTTGCATGTTTGGGGTTGCCCGGCAGAGGCTAAGCTCTATAATCCAGAAATAAAGAAACTTGATTTCCGCACAGTTCGATGTTTCTTTATTGGCTATCCTGAGAGATCGAAGGGTTTTCGGTTTTACTGTCCTTCCAGACCATTGGAGATAGTGGAGACCAATAGGGCTGTATTTCTGGAGGATGCACAATTCAGTGGGAGCCAACGATCTTTTGATACTTTTTTCAGAGAGAACTCTTCGGAAGGTGTTGCGCCAATGCCAATTTTTCCAATTGTTCGGCCAGACGTTATAGCAGATACGACTCCAGCACCTGCTGAGACTGTGGCTGAGGTTGACCCACTACCAGTTCAGGCTGTACCGGTTCTGGATACTCCAGTGAAGCCAGTCCAGCTGAGGAGGTCAGATCGACAGCGTAGGTCAGCTATCCCAGACTATTATGAGGTCTATTTTCAGGAGATTCGGAGTGAGGGATCTGATATCACTGACCCTACTTCCTTCCGTGAAGCCATGGGTTGCAATGAATCTCGACAGTGGCTGGAGGCTATGAGAGAGGAGTTGCAATCTATAGAGAAGAATCATGTTTGGGATCTTGTTGTGATACCAGAAAACCGGAAGGCAGTGGAATGCAAGTGGATCTTTAAGACCAAGAGAGATGCTGATGGCAAGATCGAGAGATTCAAGGCCAGACTGGTGGCTAAAGGTTTCCGGCAGAAGGAGGGTATTGACTTTGGCGAGACTTACTCCCCGGTTTCCACTAAGGACTCCTTGAGAGTGATTATGGCCATTGTAGCCCATCACAACCTGGAATTGCACCAGATGGATGTTAAAACAGCGTTTCTGAATGGTGATCTGACAGAGGACATTTATATGTCACAGCCAGAGGGCTTTGCAGTCAGTGGGAGCGAACGACTGGTTTGCCAATTGAAGAAGTCTATTTATGGGCTGAAGCAGGCTTCCAGGCAGTGGTACCTGAAGTTTGATCAGGCTGCTACAGAGTATGGTTTCCAAGAGAATATGGCTGACAGATGCATATATCTGAAAGCCAGTGGGAGCAGGTTTGTCGTACTCGTCCTCTATGTTGATGATATTCTCTTGGCGAGTAATGACATTCACATGCTCCATGATGCTAAGCACTTCTTATCGAAAAAATTCGATATGAAGGACATGGGTCAAGCAGACTATGTGCTTGGGATCAAGATTCACAGAGACAGAGCAGCAGGAATTCTGGGACTCTCGCAAGCAGCTTATGTTGAGAAGGTTCTGAAGAGGTTCAGGATGGATAGGTGTGCTCCGGGTGAGGCACCAGTACGGAAGGGAGATGTATTTTCCCAGGATCAGTGTCCCAAGAATCAGGCTGAGAGGAATCAAGTGGATACAGATGAGTACGCTTCCATTGTGGGGAGCGTCATGTATGCTATGACTTGTATTCGACCAGACATCAGTTTTGCTGTTGGGATGTTGGGTCGTTATGTGCAGAATCCGGGTGTAGCTCATATGCGTGCAGCTAAGAAAGTTCTGAGGTATCTTCAGTGTACCAAAGAGTTCATGCTCACCTACAGGCAAGGCAGTGAACTTCAGGTGATTGGCTACACCGACTCAGACTTTGCTGGCTGTAAAGACACCCTGAAATCCACTTCGGGATATATTTTCCTGATGGCGGGAGGAGCTATTTCATGGAAAAGCTCCAAACAGTCAATTGTGACTGACTCCACTATGCATGCAGAGTATGTTGCTTGCTATGAGGCTACAAAGCATGCTCTTTGGCTGAAGAACTTCGTTGGAGGCTTAGGCATTGTGGATTCGATCCAAAAGCCTTTGCCAATTTTCTGTGACAATGAGGCTGTTTGTCAGCATGTCAAGAATGAGAAGATTACCAGACGCAACAAGCACCTGGATATCAAGTATATGCCTGTCTGCGAGAAAGTCAAAGGGAAAGTGGTGGAGATCCCGCATGTTCGCACAGAGCTGATGGTAGCGGACCCTCTCACCAAGGGACTTGCACCAAAGGTTTTCCAGAGCCATGTAACCCGTATGGGCTTGGTGGAGTCCTTGTGTCAGTAGTTGAGTCCCTTTGCTTTGCGTTTAATCACTGTTATTTCGTCTTTAGATGAATAAAGCTCGATGCCATTTTCTTATTTGATTTATGTCAAATGTAAGCAAGATCATTGCCTGGAGTACACAGTACTCAAGTGACATTGAGACTAGGCATGCTTAGGCAACATGTTAGATAGTCCAATGTGCCTGGAGTAAGATGACTTACTCAAGATACTGAGACTAGACATGCTTTGGCAACATGTCGGAACGTCCAGTAAGCCTGGAGTACACGGTACTCAAGAGAGACCTAGGCTAGGCGTAGGTGGGCATCACGTCGAAACGCCTTCATTCTATTTGTAGTTGATTGGGTATCAACATGGGCATTAGAATGACATGCTTGGACAAGCATGAGGTTGGACATTATGGGTCTGGGCATAAGACCAAGTGATGATGTGCTCAGATAACCCATAGACACATGAGAAAACCACCATAGTTGTTTGTTGGAGTTCTTTGTGGGTCTGATAGGTTGACCATGGATATGAACCAGCATAGGATATGCTGGAACAATCATGATCTCCTATCAGGGTCATTTTGAACAAAGACATGTATGGTCCCTTAGTATTTTTTCTTTTAAAATCGATCCGGATCGTGTTTTTCAAAACTGAGTGACTCTCCAAATATTCAAAAAAAAAAAAAATTATTATTTTCATTACAAAATTATATATGTATATTTTGAAACAAGTTCCCACACTTGTATTGTGTAAAGGGCCAAGTGGGAGATTGTTGGTTTTTGATGGCCCTTTACGGGAGAGTTACTGAACTAGGTGGACCGGGTTGGTTGTCGCGGTCCTGGTCAGACCGGGCGACTCAACCAAGAGACTTGACAGGGTTGGTGGTGAACCTAGCCTCATTCTCATGTGCACCCAATAACCGGTGGATGCCCTGATGGGTTGCGTCTACCGGTTGGACACATCTATTATAAATAGATGTGCAGGGGTGAAGTCCCCACATGCACGTCTTCAGAGCCGCCGTTGTGAATCCAGAGGGATTCAGGAGGACCCATCGAATCCGCGGGAGACGGCAGCGCGTGGAAGATCTTCACCCGGTATTTCGAACGATCTCTCTCGTCACACGAAAGTATGTTCTTCATCCAAGACGACGATCTCGGTCTGTCGATCGGGGTTGTTCTCATGTAGAAAAACCCAACAGATGAGTGTTAGAGAGTTAGAGAGAAGGTAAGGTTAGGAGAGAGGGGGTGAGAGTTAGTGGGTGAGTGAGTCAGAGAGAGGGGGTGAGAGTTAGAAAGAGAGAAGAGAGAGAGAGAGAGAGAGCGAGAGAGAGAGAGTGGGTGAGAGAAGAGAGTCAGAGAGAGAGAGAGAGAGAGCGAACGGAGAGAGTTCGAGAGAGAGAAAAGAGAGAGAGAGGGGGGGGGAGGGGCACGTGCCAGCAGCCCCCCGTCTCCGACCCGATCGGGGGCCAGCCCCCGACCCGCGATCGCCGCCTCCGCTCGCAACCACCCGTGCCGCGCCCACGCCGCAGTCGCCCCCGGCCCGCGACCGCCGCCTCCGCCCGCTTCCGCCTGCGCCGCGCCCGCGGTCTCCCACGCCGCAGCCGCCCCCGCCAGCCTGCGCCCCCGCCCGCCTGCGCCCACCCGCAACCGCCCACGCCGCCCGCGGTCACCCACGCCGCAGCCGCCCCCGCCCGCAGCCGCCCGCCCGTCTGCGCCCCGCCCAACCTCAGCCCCCCTTACCCGGCCGACGACACCCTTCCCCCCCCCCCCGCCTTGCGTTTCTCCCGACCCGCTAAAAACAAAACGCATCCCATCTCCCGACCCTCTAAAAACAAAAGAGGTTGAGGTGGCTCAGATCACAGCCGTTTAATTCGGGCTAGGTGCATAGCATTCTCACTATGTTTCCATCGTGTGGTCTCGATTTTATTGCACTTGATCAAACCGTCAGCATTTCTTCCCTATACACTTCTACCGACCCCCCCAAAACCCATCCTGGTTTTTTTGCAAAAAACCCCCCATCCCTAAAACTTCTGCCTAGAACCCCTTTTATCATTTTTTGACAATAAACACAACTCAGGATTTTCTACAAAAAAACCCCTACCATCTAGAATCTTTGATCAAATCCCCCTGCTTCTGATTTTCCAAGATTTCAACTGATATTTTATAAATAAACCCTTAACTATGATTTTTTGCACAACACCCCCCTGCCCCTAACTTTTTGCAAAAGACCTCCTACCCCTGACTTTTTTGCACAGAACTCCCCTGCCCCCATGATTTTTTGCACAAACCACCCCTGCCCCTAACTTTTTATACATAAACCCTTACCTATGATTTTTTGCACAAAACCCCCCTGCCCCTAACTTTTTGAACAGGAACCCCTACCCTTGACTTTTTGCATAGAACCCTCCTGCCCCATGATTTTTTGCACAAACCACCCCTGCCCCTAACTTTTTACACAAAACCCCATGCCCCTGACTTTTTACACAAAACCCCCTGCCCCTAATATTTTTTGACCAACGCCCCCCAGATTTTTTAGCTAGAACCGACTTGCGCACAACTATTTTTGTAGCCCCAGTCAACCAGGTTACCACCTACCCAACTGGGAGGGGGTAACACATCAGTAGTCGGTCCCACCCAACGGGTCGGCAGACGCACAACAGTCGGCCCCGGACAGGGGGTCGGCAGGGCAGACGATGGTCGGCCCCACGCAATAGGTCGGCAGACGCACAACAGTCGACCCCGAACAGGGGGTCGACAGACAGACGATGGTCGGCCCCGGACAGGGGGTCGGCATACAGATAGCAGTTGGCCCCGGACAGGGGGTCGGTAGACAGACAGCTGTCGATCCCAGACAGGGGATCGGTAGGCAGACAATGGTCGGCCCCGCACAACGGGTCGGTAGACACACAGTAGTCGGCCCCGGAAAGGGGGTCAGCAGGCCGATAATAGTCGGCCCGACGCAACGGGTCAGCAGACAGACGATGGTCGGCCCCGCGCAACGGGTCGGCAGACGCAAACCAGGGCGAACCCAGGGAGTCGGCGAGCCCAACGGTCGGCCTCACGTAGCAGGTCGATAGACAGATGACGACCAACCCCGGACAGAGGATCGACAGACGAGCGACCGACTTCGCACCAGGAAATCCCAACCAGCTAGGTTAACACCTATCTAGCTGGAAGGGGATAACTGTGGGTGCAAAATCTAGCTAACGCCCAACGGTGGGACCCACAGCCCTACTTGGGGCCCATGAGTCTAATGGTGGGACCCGCAGTCCTGCCTGGGGTCCTCGAGTCTAATGGTGGGACCTGTAGCCCTGCTTGGGGCCCATGGGTACAACGGTGGGACCCGTAGCCCTGCTTGGGGCCCACTTGCACTATCTGGAGTCTGGTAAATCCCTCCGGATATTTACCAAAACCCGGATATTCCTGGAAATATTCCTAGAATATTCTCTAGATAAACTAAGCCCTTATAAATAGCAAACCCTGTAAATGATTCCAGATCCAAAATTCCAGACCAGAAAACTCACTTTCTGTTTTTCAGAGCTCTTCGAGTTTCCTGATTTTCAGACTCCTTTTCCACCCTCTGATTACTTGTAAGAATCACTCCTCGACCTGTCGAGAGTAGCTCTACTGTTTACTCAGAGATAGTGGATTCAAAGGTTGCGTCTTACCGCACAGAGACGTAGGCTTCGGCCGAACTTCGTCACCACATCCTATGTCATCTCTTTCTCTACCTTTCTACTCTACAGTGCTTATGTGATAGCCCAACAAGTCACAAAACAGCGCTTCAAAGCACGCCACATCCCGAAGGGTCAAACCTTCAATCGACTGTTGGAGGAGGGTCACGTACGACGGCCGAAATCCTCCCCCATAGTCTTCGGACCTACCCTTTGCTTCCACTGCGGGGCCTCTACCATAGGATAATTTCCAACATGAGGCTGAAAGTCTGTTAGAGACTTTGCACATAATAGCACCTTCAGAGCCTCAATGTATGAGGTTAAAAGACCACTTGAGCATCTACATCTGTTGGTACCTTAAAAGCTTACGTGACTAAAGAAAATGCCCATTAGAGCCTTTATGTCCATTAACGTCTTATGATTTACTACATCCACACACTCAAATGATAAGAGATTAACACATACATAAATAAAAGATAAGTACATATAATACAAAACATGAGAAGTTATATCAATAAGACCTAGAAGCTATCACGCCCCAGAAATCTAAAGATCGATTCCTGGGGTGTGAGGTGAGAAAAAGAGGGTTTGGGTATGATCACTTAACTATGCCAATTGGAATTCTCACCGGGCTCCTTCTATGCTCACACTCATGAAAAAGAAAGAAGGAGGAGAACCAAAAGATTTAGCTGCAACAGCATGGACCCCCTGTGAGGCTTTGTACGGGAGGCCATGTCGGTCACCTCTTTGTTGGGCGGAGGTAGGAGAATAAAGTCTCTTGAGGCCAGAGCTTGTTCAGGAGACGACAGAGAAGATCCAACTGATTAGAGAGCGACTTAGAGCGGCTCAGAGTCAAAAGAAAAGCTATGCCGATGTGTGTCGACGTCCGCTCAAATTCACTGTCGCAGACCATGTCTTCCTAAAGGTTTTCCCTCGGCGGGGTATCACGAGATTTGGGAAGAAAGGGAAGTTAGCTCCGAGGTTCATAGGTCCCTTTGAGATTTTGGAGAGAGTTGGCGAGGTGGCATATCGTCTAGCACTGCCCCCGCAGCTCTCTAGCATCCACGGTGTCTTTTACGTGTTGATGCTTCAGAGATATGAGTTAGACCCATCTCATGTGTTAGATTGGTAGGACCTGACCTGACCCTCAGTTCAGATACATCCTATGAGGAGCGACCGGTCAGGATTTTGGCTAGCGAGGACCGAGTACTTCATACAAAGACCATCCCCATGGTAAAGGTGCAGTGGCAGCACTGCAGTAAGGAGAAGGCTACGTGGGAGCTCGAGTCAGCAATGTGGTCCCAGTACCCTTCTTTGTTTGATGATTAGTGTTAGTTAATTTTCGGAACGAAAATTCTAATAAGGTGGGTAGGATGTAATATCCAGTACGTTCGATTTCGGGGCAACTTAGTTTTATAATTATTATATTGTTGCTAGAATGATTGTCGTGGACTATTGTTACTATTATTGCATGAATGATTGTTGATGATGTGTGCTAAACATGAGATGAACTGGACAGTGGGACCCGGGTCCGGGTCGCGAGGCGACACTGGAGGTATGGTGATCGTGATACGAGTATGTGAGCACGTGGATAAAGGCATGGCATGAATCCTATTGATAATAATATAAATTAATTAATATAACAAGTTTTAAGGCGAGTCTGTCGGACTCGTGAGGTTCGCGCACTGGCCCATCTTGGTGTGATGCAAGCTCGAGTGCGAGCCATGCTTGATTGCTAAGAAAAAAAGAATAAAATAAAATAAAAATTAACAACCTAAATCTAATCCAAAACCCAAACCCAACCCCATCCAACACAACAGTCGACCCTCTCTCTCTATCTCTCTTTCTTTCTCTTTAACCCAAACCCAACCCCATCCAACCTAACAGCCGACCCTTTCTCTCTCTATCTCTATTTCTCTCTTTATCCCAAACCCAACCCAACACAACCGTTCTCTCTCTCTCCCTCCCTCTCTATCCCCTCAACCCGATCCCATCTCTCTCCCTCTCTATCCCCTCCTCTATCCCGATCTCAACAGCCCTCTCTCTCTCTCTCTCTCTCTCTCTCCTCAAATCCTCCTCTTTTTTCCCACCTTACACCCCAGGGATTGGTCTTCAGATTTCTGGGGCGTGACATTATCATAAAGATCAAAAAGTGCCAAAACATCCTTTTCTCCTTGGAGGATTTCAGCATTGAACGCTTCCTTGTAGCTTCAATCCTTAGCTTTCTGGAAATCATCAGCGTCATACCTCAAAAATCCAACAGTTTAATCAAATTGTGAACCCTTGAGGTGTCAAAAAAGAATAACCTGATACACACAATTTCCATACAAGCTTTGGAAAAGAGAGCGTTTATTTTGTCAAATTCGAGTTACAAAGTGAGTTCATTAAAAGAATAAAATACATCATATTATGTTACTCTCTGGTTCCCTTTATCTTCATGGCCTCGGCTCTGCTCCCTCATTACAAAATGGCTTGTACAATGGGTCCTCAGCTTCCTCGAGTCTAGGTCATTCAGTCATATCCTCTGTTCTTGTATTGTTAATGTATGCAACGAGATCATCTCTAGGGAGGTGAGTCTCAATTACTTTCATAAGATCAGTGGGTTTATGATACATATAAAATTTGAGCTAAATAGCATGCGACATAATTTATATCTAAACATATCATTAAGTGCTGTTAAAGGTGGAACTATTGATCAGCTCTTTTTGGCCAAAGTCCCCACACCCAGGATATTCACTTATAGGTCAAAGTCATGCCACATTCAAGGATATCTTGTAGTCCACAACCAGGGCAAGCCACTAGGGATATCTTTCAGACCATAGTCTAGGCTAGCTCCGCACCCTTCAGCTGCCAAGCTTTTCACTTTTATAGCACCTAAATAATCATATTTAAATAACAATTCGAACACAGAAGCTAACCAGGATTTAATGATCAAATCCTCTACCTGAATGGTTGAGTGATGGTGTGAAACCCTAGTATGTATTTTGTGTATACCATAATATAGTAATAGAATTTATTAGTGATGACATAACTTTGTTTAATCTACTTATGTATATCTTCACTGTAGAATTGTAGGTCGTTCTGCCATGAGTCCCTAACTACAAATAGAACTCCATTCTGAGTGTATTTGCACAACTTATAGCCAAAAAGGCCTTACATGTTCTGAGTTAAGGTAAGGGTTTTGCCTTCGATAAAAAGGATGGGGTGTGTCTAGTAACTGTGAGTGCAAAATTTGTCCAAGACTGCAACCAGGTCATTTGGGCCTACACAACGGCCCAAATGATGAGCCTATGCCCAAGAAGCATTGCCACAGGGCCCACCAACTGAGCGGGCCTTATTTGGAGCCTGACAGAGACCCAAGTAAAGGCCCAATGAGGAGGCACCGGACAAACGTTACCTCAGCACCACCGCGCCATCACTGCCATATCAAGCACGTACTTCAGCTATAAAATGACCCCTATGGCTTACAGAGGAGCGGTTAGTCAGTTGAGCAGAGGAGGAGAGGATTTTTGAGTCAGAGCCAGAGCTCTTTTCTCTTCTTCTTGTTTCACTTCTAGTTGCTCTGTGCAACCTTATTGTAAGAAGCTTCTTTCGGCCTGTCAAGAGAACGCTCACCCCCCCTTTCGCATTTGTTATAGTGCAAACCAGGTGGCACCTTTCGCCCGGAGACGTAGGTCATAAGACCGAACTTCGACAACAACTCATTGTGTCATCTTTTTCTCCCTCTCTACTTTCTAATCTCTATCTTTGCAAATCATCCACATTCAATCAAGAATTGTGGGGTAAGGTTTTTGATCAAGACAACATGAAAATTTCGCCCACAGTAACCATGGTTGCCTTAATAATTAGTTGGGACTGTATTCATAAAACGACTAAATTTAATATAAACCAATGTATATGTATACCATGGTTTCATTTAGTAATTTTCAGGGTTGCTATTATAACTGGGCTGAGCCTAATGTATAGTGTTGCGCTTAATTAAATGGGCGAGTCCTTTGGACTGGATCAATTACTAAATGGGTTGTTTTGTTGGGCTCGGTCTACAAGTGTGAATGGGCGGAGCCCATGGTACTTAATTGGGCTTGACCCAACAACTAAATAGGCTGAGCCCAATTCTAATTGGGCCTGGCCTAAAGTGTGTCCAAATTAATAGTCTTGGTCCACGGTTGTTGGCCTAGTTAAATGGGCTTGATCAATTGTAACTAATCTTTTATAATTGGGCTACGCCCGTTCAGAAATGGGCAGTCTAACCAAGTGGGTTTGGTCTAACTTAGTTGGCTAGGTAGAGTTGGGTTACTACAACGTGTCGAACCGAATGGGTCAAGTAATTTGCCCAAGGACGTCGTGCCTAGGGATGGCAACGGTGTAGTTTAAAACCGAGAATCGCAAAAAACCGTACCGTATGGTGCGGTTTTGGTTTGCCAAAATCTAAAACCGTCGTGATGCGGTGCGGTTTCGGTTTTGCCCAAAACCGCAAAAAACCGCACCGTTTTAAACCATTACAATGTTAAACCGCGGTGCAGGTGCGGTTTCGGTTTTACATATGATACATCGTCACGGTGCGGTTTTGGTGTTGCGGTGCGGTTTCGGTTTTACCCGAAACCGCACCGTTGCCATCCCTAGTCGTGCCTTACCGGTGAGGTGCCCCTGGATGGAGAACGGTGGTCGGTGGTGGTGTTGGAGGCGGCCGACGGTGAATCACACCCAACCCGAACGGTCTACTAATGCTATATAGTCAACTCATTTGCCAACTTTTGGTTGCCAACTCCACGTGAAGTGGAGCGCTGTCAGTTCCTAATTGGCGAGGTCATTTTTCTACGAAAAATGCTAGGTAGCCAATTTGTTTGCCAACTTTAAGTGGCATCTGCCTAGGACTCATCTCATGGGGCCCACAAAAATGTTCCAGGCAATGAGGACCTGCTAGCACTCCGCATCACATGGAGTTGGCAACAAAAGTTGGCAAACGAGTTCGGCTATATAGCATTACTTCTTTTCCAGACAATCATGGAGCCCACTGCCCCCCAGAGCCTATCAGCAGGCTCTGTGTTCTGGGACCCACTACCCCATGTCTCTTGAATCGTAGTGGTGATCCAATGGGATAAACTCTAGGGGGATGCCATCTGAGGTTGGCAAACTAGTTTGGCTACCAAGCATTTTTCCCGGACCGACGGGCAAGGGGCACCTGTGATTGAGTGCCACGTGTGTTTTAATGTTTTTGGTAAATTTCCACGTGACTTGAGGTTCGTTATAAAGGAAGACGACAGACGGGTTGGCTGACCGGTACCGACGGTAGCAGGCAAAAGGACCGGTGAGAAGGTAGGCCCCGGGGGGTGGGGGGGGGAGGACCACCACGATATCTGAGTTCCGTACACGTGGTGGTGGCCACCACCTAAGTCTTTTTGGTGAGAACGAGTTTTGTTGACCGTCCTCCACACAGGCCCAAGAGGCATTACCTCCCAACCTGGACCGTTGGATGTGCATCGCCGGTAGCCATCTCATATGCATCCAGCGGTCAACATTGGGAGAGGATGCTCCACCACCGGCCAGGACGGTGAACGAAACCCGCTCCTCCTTTTTTGGCCTCAGCTCGAGCCACGTGGTTCGCTTGCTTGGCAGCACGGGCCAAACTAACGGCTGTTAAGACGGCCGTCTGTACAGAAACCCACGCTTCAACGCTTTAAACGACAGCCGTCCGTTGCTCTGTGATCCCCATTCCCGCACGCCTCTCTCTTGGAGACCCCGGGAACCCCGGAGGTCACCCTTCCCCCGAAGCAACCACGAAAGCGAGGGGTGGAGGAGAGCATTTTTTTGCTACCCAACCGGTACGCTGCGCTTGCTTAAGAGTTACGGTCCAATCGGAGAGTGCCATGTGGACCGTCAAAGGCGGTTAGGATTGCAATCGTGAACCCGAATCGTCTACACCCTATGTCACAGTCTTCCTTCGCATCCACATCTGATTGGTGCATCACACTCAACCACAACATGCAACTAAGGGGATTCACGACGAAGATCAAGTACTAAGAGCTAATATCGTTGAGCCGATCATAGCCGTTTCTTTGTCTGCCTTAAGCTGAGCACGATGCATCGGACTAACGCAATGGAAAACCGTGACGTGTGGGATGTAGGCGATTTGGGTTTCTCAACCAGAGGATTGGATACTTGTTGAGTCGGGTTTTATTCTTTGAAGGTCCACGTGACATGTTCTGATTTTATAATAACCACCCAGTTGCTTATGGGGAAAAAAAAGGGTTATTTTGACTTTACCCCCTATATTTTTATTAATTCGATTTTAGCCCCCAAAACTAACTGTTCGGTCAGCTCACCATCTAAGAGAAAGGGTGAGCTGACAGAAAAGAAATAAAGCTTTGGGGGGTGAGCTGACGGAACAGTTAATTTTGGGGCGCTAAGTCTAATAAATGAAAATGGGGGTAAAGTCTAATTAAAGATAAAAATTGGGAGGCAAAGTCAAAATAACCAAAAAAAAAAAAAAATTTATTCATACCCTAAAAATCTGTAATTAGCCCCCACCTCCCTATGGTTTCTTGGTAACTTCCTCAACAACCATTTAATACCAACAATGCCCTTTTCTTTTGTACCCCATACCCCAAAGCTCTGACTCAACGTCTTTTATACCCCCAACCCAAACCAAGGTTTGTTTGAACTTTTTTAGTCTAAGCCCAACCCATTGGGTTGATCGGGTTGTACCGGCCAATGGCATGGGATTTATTTAAGAGTGGGGTGTATTCCAGAGTGTATATAATTGGGGTATATTTAAGGGAGTATGTGTTTGATTGGGGTATAATCAAGTGGGGCGGACCATTTAACTGGGGTGTATTGATGGTGGGGTGTAAAAGGGAAGGGTATTTTTAGAACAGGAATGAGGTATGAAAAAAAAAAAAAAAAGGGGTGTGTTCAAGTTTCTTGGAAATGGGGGCTAAATACAGATTTTTGGGGGTATGAATAAAAATTTCCAAAAAAAAAAAAAGCTCAAAAGGGGGTGGGGGGATGGAGAGTTCAATCTCGCTTACGCTCCACACTCTCGCCTTGTCAGCTGCTCCTTCCGCGTATAATATCTTGGCCGACCCACGAGAGCAAGGCGACAAAAGGGCGAGGTGAGGAGCCGTGACTAGCTGCACCTCCTCGGCTCCCCTGTTTTCCCCCACCCCCGGCCTGCTCTGTTTCTTCTACAACTCTCCCAACTCTACGGAGGAGTCTCTGCAGTCTGCACCCTCTCTCTCTCTCTCTCTCTCTCTCTCTCTCTCTCTCTTTGCTACTTCGAGATGGGTTTCTCGGCGGCGGCGTTCCTCCTGCCGGCCCAGATCAAGAAACACCATCCCTCTTCGCTGGAGCTGAAGAGGAGTGCTCTGCTGCTGTATGGGAGGCAGCAGAGGAGGAGGCTGGCCGGGTTCCCGGTGGCGAGGCTGTTCGGTCCGGCCATATTCGAGGCGTCGAAGCTGAGGGTCCTGTTCGTCGGGGTCGACGAGGCGAAGCACCCGGGGAAGCTGCCGAGGGCCTACACCCTCACCCACAGCGACATCACCTCCAAGATCACCCTCGCCGTCTCCCACACCATCAACCGGGCCCAGGTAGAGCCGAATCTCGTCTCCCATCTTTACATGGTTTTGGGTTTAGAGAGAGAGAGAGAGAGAGAGAGAGAGAGAGAGAGAGAGGTGGTCGAGTTTGGAAACAAAATCATGACTTCGATCCCCTGCTGCTCGAACAGCTACAGGGATGGTACAACAGGCTGCAGAGGGACGAGGTGGTGGCGGAGTGGAAGAAGGTCAAGGGTAAGATGTCCCTCCACGTCCACTGCCACATCAGCGGCGGCCACTTCCTCCTCGACCTCATCGCCGGCCTCCGCTTCTACATCTTCACCAAGGAGCTCCCCGTGGTATCGCCTCTCTCTCTCTCTCTCTCTCTCTCTCTCTCTCTCTCTCTCTCTCTCTCTCTCTCTCTCTCTCTCTCTCTCTCTTAATCGGGGATTGGCATGGCAGGTGCTGAAGGCGTTCGTATACGGGGACGGAGACCTGTTCGCCAGCCACCCGGAGCTGGAGGAGGCTCTGGTGTGGGTCTATTTCCACTCCAACCTCCCGGAGTTCAACCGGGTAGAGTGCTGGGGCCCGCTCCAGGATGCGGCCTCGGCTGGCAGGGGCAGGGACGTGACCGGCGGCGCCCCCCCGGATCCTTCGTCGGAGGAGCAGGAGGGGACTCCCGCCATGACGGCATGGGTCCAGCCGCAGCGGTGCCAGGTGGAGTGCGACTGCTGCTTCCCGCCCCACAGCCTGATCCCCTGGCCGCAAGACCTCCCGGAGGGCCGCCGGCAGCCGGCAGGACAGCCGCAGCAGTGAAGGCGATCCGTTGCCTACCGAATGGAAAAAAACAGAGTTTAAGAGAAAGAAAATTGAAAATAAATGAATTTCTTTCCCTTAATTCTTTTCATACGTAAAAAAACATGTAATATGTGTATATGTATATATAGATAGATATATGAAGAGGGATTCTTATTAATAAAATTGGATTGCGATATGTGAATTTCACTGTTGACTGCACTGTAGATGTTAGGTCGTTAATGGCTCATTGACATATGACTCCTATCCGTTTGTCACCCCTCAATTTTCATCCATTTCTGCCATGATCATTGACACATGCCTTAAACTACTCCCATCAAGCGTTGGTCGAGCACTCCTCCGACTTTGCTTCTATAACGAAAATGGCTAGTAATAGACCAATAGCGCCAAGGTTCGTATGGCTGTGGGTGCAAAATCTGGCTAACGCCCAATGGTGGGACCCACATCCCTGCCTGGGGCCCACAAATCCAACGCTGGGACCCGCAGCCCTGCCTGGGGCCCACTTGCACTATCTGGGGTCTGGTAAATCCCCCCGGGTATTTACCAAACCCCGGATATTCCTGGAATATTCCCAAGATAAACTAAGCCCTTATAAATAGCAGACCCTGTAAATGATTCCGGATCCGAAATTCGAGACCAGAAACCCACTTTCTGCAATCCAGAGCTCTTCGAGTTTTCTGTTTTTCAGACTCCTTTTCCACCCTCTAATTACTTGTAAGAAGCACTCATCGGCTTGTCGAGAGTAGCTATATTGTTTACTCAGAGATAGTGGATTCAAAGGTTGCATCTTACCGCACGGAGACGTAGGCTTCGGCCCAACTTCGTCACCACATCCTGTGTCATATCTTTTTCTACCTTACTACTCTATAGTGCTTGTGTGACAGCCCAGCAAGTCACAACTCAGCGCTTCGAAGCGCGCCACATCCCGAAGGGTCAAACCTTCAATCGACTGTTGGAGGAGGGTCACGTACGACGGCCGAAATCCTCCCCCACAGTTTGGCGCCGTCTGTGGGATCACGATCCTATCAACTTACAACTTCTAAGCCTCGCAACTCCTTTGGTAGCTGCTACCGATTGCCCGAGCAATCCGTCTATCTCCATCGTTACACCTAAATGGCGAAGACACCGATGGACCAGCCGGAGGAAAACAACATGCACCCAGACGCTCGACATCCGATGACTCGATCAATGAGTCATCGGTTTGCAACGAGCCAACATCCGGAACAGCAACTCGTTGTCAATTTGAGGAGTCGCTCGTCGGTTGATCGCACTGCCCAGGCTCAACTTCGACAGTCGCCTCAACTAGCCGACCAAATTCCTCAGCGCTTGGGAAAAGCACACATCTCTCCTAGTGCTGATGCTCAAGCGACGTACCAAATCACAGCAGAGGACTTTCAGCTTCTCACTCTCATGAAATAGAATGCTGCTCTTATGGTTGAGAGAGACTCTCTCCGATAAATCACCATCAATGCAAGAATCAATCCCCCGCAGTCAACCACCAGTATCAACGACGGAGCAAACGTCCGCCGGTCGGTCGACCAATCTTCCGCTCCTTCCAAACGATCCACCATCAACATCCCTCGACATTCTTTTAAATCCCTCTCGAGAGGACCCTCACCTGTTCCTCCCAGGCCGACTGTCTGGGAGCGTCTCAATGAGTCTGCTCGCCATCCCGAGTCTCTGGGCTCCGAGTCATCCTCCGATACTTACACCAGGAGAGATGTTCAGAATAATCGACACCGCTCCAAAATTCGGCAATATTACAACGGTAATCGAACCCCAGTCGGGCATCGAATGACAGGATGGACTCCAACGCCCTCTCTACCTCCTCTTCCTCCAAGACACCTCTCCGACCAGAAAGGCAATAGACAGAACGATCATGCCTCCGAAGGCCCACTTCAACGGCATATTCTCCACCCCCTATTTCCTCGAAGCTGGAAAGCCCCCGCTCTCCCCAAGTTCAACTGCTTGACTGGAGATCCGACGTTGCACATCCTCGCTTTCAGGCAAGCGTTAACGCCACATGATAGAGACAGCCAGGTTCTATGCTGCACCTTTGCTGGCAGCCTGGACGACATGTCACTGGACTGGTATCACAACCTCCCTACGACCTCCGTAAGTCAATTCAGGGATTTGGCAGACCTCTTTGTTCAACACTATCGGCTGAACCTCAAACCAGAGAAAAAGCTGGACTCCCTCTACCGGCTTAGAATGGGATCAGATGAAACCCTCCGGGAGTTCTCTCGAAGGTTCCAGAACGAGCATGCTGCGCTCTCCGGACACCACCTCGACGATGAAGCCATCATGCTTGCATTCCAGAATGCTCAACGTTTTGACCTCCACATCTATAATGACCTCATCCATAATCCTCATGTCTCCCTCGGAGTGCTATTCGATCGAATTCAAAAGGAGATCGAGGTGGAGGACGATCAAGTCGCTCGCAAGAAACGTGATCTCAAGAAGCATCTTTCTGATAAGGAACCAACGAGACCAATAGCTCAAGCTCACAACGCGGAGGCTGAGGAAGATAAAACCTCCAAGAGGTCAAGACGGGCAGGCGATAGACCCGCAGAGCCTCAGAAGACCATAAATACCAAAGAAAAGTAGCCCGTCAACCGATCAGAATGAAAGACTGTAGACTATCAACAACTCGGAAGATCCCTCATTTGAAATCCATGATGTAACATTTTCCAAGTTATCAATAAAATGACAGTTACTTCAAGTCCTACATAAGACTATCAAATTTTATCTCAACTTCTACTCAATGCCACAGTTAGTTCGGTTCGCGTTGCGACACGGCCGACTAACCTGCAACGGTACGAAGCTACGTGTCCCGATACGTAGGTTTGACTAAAACGGCACTACGCCTAAGTCCAACCGATACAAGAGCACTACGCTGAGTACTCCGAATCATTGACGTCGCACATGCTCCCGTTATCACGTAAGGACACATGCATTAGTGCCTCGCCACAGTTAGTTCGGTTCGTGTTGCGACACGGCCGACTAACCTGCAACGGTACAAAGCTATATGTCCCGATACGTAGGTTTGACTGAAATGGCACTAGCTTCACCTAAGTCCAACCGATACAAGGGCGCTACGCTGAGTACTCCGAATCATTGGCGCCGCACATGCTCCCGTTGTCACGTAAGGACACATGCATTAGTGCCTCGCCATAGTTAGTTCGGTTCGCGTTGCGACACGGCCGACTAACCTGCAACGGTACAAAGCTACGTGTCCCGATACGTAGGTTTGACTGAAACGACGCTTCGCCTAAGTCCAACCGATACAAGGGCGCTACGCTGAGTACTCTGAATCATGGGCGTCGTACGTGCTCCCGTTGTCACGTAAGGACACATGCACTAGTGCCCCGCCACAGTTAGTTCGGTACGCATTGTGACACGGCTGACTAACCTGCAACGGTACAAAGCTATGTGTCCCAATACGTAGGTTCGATTGAAACGGCGCTTCACCTAAGTCCAACCGATACAAGGGCGCTACGCTGAGTACTCCGAATCATTGGCGCCGCACATGCTCCCGTTGTCACGTAAGGACACATGCATTAGTGCCTCGCCACAGTTAGTTCGGTTCGCATTGCGACACGGCCGACTAACCTGCAACGGTACAAAGCTATGTGTCCCGATACGTAGGTTCGACTGAAACAATGCTTCGCCTAACTCCAACCGATACAAGGGCGCTACGCTGAGTACTCTGAATCATGGGCGTCGCACGTGCTCCCGTTGTCACGTACGGACACATGCACTAGTGCCCCGCCACAGTTAGTTCGGTACGCATTGTGACACGGCCGACTAACCTGCAACGGTACAAAGCTACGTGTCCCAATACGTAGGTTCGACTGAAACGGCGCTTCGCCTAAGTCCAACCGATACAAAGGCACCACGCTGAGTACTCCGAATTCATACCCCCGTCAATCAGTAAGTCTAAGGTCCCACCCTCAGCATACAAAGACAAAGCTCGAGATGGCGACATCGTCTCGGCCCAAGGTGACAGCCTTGGCATTCGAAAGCAAAGCCCGAGACGTCGGCACCGTCTCGGCTCGAGGCGACCTTCTCGTCGGCATTCTAAGACAAAGTCCGAGACATGTTTCGCCACCTCAGCATCTGACGAAGCCTGAGACATCGGCAACGTCTCAGCCCGAGGCGACCTTCACCTCGGCATTCGAAGGCAAAGATCGAGGTAGGCTTCACCGCCTCGGCACCTGACAAAGCTCGAGACGTTGGCGCCGTCTCGGCCCGAGGCAACCTTCACCTCGGTATTCGAAGACAAAGTCCGAGGCAAGCTTCACCGCCTCGGCACCTGACAAAGCCCAAGATTTCGGCTTCGTCTCGGCCCGAGGCGACCTTTGCCTCGGCATTCGAATACAAAGTTCAAGACAGACTTTGCCGCCTCGACACATGACGAAGCCTGAGACGTCGACACCGTCTCAGCTCGAGGCAACCTTCGCCTCTGCATTTGAAGATAAAGTCCGAGGAAGGCTTCGTCACCTCGGCACCTGACGAAGCCCGAGACGTCAGCACCATCTCGGCCCGAGGCAACCTTTGCTTCGGAATTCGAAGACAACGACCAAGGTAGGCTTCACCGCCTCAGCACCTGATGAAGCCCGAGACGTCGGCACTGTCTCGGCCCGAGGCGACCTTCTCGTCGGCATTCAAAGACAAAGTCCGAGACATGTTTCGCCACCTCGGCATCTGACGAAGCCTGAGACATCGGCAATGTATCAGCCCGAGGTGACCTTCACCTCGGCATTCGAAGACAAAGACCGAGGTAGGCTTTACCGCCTCGGCACCTGACAAAGCCCGAGATGTTGGCACCGTCTCGGCCCGAGGCAACCTTCACCTTGGTATTCGAAGACAAAGTCCGAGGCAGGCTTCACCGCCTCGGCACCTGACGAAGCCCGAGATGTCAGCATCGTCTCGGCCCGAGGCGACCTTTGCCTCGGCATTCGAATACAAAGTTCGAGATAGACTTTGCCGCCTCGACACATGACGAAGCCCGAGACGTCGACACCGTCTCGGCTCGAGGTAACCATCGCCTCCGCATTCGAAGATAAAGTCTGAGGCAGGCTTCGCCACCTCGGCACCTGACGAAGCCTGAGACGTCAGCACCGTCTCGGCCCGAGGCGACTTTTACTTCGGCATTCGAAGACAAGCTCGAGGTAGGCTTCACCGCCTCTGCACCCGACGAAGCCCGAGACGTCGACATCGTCTCGGCCTAAGGCAACCTCCGCCTTGGTATTCAAAAACAAAATCTGAGGTGCCTCACACCGCCTCGGTGCTCGCAAGCCAAAGTCCAAGACGTTCGAGCTCACAACCTCAACATCTCTCAATAGAAAGGTCAAAGTCTGGTTGCCCGACATCCAATGGCGCACACTTCGCACCCTTATTACATCCGATGACAGAAGACGTTCAAAGGTGCGAAAACATCACGGCGTTCCACGATCATACTTTCGGTAGCGGTCGATTGTTCAACCGATCAGCCACTCCCTGACTGAGTGTCGTCCATGTTCATCTACGCATTCGACGCTAGATGAAAGATGACGGACTCCAGAATGCAACTCTTAGAGGCAAACTATGCAGATATACCAAACCACACTCAAGTCCGTTCGTTGACTCACTCTCAGACCAGCAGTGCCACGTCATTACAACTTCGAGACAGACCCCTCAAGCCCGAGGGAGAAAGTCCCACTCGGAACCCAGCCTGCCATTCAATCCAATTCAGAGTGTCATTTACTTACTAGTTAAAGGCATGACAAAAAGCTGTCATCCATTTGGTTGATTAGATAACATTTTGACCAAACCTGTTAAGTGGGTTGAAAGACATCTCTCAACGGGACCAAACACCAAACATCGTCATCGACGGCCAGGATTTAAACCCTTCAAAGTGGCATTCGATCTAGTGGCTCTCTCTCAGGGTTGACCTCCATCTCCTCTCATGGTCGGAGTTTGAGAGTGGGCACCACCTCCATCTCCTCTCGCGGTCGGAGTTTAAGAGTGGGTGAGAGAAGTAAGAGGTGAGAGAAAAAAGAGAGAGAGAGAGAGAGAGAGAGAGCAGAGAGAGACCCCCCCCTACCCGCCTGCGCCCCGCCTCCACCGCCCGCCTGCGCCCGACCTCCGCGCGCCGCCTCCACTCCCGTCTCCATCTCCGGCCCGCGTCCACCACCTGCCGCAGCCGTGCTCCCGACCCCACCCCCGCGCCCGACCTCGGCCCGTCCCCCCCCCCCCGTCTCACGAGAATACCGACCCACTACAAGCCAAACCACTTCTACCGACCCACTACAAGCCAAACCACTTCTACCGATCCACTAAAGACAAAGGCTGAGGTGGCTCAGATCACAGCCGTTTGATTCGGACGTAGTGCACAACATTCTCACGGGGACTCCATCGTGTGGTTTTGATTTCATTGCATGCAATCAAATGGTCAACATTTCTACCGACCCCCACTAGGAGAAAACCCCACCTACCACCTCGGGTGCTCTTGGTCTACCTCGGGAGTTTCCCTATACACTTCTACCGACCCCCCAAAACCCAACCTGGGTTTTTGCAAAAAACCCCCCAGTCCTAAAAATTTCTACCCAGAACCCCTTTTATAACTTTTTGACAATAGACCTAGCCCAGGATTTTTTACAAAAAAAATCCCTGCCATCCAGAATATTTGAACAAACCCCCTTGCACTTGATTTTTTGCATAAAATTGACCCGAATTTTTACATATAACCTCTTACCTAAGATTTTTTGCACAAAACCACACCTGACCCTAACTTTTTGCACAGAACCCCCTACCTCTGACATTTTGCACAGAACCCGCCTGCCCCATGATTTTTTGGCATGAACCACCCCTGCTCCTAACTTTTTATATAAAACCCCATGCTCCTGACTATTTGCATAAAACCCCCTGTCCCTAATATTTTTTGACCAACGCCCCCTAGGTTTTTTAGCTTGAACCGACTTGTGCGCAGCTATTTTTGTGACCCCAGTCAACCAGGTTACCACCTACCCAACTGGGAGGGGGTAACACACCAGTAGTCGGTCCCACCCAACGGGTCGGCAGACGCACAGCAGTTGGCCCCGGACAGGGGGTCGGCAGGCAGACGACGGTCGGCCCCTCGCAACGGGTTGGTAGACAGACGACGGT
This sequence comes from Chamaelirium japonicum, assembly GCA_947650365.1. NCBI lineage: Eukaryota > Viridiplantae > Streptophyta > Magnoliopsida > Liliales > Melanthiaceae > Chamaelirium > Chamaelirium japonicum. Next base: position 52,289,973 of record OX393555.1, read on the forward strand.
CGGCCCCGCGCAACGGGTCGGTAGACAGACGACGGTCGGCCCCGCGCAACAGGTCGGCAGACAGACGATGGTGGCCCCGCGCAACGGGTCGACAGACGCACAACATTCGGCCCCGGGCAGGGGGTCGACAGACAGACGATGGTCAGCCCCGGACAGGGGGTCGACAGACAGGCAGCTGTTTGCCCCGGACAGGGGGTCGGTAGGCAGACAACAGTCAGCCTCGCGTAACGGGTCAGCAGACAGACGATGGTCGGCCCCGCGCAGTGGGTCGGCAGACGCACACCTGGCCGACCCTGGCAGGGAGTCGGCGGGCCCAACGGTCAGCCTCTCGTAGCAGGTCAACAGACAGATGACGACCAACCCCGGACAGAGGATCGGTAGACGAGCGACCGACTTTGCACCAGGAAATCCCAATCAGCTAGGTTAACACCTATCTAGCTGGGAGGGGGTAACTGTGGGTGCAAAATCTAGCTAACGCCCAATGGTGGGACCCACATCCTCGCCTGGGGCCCACAAGTCCAACGCTGGGACCCGCAGCCCTGCCTGGGGCCCACTTGCACTATCTGGGGTCTGGTAAATCCCCCCAGGTATTTACCAAACCCCGGATATTCCTGGAATATTCCCAAGATAAACTAAGCCCTTATAAATAGCAGACCCTGTAAATGATTCCGGATCCAAAATTCGAGACCAGAAACCCACTTTCTGCAATCCAGAGCTCTTCGAGTTTTCTGGTTTTCAGACTCCTTTTTCACCCTCTGATTACTTGTAAGAAGCACTCATCGGCCTGTCGAGAGTAGCTATATTGTTTACTCAGAGATAGTGGATTCAAAGGTTGTGTCTTACCGCACGGAGACGTAGGCTTCGGCCGAACTTCGTCACCACATCCTGTGTCATATCTTTCTCTATCTTACTACTCTATAGTGCTTGTGTGACAGCCCAGCAAGTCACAACTCAGCGCTTCGAAGCGCGCCACATCCCGAAGGGCCAAACCTTCAATCGACTGTTGGAGGAGGGTCACGTACGACGGCCGAAATCCTCCCCCACAATGACGTGAAATCATAGGACACGATGAACACGCTGCCTGCTACTGACAAAACTACCCATGTGGATCGCGGTCGTTGCTCCGCATTGCAAGTTCCTGATAAGAGATGGCAGACTGACAATGGTACGGTTTAAAATCGAAAACTGCAGTAAACCATATATATCGCATGGTTCGGTGTTGGTTTACTAAAATATAACATTGTCGCAGTGCGGTGCGGTTTCGGTTTTGACCAAAACTGTATAAATTAAACCGCACCATTTTGACTGTTATAATGATAAACCGCAGTGCGTCACATCACACCACACCGCATGGTGCGGTTTTGGTTTTATACAAAGGTGCACCATTGCGGTGCGGTTTCAGTGTACCGATTTGATGTCGCAATACGGTTTCGGTTTTGCCATGCCAAAATCACGCCATTGCCATCCCCACTTGAGGGCTACCAACCTGTTACTGGCCAATGTCATTACTGATGTAGAGTCGTGTCCGTAGTTCTTCCCCATCGACGCTTAGTCTTCCTCCATGACCTGCTCCTGTGCAGCGTCCTCCAGACCTTGACAGTCCGACAACCGCTAACAGAGATTAAGAAGAAGAAGGATGAGGAGGAAAAAAAAAGAATTTCTACCACTTAATACTTTTCTAGCTTCAAAAATCTATATGGCATTATATATCTTAATTATAAATTAAAGAAATAAAAAGTGATGCTCGAAATAGTGAGGGGTGATTCTGATCATCGGATTGGAATTGAATATGCGAATCTCGTTGATGAACGGTGATTGCACGAGTGCATTTTTGCTGCCGGCTTGGTTTGCTGCGTTTGCCTCCGGCCCAATCGCAGCAAGCCATGTTCGGCAGTTTAAGGGGCGCATAATGGGACCATTATGCAGCCTATGGGTGGCAATGAGTCGGGTTGGGATGAGATATAGATATAAAGGCAAATCATCCAATCTGACCCGACTTGTCTAATAAACGGATCAAAAAATTAAACCCAAACCCAACGCGTCTAATATACGGGCTGACCCGACCCAACCCATTTAAACTGTTTATTAAACGGGTTGGGTCGGGACGGGTTGGCTCAATAGAACCCATGTAAACCTGTTGAGTTGGGTCAAATCTGGTCGCATTGGGCCGGGTTTGATCGGGATGGCTTGGGTTAGCTCTGATTGGGTCGGGTCAGGTGGATACAACCGAACCCGACCCATTAAATAAATTGGTCAGTCGGGTCAACCCTTTTATGACCCGAACCCGTTTAGGCCAAACCCCAACACGTTAACTTTGGGTTGGGTTGGCGGGTCGGGTCAAGGATTGCCACCTCTAATTTTTATACCCTCTTTTGGTGCTAGGTGCTAGTTGGACCCCACACATGAAGGTAGAAGTAAGAGTCGCGTGGGTCCATTGGATCCCAATCAACAGTATGCTATGGAAGGAGAAGAGGACCACAGGCAGCTACACGTTTTAATCAATTCAGAAAAAACATTAAAATTGATCATAACTGCGACAGTGATTTTACGGTAGCAATTATTCATCGAGATTTATTAAAATTATTGAAATGCAATCAGAGGACAGGACGTTGGGTTGTGCAAAAACCGACCCGAATCGTCTAACCGAACCGAAAACTGACCAAAATTTAATCGAAATAACCGAACCGAACATCAAACAGAACCGACAAAACCGATTAAATCGGTCTCGGTTTCGGTTCTTGGGTATGGAACACCGAACCGAAACCAAAAAAACCGACCCGACTCCTTAAATCATAAACCCAACGACCATAATACTTTTGTTTCCAATAAGTGCAAGTATGGAATATTTATGTTACATCTACAATGCTTCAAAAAGGTGAACGTCCGTTGATTTTATTTTGAACTTTCATTTTGGCACTATGTAAGGACACAATCTGATTTGTGACAAACTGACGATCAAGATTCAAGAGCCAAGGGCTCTAGCATATCTCATATCAACCGAAGCAGAACCGAAATCGAACCGAAAACCGGTCATATCGAATCTAAAAAACCGACCATTTCGATTTCGGTTTTGGTTTTGATTTTTCAAAAATCGAAAAAAAATAAAACCTACAAAACTAACTCTGAAACCAACCGACGGTCACCCATAACTCTACGGAGGAGTCTATGCAGTCTGCACCTCTCTCTCTCTCTCTCTCTCTCTCTCTCTCTCTCTCTCTCTCTCTCTTTGCTACTTCGAGATGGGTTTCTCCGCGGCGGCATTCCTCCTGCCGGCCCAGATCAAGAAACATCATCCCTTTTCGCCGGAGCTGAACAGGAGTGCTCTGCTGCTGTATTGTAGGCAGCAGAGGAGGCTGGCCGGGTTCCCGGTGGCGAGGCTGTTCGGTCGGGCCATATTCGAGGCGTCGAAGCTGAGGGTCCTGTTCGTCGGGGTCGACGAAGCGAAGCACCCCGGGAAGCTGCCGAGGGCCTACACCCTCACCCACAGCGACATCACCTCCAAGATCACCCTCGCCGTCTCCCATACCATCAACCGGGCCCAGGTAGAGCTGAATCTCGTCTCCCATCTTTACATGGTTTTGGGTTTAGAGAGAGAGAGAGAGAGAGAGAGAGAGAGAGAGAGGGTGGTCGAGTTTGGAAACAAAATCATGACTTCGATCCCCTGCTGCTCGAACAGCTACAGGGATGGTACAACCGGCTGCAGAGGGACGAGGTGGTGGCGGAGTGGAAGAAGTCAAGGGTAAGATGTCCCTCCACGTCCACTGCCACATCAGCGGCGGTCACTTCCTCCTCGACCTCGTCGCCGGCCTCCGCTTCGACATCTTCACCAAGGAGCTCCCCGTGGTATCGCCTCTCTCTCTCTCTCTCTCTCTCTCTCTCTCTCTCTCTCTCTCTCTCTTAATCGGGGATTGGCATGGCAGGTGCTGAAGGCTTTCGTCTATGGGGACGGAGACCTGTTCGCCAGCCACCCGGAGCTGGAGGAGGCTCTGGTGTGGGTCTACTTCCACTCCAACCTCCGGAGTTCAACCGGGTCGAGTGCTGGGGCCCGCTCCAGGATGCGGCCTCAGCTGGCCGGGGCAGGGACGTGACCGGCGGCGCCCCCCCGGAGCCTTCGTCGATGTCGTCCGAGGGGACTCCCGCCATGACGGCATGGGTCCAACCACAGCGGTGCCAGGTGGAGTGCGACTGCTGCTTCCCGCCCCATAGCCTGATCCCCTGGCCGCAAGAGGAGGGCCGCCGGCAGCCGCCGGACAGCCGCAGCAGTGAAGGCGATCCGGTGCTTACCAAATGGAAAAAAACAGAGTTTAAGAGAAAGAAAATTGAAAATAAATGAATTTCTTTCCCTTAATTATTTTCATACGTAAAAAAAATAAAAGGTTAATACGTGTATCCGACTAGACAAAACTCTTCTGCGCACGTGATCACAGCCGTTCACTCTCTCTTCCCCCAATCTTCATCCGTGCCCTTCATATACAATGTGATTCATGCATGCACGTATCTAATGTTCTGCATTCCATTTATGCGTATAATCCGCCAAAATGGTATCCTATGCATATAATCCGCATAAATGGTATCCTATCTCCGAAGGTGATATTTTCATTTAGCCACCCGAGATTGAATTAAATTTGTTGCTATGAATGGTTGGGTATGGGATGGTGGAATCCTTCATTTATTCTGTACAAATTATCCATCATTATTTTCTAATCAATAATTAGTCATTGTGCTACCACTATATACTGAAATTTTCTGAGATGGCAGAGGATATTGGTTGTCTTCCTTCCATTCCATTCAGCCACCCGGGACTGAAATATCATTAAATTATTATTTTTAAAGCATTAATTACTATAAAGAATTAAATGGGTCTAATCAATTATCCACTAATTGTTGTTAGTCAAAACAACATGTTCAGTTGTTAGCACGTAGGGGCCTAGCTAGATCCATCAACGGTCATGATTTGCCTTGAGGCCTACCGACCGGGCCGACCGACTTGAGAAGATCCGAACTCAGTTTTAATTCACATTATTATACATTGAATAATTAGCACCTACGCGAGCCAGCCGTATCAGTTCAAATTCAGCTTACGTCATAAAAGGAAACGAATTCAACCCGCGAAACCGACCGCACGATCATCTTCCAATAACTGATGATTTGGCCTCCCTCGTTTAATTCACCGCATTAAATGCTGGGGAGTGTTTCTTTCATCCCGTAATAATCCCACCAAATCTTTCCAGCTTCCATGCACCAATACAACCCCCCCCCCCCCCCCCCCCCCCCCACACACACACACACCACCACCACCACCACCAACACCAACCTCTCCCTCCTTCTCATCCCATATATGAGCGAGAGGAGAGGCCGAGCTGCCCTCGCCCACCAGCCGAAGAAGACCCCGCCTTCGGCCCATGCTTCGTCTTCGGCCTACGCTCATGTGACGTCATCTCCTTCTCCGGCGGAGGTTGGGCATCTTCATGCTTCAGCCCCAGCCTACGCTCTTTACAGCTACGCCTCAGGTCCGACGATAGCGGTTTGGTGATTCGGTTGCGGTTCCTAGGTCTAGGGTTCATTTCCATGGTCTGTAGATCTTAGGGTTAGGGGTAGGTTTAGGTTTGTTTGGTTCGGCGGCGGTGTTCGGTGTTTGATGGCGGCGTGCAAGTGTATTACCATTGAGGGTGGTTGCTTAGGTGGTAGCGAATATCACAACAATGGCTGCTGTTGGTGGTGTCGGGGTTGTCGGTCCATCGGGGCGGGGCCGGTGTTGCCGCCGAAAATGTTTTGTTGCCAAAGACGTTCAGATGTGTTGTCACCGCATACAACGGTAGGGTGGGGATGGAGGTGGTGATGCTCGGGGTTTTTTGCTGCCGAAGGCGGCCCGCTACATTGCTGACAGTTGTGTTGCAGCTGAAGGTGGCCCACTGCAATGCCGACAGGCACGGGAATGCACTAGTCTATATAACAAGGGACGATGGTTTTGTGTTGACTAGGACAAAATGGAACCAAATGCTGACTAGACAAAAAAAAAATGTTGACTAGACAAAAATAAAACGCTGACGAGACTAAAGCAGCTCCCCTCCTTCCATTCATATCTTACAAAAATTAATTAAAAAAAAACATTTCCCCCCTTTTTCACGCCTCCCCCCCGTTCACGCCCCAATCGAGGTCCCCCCCCCCCCCCCCCCTCATTCACGCCCCAGATCGACGGCCCCCCTTCGAGCCGAGGAGATCGCCCCTCTCTTCAGCGGAGTACCCCCCCCTTTTCAATAACCCCCAGATCGAGCGGAGTAAACCCCATAATCGTACAACCCCGCCACGATCTGTCTCTCTTCCAACTGCTCTCTCTCTCTCTCTCTTCCCCAATATCTCTCTCTTCCCGATATCTCTCTCTCTTCCAAGAGCCACCCGGTTCGTCTCCTATCTTCTCCGATCGGAGTCCATGCATGCAGGTGCATCTCCTCTTTCTCTCTCTCTCTCTCTCTCTCTCTCTCTCTCTCTCTCTCTCTCTCTCTCTCTCTCTCTCTTTGTGTGTGTGTTGTTCCCGACCTCCGACTCCACACACACCCCACCCCAACCCCCCCACCGGCTTCTCTCTGACCCAAACCCAGCCCTCTCTCTCTCTATATGTTCTTTCCTCTTTCTCTCTCTACCTCTATTTTTTTTAAAAAGCCGTCTCTCTCTCCTCTTTGTGTGTGTGTGTGTGTTGTTCCCGGCCTCTACCTTCAGACACCCCCCCACAGCTTCTCTCTAACCCGACCGTAGTCCTCTCTCTCTCTCTAACTTCTTCTTTATTTCTCTGGGTTTTTTTTTAACTCCTCTCTCTCTCTCTGTCTCGTTGTGTGTGTGTGTGTGTGTGTTGTCACTACAACAAAAGGGCTTGTTTGCGGCAGCTAAATATGGCCGTTTAAATGTTTATATGGGGGCTTAGCCGCCGGAAGTAAAGGCCGCATAAAGTCCCGTCGCAAATGCAATAGCCGCCGGAAATGGTGACTTTAAACGGCTAAGATGGCCCCCGGATTTGCTCAGCAGTAAACAGCTTACAAGCCGCCGGGAATGGTGACTTTAATCGGCTGTTATGGCCCCCGGAATTGCTCAGCATTAATAAGCTTTAAAGCCGCCGGGAATGGTCAGGCTGTCGGCCGGATTTGGTCTGTTTTAAATGGCCAGGCTGCCAGCCGGATTTGGTCGCCGGGAATGGCCGGGCTGCTTTAAAGCCGCCTGGAATGGCCGGGATTTGATCTGTTTTAAATGGCCAGGCTACCGGCCGGATTTAGTCTGATTTAAAAGGCTTTAAGACCCTTAAAAAAATTTCCCACATGCCTACAGGCCCTCGAATTAGACCCTTAAAAAAAAAAATCACATCCGCATACACAAGTGCTTGCCCCTAAATCAGAATCTAAAGCATTGTACAACAAACCACAATCTAAAACAATACAAATTTAGACGTGCAAATGAGCAATTGATACTACAGGAAACATAAATCTCATAATGTACGGCAGGAAAGATAAATCTAGAATGTGTCACAATTCAAAATTTTAAAAACACTAGTGTTCATTACACAAGCCAATGGAAACGAAACATAAATCCCATCTTCAGTAAACTTCTCGCTCTTCAGTAAGCTTCTTCTGCATCTCCTCTTCCTGCAGTTGCCGCTCAATCCACAGCATTTCGGATCTTTATCAGCATCCATAGCATTTCAGAAACTGGAGTTGTTACTGGCTTGTGTCAGCCTGTTTTCAGAAAAAAAAAACAATGCTGAAACTGAAACTGTGCATTTCAGAAATTATTTTCAGAAACAGCTGATAGTTGGGAAAAAAAATCAGAAGATGAAAAATGCATTGTTACTGGATCTCTTTGATCAATTGCTGTTGATGTTGTCTGTTCCTTTTCTTTCATACAAGATATACTGATTACTTGTCCTAAAGTGAGCTATTGCAATACAATAGTCATCATGGATTCATGGCATAGAAATTCGTGTTTTTTTTTCCCAATTAGAAGAACATTGCATTATAGCGGTGGAGAACTACTTCAATTGGTACAATAAACAGACAAAAGTTGTGTTCAACTATCCAGGATGCAACTGAAGGGTCAAGCACACATATGGTGGCCAATTGTCGAAGCTCATCTGACACATTAAGGGAAACGTGCTAGTGTACATTCGAACGAGATGAAGATACATATGAAAGAGAAGTAACGCGGTGAAGGACTACTTCAACTGGTACAACATATTGGACAAAAGTTGTGTTTATTTGTCTAGGATGACTGAAGGGTCTAGCACACATATGGTGGCCAATTGTCGAAGCTTGTCTGACACATTAGATTTATATGTGTCATTTCGTACACCTAAACAAATCTATGAATTTCCAATGTAGGGAACTCAAATATAGTTTTGTCCATATGATACATAATGCCAAGCACTTGTACTCCTTATTCCAAGTATTTATACTCATTTCGTGTTCAATTTTTAATTTCTCCCCTCACTTGGAAATTTTTTTTTTATTTCCATTCAATCAAAACAAAATCATTCTAGTGTTCTACTTCTACATGTGTATTGATCAACACCTTTTAAATTGGTTTTACACCTAGTACAGTTTCTGTCATGAGCACATGTGCAAAAATAGTACAATTCAATTCAAAAACCTCCTAATTGGCACAAATTGAGGAAGAATATGTATGCAAGCAATCTGTACTTGATCTAATGTCATAAACTCAATCATGGCTCTTAAAATTGTGAGAATAAATTTCAACTAAACAGGCCATGTGCACGTAGTAAATAAGGAACAAAGAAGTAATTTGTTAAGCAACTCAAAGCAGCCCTCCCTATTATTCTCGGAGTTTTAAGATGGCTCTTAAAATTGTGAGAATAAATTTCAACTCAACGCAAAGCACAATTATTCAGAAGGCTAAACATTGAAGGAAAATTATTCAGACATTCATTTAAGATGACAGGATGAGAGTAATAACATAACAGTAATTTTAGGTGGAACAGTAGCACAACTATGTAGCAACAAACTTAAACAGCTGGGTCAATCGTAAACACAACACCTGATCTGAAAATAAGCAAAAGAATTCTGCACTAACATCGACAGCCCCACCTTACTCTGTACATATGAAAATAAGCACGGAAAAAAAAGTACATGATAACAAAGGACAGCGCTAGAATGGTGAATAGATTGACGACCTTGAAATAACAACGATTAATTAATAAGCATGTGTGAATGTTTATTTCAAATTACCGAGGGAGATGGTGAGGTATAATAATCGTCGCCTATGCAAAGATGCAGTTCACTCTAATTCAATTTCAGAATGAGAAAAGATAACAGAAAGGAAAAATTACTTATGGACAGATTGTTGATGATCGCGCGGATCCGTACAGATTGTCGGTGGCTGGGACAGATTGTCGATGAGGGATGGCGATTATAGGACAGATTATGGATGAGGGATGGCAGAGGAATTTTGTAGCTAGGGTTTTGGGATACCTCTATATCGATCGATGTAGACGATGGATATCGTGTGCAGTTAGAGGATGATCGCGCGCGAGCGTATGGAAAAATTTTTACCATTTTTGTAAAATTTTGCGCGAGTTGTTCGTGGAAGAAATCGGCGACCAAAACTACCATATCTGGCGGCCTGGATTTGCGGCGGAGCGCAACTGCCCGCCGAGTCCCCCTTCTTTTGTGGCGGAGCACAGCTACCCGCCGAATTCATCCTCCAATTGCGGCGAAGCAAAGATTGGGGCCGAATTCCATCTCCATTTGAGGCGATTTGAAGATGGCCGCCGGATTCCCATCCTCCTCTGCGGCGGAGCCGAGATGACCGCCGATTCCACCTTCATCTGTGGCGGAGAGGATATGGCCGCCGATTCCGCCGCCGCAGAAGATCAGATCTGGTGTAGTGTGTTCCCGACCTCCACCTTCTGACCGCCCCCCACCGACTTCTCTCTAACCCGCCCGCAACCCTCTCACTCTCTAAGTTCTTTTGTCTTTCTCTCTCTCTCTCTAAGTCCTTCTCTCTTTCTCTGTTTTGTTTTAAACTCCTCTGTGTGTGTGTGTGTGTGCGCACGCGCGTGTGCTATTCCCGGCCTCCGCCTTCAGACACACCCCTCCCCACAACTTCTCTCTAACTCGACCGCAGTCTTCTCTCTCTCTCTAAGTTCTTCCCTCTTTCTCTCTCTTTCTCTTTTTTTTTTAACTCCTCTCTCTCTCTCTCTTTGTCTCTCTCTGTGTGTGTGTGTTGTTCCCGACCTCCACCTTCAGACACCCCCCTATTGGCTTCTCTCTAACCCGACCACAGCCCTCTCTCTCTCTAAGTTCTTCTCTGTCTCTCTCTAAATTCTTCTCTCTTTCTCTATTTTTTTAAAACCTCCTCTGTATCTCTCTCTCTCTCTGTGCGTGTGCGCGCGCACGTGTGCTGTTCCCGGCCTCCACCTTTAGACACACCCCCCTATCGACTCCTCTCTAACCCGACCCCTGCTCTCTCTCTCTCTAAGTTCTCTCTTTCTCTGTTTTTTTTAAACTCCTCCTCTGTGTGTGTGTGTGTGATGTACCGGCCTCCGCCTTTAGACACCCCCCCCCACCGGCTTCTCTCTAACCTGACCTCTGCCATCCCGCCGGGGAGGTGCAGGTCCGTGCACTTCCAGGACGTCGCGGCGGCGCTGCCGGTCGTGTGGTCGCTGGTCCGGCTCTTCGAACTGTCACAGGCGTACAAGTTGTTCGTGAGGGAGTGTTGCGTGCTGGCCGGGGACGACCAGTGGGCAGCGTGTGGGAGATCCGGGTCGTGTCGGGGCTCCCAGCGGCTACCAGAATGGTGATAAGATAACCATTGATCCGTTGTGATAACGGTTGAGATCCATTGGCCCGTTGTGATATAACTGATGATAATATCTCATGTAACAGTTGTGTAACCAATTTTGTTATCACAACTGACCACTATCCTCTGTACCGAAATGATCTATTTAATGAGATGGACGTCAGATACTCAGTTATCTGAACGTCACCTTTTGGTTCAATATTTCTTCTTCTTCTTCATTGTTCTACAAATCTTTCATGGTATCAGAGCGGGCTTGAGAGTTTTTGAACCACTATTCATCTCTCATTAATGGAATCCTCCACATCCGAAACACCCACCACCAACTCTTCTTTGTCCACGACAATCTCCTCTTCTCCAATCTTTCACCTTATTCGTAACCTTGCCTCTCTCATCACAATTAAGCTTACGATCAACAAGGACAACACATCCAATTACCTTTTATGGCGTGCATAGGTCACCACTACACTTCGGGCATACCAAGTTGACTATCTTCTCACCCAACCTCCGCCCTTGGCCACCATTATTGACGCTCAAGGTCACACTTCCCCGAATCCTGCTTATCTTGAATGGACCCACTCTGATCAACAACTACTCGCTGCCCTACTTGCTACTCTTTCTTCACATGTCCTTCAATCTGTTGTTTCCTTATCCCACGTGTGTGCCATCTGGGCTGCACTCGAGAAACGGTTTCTTTCTTCGAACCGCTCCAATATTATGCAACTGAAATCTCAGATCCAACAACTTAAGAAAGGATCTTCCACCGTCTCTGACTATCTTCAAAATATCAACCTTATTGCTGATAATCTTGCTGCTGTTGATGCTTGCTTATCTGATGAAGATCTTATTCTTCATGCCTTAAATGGTTTGCCTTCTACCTACAACGCCTTCAAAACTGCCATCCGTACACGTCCCGGGTCCCTAACGATGGATGACTTTATTGCTCTTCTAATGTCTGAGGAAATGAACATGGATTCACAGCCTGTTTCTCCGGATCTGATCCCTGTTGCTGCTGCCCTCACTGTTACTCGTGGCGGCCGTGGTTGGCATGGTAGTCGCGGCGGTCGTGGAGGCCGCGGCGGCCGTGGGGGTCGTGATTTTCTTCGCGGTCGCAGCAACTTCCAAGATGGTGGTCATTTCTTTACTGAAAACCGCACCTCTTTTGGTGGCTGGTCTCCTGACGGTGGACGTGGCATCCTTGGTGCTTCTCCTCTAGTTTCTCAGATCTGCGGGAAACCTAGCCATCTCGCTCCGGATTGTTGGCATCGTGGTAACTACAACTACGGGCCTCCTGCCACACCACGGGCTTCGCCGGCCTCTTCTGCTGCTCTGCTTGCCTCGACCCCTGGCCCCTCTTCTACTACATGGTATGCTGACACGGGTGTGAGCAACCATATCACCTCCGACTTCTCTAACCTCAGCCTCCACACCCAGCCTTATCACGGTATGGACACTAGCACTGTAGGCAATGGTCAGTCTCTTCCTATTTCCCACACTGGTGATGGCGTACTTCCAACTTCATCGGCCTCTTTCCATTTACGTCATATTCTCCATGTTCCTAACATATCTTCCAATCTCATATCTGTGCATAAATTTTGTCATGACAATAACTGCAATCTAATCTTCAATTCGGATGTATTTTTTGTTCAGGACAAGATCACAAGGAGGATGCTTTTTCACGGGCGCAGTAAGCATGGACTGTACCCGTTTCATGAGCTCCACAGTACCTCAACGTTGTGGTGTCTTCCCTCTATATTCCGCTTCTGCGCCTTCAGCCATGCCTACCCCCATCCTGCCCTCTCATGGTTCCCCGATGTCCGCTCCGTCGGCTCCTCTGCCTCCATCTCACCCGATGGTTACCCGTTCCAAATCAGGCATCTCCAAACTTAAGCTACCTACAAGTCTGCTTGCCACCTCTGCCTCCTCCACTATCGAATCTGAACCGTCTTGTTACTCTGAGGCGGTGAAACATCCGCATTGGTGTGCAGCCATGTCTGCTGAATTCTAGGCTCTTCAGGAGCAAGGAACCTGGACACTTGTTCCGCCCCCGAGTTCTAGCAACATCATTGGTTGTCATTGGATCTTTAAGATTAAACGCAATCCAGATGGTTCTGTCTCGAGGTACAAAGCTCGCCTAGTGGCGAAGGGCTTTTATCAACAAGAAGGCATTGACTACTATGACACCTTTAGTCCGGTGGTTAAGCAACTTACCATTCGTATTATTCTCTCTCTTGCCCTCCAGTTTGGCTGGCAGCTTAAGCAACTTGATGTGTCAAATACCTTTTTGCATGGATCTCTCTCGTAGCACGTCCTCATGCAGCAACCACAAGGCTTTGTCGATTCGGCTCTACCTGACCATGTCTGCAAGCTACGTAAAGCACTTTATGGTTTGAAACAGGCTCCACGTGCGTGGTTTGAGGAATTTTCCAAGTTCCTTATCTCTCAAGGGTTTCGAAGCAGCCGCAATGACTCCTCACTCTTTATTCGGCATGACTACATCGGGATTACTATTTTACTGTTGTATGTTGATGATATCTTGTTGACAGGAAGTGATCCAAAGTTTCTATCTTTCCTTATTCAGCAAATGGGTCAGCAATTTGCTCTTAAAGACCTGGGACCACTACATCATTTCTTGGGCGTCTCTATTACTCCAAATTCAAAAGGACTGCTTCTACATCAACGTCAGTATGCTATTGACATTCTACACCAGGCAGGCATGTTCAACTGCAAGCCATCATCTACACCAGTCTCCACTATGAAAGCATCAACTTCGTCCATACCTTTCTCGGAGCCTATATTCTACCATCGTCTTGCTGGGATGCTACAGTATCTGACAATAACTCGACCAGATCTGTCCTTTGCTATCAACTCCATATGTCAGTATATGCATGCACCAACTGATGCTCATTTTACAGCTCTCAAACGCATCCTCCACTATGTTCGGGGTACTCTTGATTATGGTCTCCAGTTCTCTCGTGGTCCACTCACATTACGGGCGTACTCAGATGCGGACTGGGCCGGGGATGCAACTGATCGAAGGTCAACCTCTGGTGTTTGTCTTATGCTCAGGCCTAATCATATCTCCTGGTCAGCAAAAAAACAGACCACTGTTACTCGTTCTTCCACAGAATCAGAATATCGGAGCCTGGCATCTGCTGCAGCTGACATCTCTTGGGTGCTAATGCTTTAACAGGAGCTTCGTTTCCATCTTCCTGATCTACCTCTCATTTGGTGTGACAATATTTCTGCCATATCACTGGCTTCTAATCCGGTGTTTCATGCCAGAACGAAGCATATCGAAGTCGATTATCACTTCATTCGAGAGAAAGTTGTCAACAAGATGCTCCGAGTCCGCCATATTTCAACATTTGATCAAGTTGCTAACATTTTTACCAAAGCTCTCTCTACGTCTCGTTTTCGACTTCTTCGTGACAAGCTAATGGTCCATACTGACCCATCGCTTGAGGGGGGGTGATAAGATAACCGTTGATCCGTTGTGATAACGGTTGAGATCCATTGGTCCGTTGTGATATAACTGATGATAATATCTCATGTAACAGTTGTGTAACCAATTCTGTTATCACAACTAACCACTATCCTCTGTACCGAAATGATCTATTTAATGAGATGGACGTCAGATACTTAGTTATCTGAACGTGACCTTTTGGTTCAATATTTCTTCTTCTTCTTCATTGTTCTACAAATCGTTCAAACGGAGCGGCTCGACGTCCTCGACAACGACCGGCACGTCTTCAACTTCTCAATCATCAGTGGTTACCACAGTCCGACGGCGTTGAAGTTCATGTCGATCCCAGTGGCGATGAGCCAGGAGATAGAGGAGGCGTTGGGCCATCGATCCCGCCGGGAAGGTGTGGGTCGGTGCACTTCCAGGATGCCACGGCGGCGCTGCCGGTCGTGTGGTCGCTGGTCCGGCGCTTCGAACTTCCACAGGCGTACAAGCGATTCCTGAGGGAGTGCTGCATGTTGGCCGGGGACGGCGGGGTGGGCAACTTGCGGGAGGTCCGAGTCATGTCGGGGCTCCCGGCGTCCACCAGCACGGAGCGGCTCGATGCCCTCGACAACGACTAGCGTGTCTTCAGCTTCACCATAATCAGCGGGGACCACTGCCTTGCAAACTATCGCTCTATTAATACCCTGCCGGACAGGGGCGGCAGTTGTGGGGAGATCGTCATGGTGGAGTCCTACGTGGTGGATGTGCCGGCCGGGAGCACCGAGGAGGAGACGTGCATCTTCACCGACACGATCGTTCAGTGCAATCTTAGGTGGCAGAGAAAATGGTCTGCTCGGCATCCATCGACTGAGATGCATCCTCCTCCGTGTCATTTAAGATAAAGCCCTGACACTCCAAATGTGTCGTCATGTGTGAACAAAGAATATCGTAACACAGTACTCGCGGGGTGTAAAATCTCTCTCTCTCTCTCTCTCTCTCTCTCTCTCTCTCTCTCTCTCTCTCTCTCTCTCTCTCTCTCTTTCTCTCTCTCTCTCTCTCTCTAAATACTCAACAACAGTCGCAGTCAGTTAAGCCAACGGGCAGTGACCAAATCCCATATGGGCACAGTTCCAACTTCCTGCAATGCAGGATGCGGCCTCAATGCCCTCTCTTTATAAGCATCCGAGTCCCCAATCCCATAGCCCCCTCTGTTGAATCTCCATCTCTGTTTCTTCAAAACTTGGCTTTTGTTCTTCAAGATTGGTGCTGAGATCTCACAATAGAGATCAACAATGTCAAAGAGGGATTGAAGCCCATCAATGAACGACGCCCACACGGACTACTTCAAAGCCCATCTGCTGCTAAGGCTATTGGCCACTATGGCCACCTTGGCTGCCGCATTGTGCATGGGCTTCAACAAGTAGAGCGGTGACATTGCAGGGACCCAAATAAAGTTTAGCCTCTATCAGTTAGTATATCTGAACTAATGCATCATTTGTGCTTAAGCTTAGCCTAAAATCACTTAACCCCTCTATAGTTTTAAAACTACATTTGCCCCTTTCAATTCAGTTTAACCTAAAATCTCTCAGGGGGGGGGGTTGCGCCGAAGGCGCCCGCTCCGTGCACTAGTATAGATATATGAAGAGGGATTCTAATAAATGAAATTGGATTGAGATATGTGAATTTAACTGTTGATGGTAGGTCATTAATGGCTCATTGGGTTATGACTCCTCTCCACTTGTTGCCCCCTCAATTTCCATCCATTTCTGCCGTGATCATTGGCGTATGCCTTAAACTACTCCCATCAAGCGTTGGTCGAGCACTCCTCCGACTTTGCTTCTCTTAACGAAAATGACTAGTAACAAGCTGGTAGTGTCAAGGCCCGTATGACGCGAAATCAGAGGACACGATGAACACACTGCCTGCTACTGACAAAACTGCCCATGTGGATCGTGGTCGTTGCTCCGCATTGCAGGGTCCTGGGTCCTGATGAGAGATGGCAATGGTACGGTTTAAAACCGAAAACCGTAGTAAACTGTACCGCATGGTGCGGTGTTGGTTTGTTAAAATATAACACTGTTGCAGTGCGGTGCGGTTTCGATTTGACCAAAACCATATAAATTAAACCGCACCGTTTTGGCTATTATAATGATAAACCGCAGTGCATCACACCACGCCGCATGGTGCGATTTTGGTTTTATACAATGGTGCACCATCGCGGTGCGGTTTCAGTGTACCGATTTGATGTCGCAGTACGGTTTCGGTTTTGCCATGCCAAAATCACGCCATTGCCATCCCCACTTGAGGGCTACCGACCTATTAGGCTATTACATGCCAATGTCATTACTGATGTAGAGTCGTGTCCGCAGTTCTTCTCCATCGACGCTTAGTCTTCCTCCATGACTTGCCCCTGTGCAGTGTCCTCTAGACCTTGACTGCCCGACAACCGCTAACAGAGATTAAGAAGAAGAAGGATGTGGAGGAAAAAAAATGAATTTCTACCACTTAATACTTTTCTAGCTTCAAAAATCTATATGGCATTATATATCTTAATTGTAAATTAAAGAAATAAAAAGTGATGCTCGAAATAGTGAGGGGTGATTCTGATCATCGGATTGGAATTGGATATGTGAATCTCGTTGATGAACGGTGATTGCACGAGTGCATTTTTGCTGCCGGCTTGGTTTGCTGCGTTTGTCTCCGGCCCAATCGCAGCAAGCCATGTTCGGCAGTTTAAGGGGTGCATAATGGGTCCATTATGCGGCCTAGGGGTGGCAATGAGTCGGGTCGGGATGAGATATAGGTATACAAGGCAAAGCATCCAATCCGACCCGACTTGTTTAATAAACGGATCAAAAAATTAAACCCAAACCCAACCAACCTAATAAATGGGTTAACCTGACCCAACCCATTTAATCTGTTTATTAAACGGGTTGGGTCGGGTCGGGTCGGGTTGGCTCAATAGAACCCATGTAAACCGGTCGAGTTGGGTCAAGTCAGGTTGCATTGGGTCGGGTTTGATCGGGATGGCTTGGGTTAGCACTAGTCGGGTCGGGTCAGGTTGACACAACCCGAACCCGATCCATTAAATAAATTGATCAGTCGGGTCAATCCTTTTATGACCCGAACCCGTTTAGGCCAAACCCCAACACGTGAACTTTGGGTTGGGTTGGGTTGGCGGGTCGGGTCAAAGATTGCCACCTCTAATTTTTATGCCCTCTTTTGGGGCTAGTTGGACCCCAAACATGAAGGTAGAAGTAAGAGTCGCGTTGGTGCATTGGATTCCAATCAAACAGTATGCTATGGAAGGAGAAAGAGGCCCACAGGCAGCTACACGTTTTAATCAATTCAGAAAAAAACATTAAAATCAATCATAACTGCTACAGTGATTTCACTGTAGCAATTTTTTTATCAAGATTTATTAAAATTATTGAAATGCAATCAGAGGACAGGTCCATTACTCCCCTCGATCTTCGTCCTAAATCTGTCGGCACCATCCGCACCGGCTCCGTCCTTTCCAGTGTTGTGAATTGAATCACCACCAGGGCACCAACGCAGGCACTCTGATTGGGATCCGATCACATGGATCCTCAGTGGAAGTGGATCACCAAACTAAAGGACTAATTACAGAAACCCTATCACGTTATACAGAACAATTCTCCAAGACGAAAAATAAACAAGCACTAAGGACGACACCAAGTTATAACGTGATTCATTCAAATCAAAGCAATCCGCAAACAGTGGAGCATGAGTTCTCTTATATTAATCACACATAATAGATATGGCTTACAAAGATTACAAACGAGATCAAGATATTATAGGGATTCACCGTCTTCAACAATAAACCAAAATAAATTGGCAATCAACCAAGAACACGTAGCATGAGAACCGAGGAAGAGTATCACGCTCTTCCTTCAACGGATCAGACGTTCTTCAATCACTATGATCCTCCTCCAAACAAGCGATGTACAATCCCACGTCTACTTCTCCAGGGTTTGCCACAGAACCCTAATCACATCCCACCACAGGAACAAGTGATGGCTGCAAATATCGCCGCAATACTCTCACACACAACCCCACAGCTATATATGTCTATATATAACCCAAAAAAACCATAAAACCGGAGGCCCAAAATGTGCACACATTGTCATGTTCGCCCGAGCACCAAGTCAGTTAGCCCAAGCGCCCAAACCCTGGAGACCGCACTGACCCCTGCCACAGAGTTCGCCCGGGCGCCGGTCAATTCCAGCTGAGCCTCCCCCTCAACCTTTGCCTCCGATTTCACCCGAGCGCCCGTGGATGCCCCCTTACCCTCATTCACCAACCCCGACCCTCGTCTCATCCATCCTCAGTAAAGTCACCCTTTGCCCTCACCTCACCGGCACCTGTTCTGCCTTTCCTACCTCACTGGCATCTCCTCCACCATCGTCTTCCACCTCACCGTCTCCCTCTCCACTCACCAGCATCCTCTACAACATCTCCGACCACCACCACACCCCCCCCCCCCCCCCCCCCCCCCCGCCCCATTTCTCCATTATCCCACAATTCTCACTTTTATTATCAAGAGGACCAAAGAAAAACACCATTTTAACGACGATCAAGTTCCTCGAGGAATCCTTCCCTCTATCATCCAGCCTCGTCCGTTCAAACTGGAATCATCCAATGTTGCGCAATTCAAGTGTGTGTGTGTGTGTGTGTACCGGGGGGGGGGGGGAGGGGGCATGATTGGCAAAGGACCTGAGATCTGATGGTATTGAGATAGGCTTTCATGTAAAGTGCTTCTTCCCTTATTACAAACATCGCCTGTAAGCATTTCCTATTTACATCAAAACTGATCATGCGCGTGGTGTTATTTCATACAAATCGATAATTTGCAAAAAAAAAAAAACAAATTACAACACATTTGAAGTGCCTCGTTGTGTTCTTTCACATCATGACGCACTTCTCTTTCCCCTCTTTCCCCTTCGAATCATTCTTTTGTGAGGCACCGGAGTTCCTTGCCACCTGTAAATTAGCCAGAGGGACGATTAACATGGGTGAAATGAGAGAGAGAGAGAGAGAGAGAGAGAGAGAGAGAGAGAGAGAGAGAGAGAGAGAGAGAGAGAGAGAGAGAGAGAGAGAGAGTGAGAGAGAGAGAGAGAGAGAGAGAGAGAGAGAGAGAGAGAGAGAGAGAGAGAGAGAGAGAGGAGAGAGAGAGAGAGAGAGAGTCTCTATTCAGGTGTGGGTGTCTGCATTACTGAACCTCTAGTGGCAGTAATGTGAAGGTTGTGAAGTTTCAATCCTGGAACAGTGATCTGAATTTCTGATACAAGAGAAGTTCCACTCCAGATTTTGGAGTGAGGAGTATGGGAGGTAAAATCTGCACTGATCCAAGTCGAACACATGGACGAACCACATACCGACGCCCGTATAAACAAAATACAGACGTGCGTAGGCAACGGACCGACACATAGTATCATCATAGGGCACTCTGAGATTTGGTTGGAGGGTAGCCAGCTTTGGATCGGGCAAACCACGTGCCAGAGTCGACTTAAGAAGACTAGAGACCGAGACGACCTACTTCAAAGGACGTCGGGTTTGATGTTCCTCCAAATCTATATTGCGGTTCTAACTCGACTATAGACTGGGTTGAACCACCCAGCTGGCTTTCCGACAAAAGCACGACGTCTCTCCTCTCGTGGGGGAGATCAGGGCATGACGATGACTCGCAACAGTCACATCATCGTTCAGAGAAGGAAATACCATAAAAGGGACCAAACAATAAAAGAAATTTGTAATGAACGAACGCAGTTCTGAAAACTCAATCGCTACTGAAAAACATGAGAGCCCTTCACGATGTCGAGAAATAGCCCTTAAGGATATCAAGAAATAAAGTGCCAACCTGGGGTCCTGTGACAAGCTTTGAACGACCACTGATGGCCGATTGCGGTTGGCTTTGTTGTTGATGCTGCTGAGGCGGTTGCTGATTCCGCTGGGGTTGTTGTTCAAACTCCTGTTGTTGAAGAGCTATTGCCAGTTGCAGATCGGAACTGTCAAGAAGTTACAAACATGGAGCCATAAATAGGAACACATAGCACTACCACAGATAATTTCCTCAAATATTGGCATGATAAAGGGCTAACCTATGAAATAAACAAGTTGCACCGAAAAAAAGAGCCAAGGGTAGAAGCTAAACAAAGGTTCCAAAAGGGGTAAAATAAGGGGAGAAAATAGTGAAGAAATCTGCAGTAGGTTGGCAAGATGAAGGGTAGAAAGGAAGAATTATGGATTAGAAGAAGATGGGAAGAAGAGGGATGAGATAGAAGGGGATAAAAGTGCAGTCCAATACTTCAAAAGAGAAGTTGGAGGGTGGATCCAGGGTAGGGTGGTGGGGGGTGTGGGGTCATCAGCAGCAGCAATAGACGTTGGTTGGGTGGAAGTCGGCGAGGGCGAAAGTAGCCAGTGGCATCGTTGGCATCTTACAACATGAGGACGAGCGGTAGATATTGAGGGAGGGGAGTCACATATGGATTTGGGAGTGAGGATGCGATGATCTTCGTCGATCTCCACCATTCTTCAAAAGATTCAGGAGTAGCCGATGAGGCGACCACGTCTGTCAGGGCAAGAGATGGGGCTTTTGTGTTGTGAGTGGAGGTGAGTAAAATGGATGAGTTAAATGAGGCTGAGGCCCTGAGGGTAAAACGATCAGTTGAAACCTTATGTAAAGGGCTAACCATGTTTATCATGAATCTAGGACCGGGCGCTGATGTTCGTTTCAAGGGTTCGAAATGCAATTATGATGTTTATAAGGGCTACTATTTTCAGTTTCCAGAGGTTATATGCAAAAATCCCTTTTTCGAGAAATCATCATTACATCATTTTCGACAGATAGAAAAATCCATTGGCGCATTCTAACAAGAAACTCACTAAGAAAACCCAAGATACCCCTTATAAGTGACTAACCTTGGATTAACAATTTAACATATCAACCACTACTTAAGGTTCTCAAAAAATCATAAATTAAGATATCAAAAACAAAATTTATTGCATCCTATATTCACTACCTAACTTTTACCTAATACTAAATCCAAAAGTGGAAGAAAATAAATAGATCATTAACATCCAATAAAGTAAACATGGATTTGTGCTACCATCATTGCCTTTTTACCTATTTGATATGCCATTCTACAACGATCAAAATGAGAATGATGTGCATTCACCTTGTCAAAATATCGGATAAAGATGCCATTGAAGTATTCTATATGTTGTTCATGACTTATGACTAAGATCATTTTGCAGCTTATATTACAAGCTACTTTGAAATTTCATGAAATCCAAATGTTCGAATCTAAACAAGTAATCCTCTAAAATTATATCAAATGAAAAGGTTATAAATTGTCAGACTCGCACACCATCATTTTCAAATTGTAACAGAAAAAAATATATCTAAAATAATTTGTAAAATTTTCAAGTTTCTAATTGACATTTTTTTAAAAATGACTTTAGCACTTCTTTAATTTTTTTCTTCTATATTAACATTAATTATTTATGAAGGGCACTACGAAGACCAGGATTGATATCGAACAAAAGTCTAAAAGCTTGAGGTAATAGATGACACAACATTGGATACTACCAAAATATGAAACAAGTTTCATTAAGACATTCTCAAATAATGGTATTTAGCAAAAGGCTTCTATGTTATGATGGAATGGTACAGGTTCCTGTTTGAGGATATCTATGGAGTACTTTAATACAACTACAAGAAACTGAAACATATAAAATGGGCTCAATATGCCCATTTAAATTGGACAGGCATTATAGACCATCTTGAACAATTATGCCATACACTATTCTTGCTAAGCCAAAAAGTCCTTGAGGTCTACTGTAAATTCAGGCTCCCATACTTGCCCCTGCTTCTAAAGATTTCTAGTCCCCCTTATATATTGAGCCAGTACCATTGCTATTGATAAATGTTATTCCATTGCAATTTATCAGTGCTAGCTCAACAAATACTGTACCGCCTATTCATTGGCCAATTTGCAATTCCAATATCTTGTGTTTCAATAAAAATATCAACCATATATGTTGTCATTATTTTATGTAGTTTCTTATCATCTTAATAAAGGTGCTGCCGAGGCAATTCTGATTTACATAACAATGTAAACAACTTTTCTTCTCATTTGTGCTTTTATAAATTTCTGAATTTTTAATTTAGTTGCTCTCCACGAATCCAAAAGCTCTTATCATTTTTAAGCTTGATGAACTTGGAATTAGTGGATATCATGTCAGTGATGGTGTTCTGGGACAATGTTAGGCAAAAAAGAGGGTAAAGAAAAAGTGGACCAAAAATCATTTAGACCACAATATCTCACTCCAAACCATACAGTATTGAACAAAGTATTGACACCAACTAGCAAGGAATGATATGCAAGCCCTCAATGACCAAAATTGTATGCTGAACCAAAATCATCTAAGACAAAATAACCCACTCCATATGATGTCACATCACACCAAATATTGGCACCAACTAACGAGGAATCATATGCAAGCCCTCAGTGTTGAAAAGTGTGTTGGATCCAAATCAGTTAGGTCAATATGTCTCACTCCATATGATACTCTATAATACCAAGATCTGGAAAGCATGCAAGCCCTCACTCCACTAATACTCTCTCTCTCTCTCTCTCATATATATATATATATATATATATATATATATATATATATATATATATATATATATATATATATATATATATATATATATATATATATATATATATGAGAGAGAGAGAGAGGGCTGTTACATTGAGCTATGAGCTGCGGTAGGAGAAAATGAGCTGCGGGTATTTTAACCCCCCTAGAAGTTTTGGAATTTGATGAAATTTGGTGAAGATGTTGTCTAGGATAAGATGATCATCCTCCCTAATTTTCATCAAATTCCAAAACTTTTAGGGAGGTCAAATGGTCGAAGCAAAATCTGCAGATTTTAACGGTGACTGTGGACGGCAGTTTTTGCTTCGACCATTTGTCCCTCCTAGAAGTTCTGGAATTTGATGAAAATTGGTGAGGATGATCATCTTACCCTAGACAACACCCTCACCAAATTTCATCAAATTCCAAAACTCCTAGGGGGGTCAAAATGCCTGCAGCTCACTTTCTAAACCGGTAGCTCACAGCTCAATGTAACATTCCTCTCTCTCTCTCTCTCTACATATATATATATATATATATATATATATATATAGAGAGAGAGAGAGAGAGAGAGAGGGCTGTTATAGTGAGCTGCCGGGGGGGGAAAATGAGCTGCGGGTATTTTGACCCCTCAAGAAGTAATGGAATTTGATGAAATTTGGTGAGGTTGTTGCCTAGGATAAGATGACCATCCTCACCAATTTTCATCAAATTCCAAAACTTCTTCGGGGGTCAAATGGTCGAAGCAATTTCTGCAGATTTTAACGGTGACTGTGGACGGCAGAAATTGCTTCGACCATTTGACCCCCCTAGAAGTTTTGGAATTTATTAAAAATTGGTGAGAATGATCATCTTATCCTAGGCAACAACCTCACCAAATATCAACAAATTCCATAACTTCTTGTGGGGTCAAAATACCCGCAGCTCACTTTCCCGGGTGGCAGCTCACAGCTCACTATAACAGCCCTCTCTCTCTCTCTCTGTATATATATATATATATATATATATATATATATATATATATATATATATATATATATATATATATATATATATATATATATAGAGAGAGAGAGAGAGAGAGGTCTGTTAGGTTGCACTGTGCGCTGCCGCGAAAAAAATGCGCTGCGGATTATGACCGTCCGATTGAATTGGATCAAACGGCAGACCGGCCATCCCGTTCAATAAACCCGGATCAACCCCGCTGTTGTACACTGAAATCCCGCTCGATTTCCAGCCGTTCGATCGATGGGAATCGAATGGGCCAAAAAAATTTCGTTGTTACTGTAGCGGCTACAGTAACAGCGAATCAATTTTTGGCCGTTCGATTCCCATCGATCGGACGGATGGAAATCGAACGAACACACAATTGGTCCTGGTGATTTTCATCCGTTCGATCAATGGGAATCGAACGGCCCAAAAAAATTTCGCTGTTACTGTAGCCGCTACAGTAACAGCGAAAATTTTTTGGCCCGTTCGATTCCCATCGATCAAACGGCTGGAAATCGAGCGGGATTTCAGTGTACAGCAGCGGGGTTGATCCGGGTTTATTGAGCGGGATGGCCGGTCTGCCGTTTGATCCAATTCAATCGGACGGTTATAATCCGCAGCGCATTTTTTTCGCGGCAGCGCACAGCGCAACCTAACAGACCTATATATATATATATATATATATATATATATATATATATATATATATATATATATATATAGGGGCATGCTATAATACGGCATGCGGTAAGTGCGGCACCGCACTACAACCGTCTGATGCACCGCTGCGTGCAAGAGATGCACACAGCGGGTGCATCACACGGCTGCGGTATGGTGCCGCACTTACCGCATGCCGCATTATAGCATGCCCCTATATATATATATATATATATATATATATAAATATATATATATATATATATATATATATATATATACATGGATCGAGATCCAAAAACACGCTACTTTGCCATAGAGTTAGACACGCATCTCCAAAACCCTAGATAAAGGTTTCAGAATTTGTTGATTTTTTGTGAGGATATAACCTTACCTTAGATAGCACATCAGCAAAAAATCAGCGCATTCTAAAACATTTAGACTAATCAAATATTCCCTTCAATTTAACAGTTAAAATGAACGGTTGATAAAGCATCTTAGATTTGATGCACCTAAAGGGTTTAGAATGTGCTGGTTTTTTATGGATGTTCTATCTAAGGTAAGTTGATTATCCTTACAAAAAATCAACAAATTCTGAAACGTCTATCTAGGGTTTTGGATGATACGTGTTTAACTCTGAGGCAAAGTAGCGTGTTTCTGGATCCCGACCCTATATATATATATATATATATATATAGGGCAAGGATACTCTTACTAATGGAATCTTACTAATCAAAGTTACAAATCGTTTTTTACCTAACCTAGAGGTTTCAGAATTTGATGAAACTTGGTGGGGATGCTCTCTATGGCAAGTTGATCATCCTCACCAAAAATCATCAAATTCTATAACCTCTAGGGGCATCAAATGTTAGAAGCTTTATCGATCGTTCTTTTTAACCTTTAATTTGAATAACATATTTGATGCCCCTAGAGGTTATAGAATTTGATGATTTTTGGTGAGGATGATCAACTTGCCATAGAGAGCATCCCCACCAAGTTTCATCAAATTCTGAAACCTCTAGTTAGGTAAAAGGCGATTTGTAACTTTCATTAGTAAGATTCCATTAGTAAGAGTATCCCTCCCCATATATATATATATATATATATATATATATATATATATATATATATATATATATATATATATATATATATATATATATATATATATATATATATATATATATATATATATATATATATATATATATATACGGGGAGGGATACTCTTACTCATGGTCTCTTACTCATATAGTTATCTATGATCCGGGCCGTCCATTAGATCCCGACATACGATCCGGGCTTTTAATACCTGCATTTAATGCGGACACTATTGCTTTAACTCCCTATCTAATCCGAACCGTACGTCGGGATCTAATGGACAGCCCGGATCATAGGTAAATATGAGTAAGAGTATCCCTCCCCTATATATATATATATATATATATATATATATATATATATATATATATATATATATATAGGGAGAGAGAGAGAAATGCTATAATGCAGCATGCGGTAAGTGCGGCACCTCACAACAGCCATCTGATAAACCGCTGCGTCCATGCGATGCACACAGCGCGTGCATCAGATGGTTGCGGTGCGGTGCCGCACGTACCGCATGCCGCATTATAACATGCCCTTATATATATATATATATATATATATATATATATATATATATATATGGGAAAGGGTTTGGTGAACTTGAGTTCACAATTGAATGGTGAAACAGGATTTATATTGCGTCATGTGTCCACTGAAAAGGCATAAAGCAAGTAAGAGTGGATAGGCATTTAAGAGAGTTGAACACTGAAAAGACATAAAGCAAAAGGTAACACTTTATCAAGACACAAGGCAGCTTCTCCATTTGAGTTCACCATGTGAATGGTGAACTCGAGTTCAGCTTCTCGGGCCCATATATATATATATATATATATATATATATATAGACCTTATAATTGTTTGTAGCACTTTGTATCATGGATTTGAGTATGTGTCATACACAATGCAAAATATTATGAAAATGATATTTTAGTCGACGTACTATACATAGTGCTAAATATTATGAAAATTGGTATTTGTTATCTGAAATATACGAGGTTGGTTATGGTCTTTTTTTTAAAATTTTTATAATTTTGTAAGTTTCAGCAATCCTTTCGAAGGACAACTTGCATACTCAATATGTATCAGAGTTTAGAATATTTTTATAAGTACTTAGTGTACAACGACTTTATAAGCTGAAACATATACTAAATTTCAGAACGATGGCTTCTATTGATTAGAAGGGCATAAGGACTGATTATGTTAGAACAGGTTTCTATATATATATATATATATATATATATATATAGAGAGAGAGAGAGAGAGAGAGAGAGAGAGAGGAATGTTACAGTGAGCTGTGAGCTGCGATTTTAGAAAGTGAGCTGCGGGTATTTTCACCCCCCTAGAAGTTTTGGAATTTGATGAAATTTGGTAAGGGTGTTGTCTAGGGTTAGATGATCATCCTCACCAATTTTCATCAAATTCCAAAACTTTTAGGGGGGTCAAATGGTTGAAGCAAAATCTGCCGTCTGCAGTCACCGTTAAAATCTGCAGATTTTGCTTCGACCATTTGACCCCCCTAGAAGTTTTGGAATTTGATGAAAATTGATGAGGATGATAATCTTACCCTAGACAACACCCTCACCAAATTTCATCAAATTCCAAAACTTCTAGGGGGGTCAAAATACCCGCAACTCACTTTCTAAAACCGCAGCTCACAGCTCAACGTAACATCTCTCTCTCTCTCTCTCTCTCTCTCTCTCTCTCTATATATATATATATATATATATATATATATATATATATATATATATATATATATATATATATACAACGGAGGGTTTTATGGGGGGTACAAGGAACAGTTGTCATCCATCTTTGGGAGGAGGATAAAAAAGAGGGGATAAGATAAATTAATGTTCGGGCGAGTGAGATTCATCTAGGGAGAGGGGAACGGTTAAGATTGAATGGAGTTGAAATGGAGAGGTGCAATTAAGTGTATAAAGAAATAAATGAGGGAAGGACTCGATTGTAAAAAAAAAATTATAATCGTTTGGAGATCTTTCATGTAAAAAAAAGACATGTTTGGTATTGAACCGATTGTTCACGTGTATAGCTGCCACCTATATGTGGTCCCCCATCCCCCATAATTACTTTCCGATCCAACTACCCATTTCTGTCGTTGCATTACCAAAAAAAACCAAGATAATCATCAGCTGTTGCAAAAAAAAACGAGAGAGATCATCACAGCCGTCGATTTCCGTCCGCGAGATTAGGTTGCCCGCGATCAATCTGCCCATTCCTCTCTCGCTCTCTCGCTCTCTCTCTCTCTCTCTCGATCGCCCTTGCCCGCGATCGACCTTACGTCTCTAGCAATCCCACTCTCTCTATCTCTCGATCACCCTTGCCCGCGATCGGTCTCACGTCTGCCCGATCTCCCGCGATTCCTCTCTCTCGCCTGCCAATCCTCTCTATCTCCCGCAATCCTCTCATTCTCTCGATCACGCTTGCCCGCGATCGGTGTTTGTGAAATCCGAAATCGATTAAATCGATCCATAATCTCTCTCTCAAATCCCAATTCGAAAAGGGCTCGGGAGAGTGCGCGAGCTCTGCTCGATTGGGAAAGGAGAAGCACCAATTCAGAAAGGGATCAGGAGAGTGTGCGAGCTCTGCTCGAATAGGAAGGGAGAAGCGCTCTCACAAGTGTACCCCATAAATCTCTCTTGATATGGCAACCTACCAAATCCCCCCCCCCCTCCAAAATCCCTTCCAAAGCATTTCTCCTACAAAACCAAACACTCCTCTTCCTGTCACCCGACTCACCCGTTCGAAAGAGAGAAAGAAAAAGAAAAACAAAGACAAAGATCGAGGAGATGTCGATCAGCACTGTACAAAATGATGACCACCATGTATTGCTCATATTCTATCTTTCTCTGTTTGTGTGTTGCAGACTTGCAGTAGTTGTCATTAGGTTTTAACTTCACTTTCTGCTTAGCAGCAGGTTATAATCACCAGCGAGGTTACCATGGATCGGGTATTGGTCATATCCTTTCCCTCTCTCTCTCTCTCTCTATATATATATATATATATATATATATATATATATATATATATATATAGAAAGAGAGAGAGAGAGAAAGAGAAAGGTATGCTAAAATGCGGCATACGGTACGTGCGGCACCGCACCGCAGCCGTCTGATGCATTCGTTGCGTGCATCGCATGTACGCAGCGGTGCACCAGACGGCTGACGCTCGGTGCCGCACGTACCGCATGCCCCATTCTAGCATGCCTCTCTCTCTCTCTCTTTATATATATATATATATATATATATATATATATATATATATATATATATATATATGTGTGTGTGTGTGTGTGTGTGTGTGTGTGCGCGCATGTGCGTGTGCGTGTGCGTGTGCGTGTTTGGGGGGGTTACTTCCCTTACTCTGTAATTTAGTATTCCAAGGTGCTGTTCATTTTTTGAGAACTTTCATTCATCGCATTTTGTGGCGTTCAGGTGTTTAAGGTCTTTCTCCAAAGCCTTTGCTTATACTTAGATTGTCAGATCCCATATCTTCTAGAAAGTTATTATCAGTGTAGTCAATACGTCAAGGCGAGGCCTAAGCGATAAAAATTAAATATATTAAATAAATATAAGTCATATATCTACATAAGTAATTTGTGATTTTATGCATAGTAAAATTTAATTTCTAAAGATAGATATAGTCGAAATAATACTATTTGATAATGGGTATGATCCAGAGCGTATGGTAAGCTACAAAACCATTATTATTGCATCAAATAGGAATCATGCATCAACCACAATGATAATACGTTGCAAATATTAATCACATATCAGCAAGAGCAACATAACCCTATCATAACAATAAATTCAAAAAAAATAACATATGCATAAATATAACCATATTAGATAATCTATTATTTTTGGAACATTTCACAACCACGTATCCAAAAACAAAACAATTAAAATTATTCATCTAAATCACCTAACCATCTACATCAGTCACTTTTGTATGAATAATCCTTATATGTCTTTTTCGACTTTTTCCTCTTCAAACCCTGAGAACATGGATACAATAGCTTTTTTTTCCATTAATGATGCATGGTGTAAGCCATCGATAAAGCAACATGGACCTATAAAACCAAACGAGATCTAAGAAAACTCAATTTGAACCCGACTAATTTTTTTTAAAAAAAAAAATAATTACAAAACTAGGCACGTGCCCAGGCGGTAGCCTAGGCGGCCGCCTAGACTCCACCGCCCGCCTAGCCATGGCCTAGGCGATCGGAGGTCCAAACCGCCTAGGCGATGGCCTAGGCGACACCTTGACTACACTTATTATTATCAAATATATCTTCAATCAGTAACCCTTTGGTGCTCACGTATCCTTATCGATGGCCTCTACGATTTTAGGGATTTGGTGTTCTAAATTTTTGAAGCATTATGATCTTGGCAATTGCTAAAGTTTCTGGAGTGGCTCTCTTAGATGCCACAAAAGTTGTCAGTTCCTCTGGAAGTTTGCAAATCATTGGCTATATGAGTGTAGCCATCAAACCTAAAGGGTCCGATAGTTTCTCAACAGTTCTAGGAGGTCATTGAAAGCCTTTGAATGCCATATTTTCTAAGTTTTTTGGTATATGGGATGGTATTATTATGTTTTGAGGACTGCTTTGGATCATGGAGAATTCGTGGAGTCATAGGTGCTCTTGCCATTTTATTAAGGGATTTTGTTGAGGAGTGCAACATTTGCTATAAAATATTTATGATGTCATCATTGTGGAGCTTGATATCTGAACTATCGGTAAAGTTGTTATCTTTAGTGTCAGAAATTCTGAATGAGTTCCAAGATCCTGTAGGTCCATTTTAGGGGCTAGAGTTGATGTTGTTGAGGTAGACAACATTAATAGCAGCACATATTTGTGCTGCTACTGTTGAGGAAGAAGGATATTACTCGGAGGATGGAGCTATTGTCTTACCATATTTTCAAAAGCTTCGCGTTGAAAAAATATAGACGCCCTCACGCTGAATGTGAGCGCCTTCACCGAATGGAGGTGTCCTTGCCGAATATGGACGCCTTTAACAAATGTGGACGCCCTCGCCAAATATGGATGACTTTAAGAAACTTAGGCGTCTTCACATAATGTGGACGCTCCCGCCGAATGTGAGCGCCCTCGCCGAATGTTCGTGTTGACAGACATAAACATTACTACTGTTATCTCCCTCCAAAAAATGTTATCACCCTCAAAATATTGTTATCTCCCTCGAATATTATCGCTACTCTCGAAATATATTTTTGCCATATTTGAAATAGTGTCACCTGCCTCGAAATATTGTCCTCACCTTCGAAATCTTTTGCTTACTGACAGGCACGGACATTACTAGTATATATCTTAGGTGACTCTCCAACTTAAAGAGGATAGGTATGATGCCTATGTTTTCAATATTTGGTACATGTAGGCTGAAACGGTGTGGGTACATAATACAATTTGGTCCTTGTTATAGATACAAATTATAAGCATAGCATTGATTAGAAAAGAGAACCTAAATACATGGAAGTTCTGAGAAAGTATTTAAAGAGGCTTCCCGATTATGGATGTAGCCCTTGACAAGAAGAAATGGAAAAGCTGAAACCAAATAGACATCATAAGATGTGTTGGTTATGGCTATGGTTTTTATTTGTATTCCCTAGTATAATTGAAATTTGTATAAAAAAATTAAGGTTTCAAGATTGAATTTTAAATTATCTAGTTACATAAAGTATTTACATTACATAACAGGATCTAATATAATATTCTTTAACTTATATGATGATCTTTGAAGTAGTATTACAATGGTGTTTATTATGCCAGAAAAAAAATTCTCTACAAAAAATTTATCCACTTATTTATGCGACTAAATTTTACTATAGATATTTACCATTCAGATATAAAATAAAAAAGTATAAAGAACATACTTTAATGCTGAACTTGATGGAGATGAACCTTCAAGTGTAGCTAGATAATCCTGTGCAGAGGAACTTAGTTAGTTCGGTACATCCGATGACATCATCAAAAGGGAGGAATGTTCGATAACAGTTTTCCATAGAGATGAGAAACATACAGCAGTGTTAGTCATGGCACTTTGTTCATTCCAGGAGTCACTTACTTGATTTTCGGCCTTAAATTCCTTAAAGTTGCCGGTCATAAATATGGTATCTCCATTGACCTTATGGATATTGACAGGAGTAAAGCAAATTAGGAATTCTTTACACAAAACATACAAAACTAAATCCATATATAACGTTTGAAAATAAAGGTAAACAACCATAAGATAGCATTGGTCAGAAATTAATGGTCAAGCCTGATTTTGTATGACAGAGCAAATAACGTGGAATATTGAGGTCTAAACACACAATCAAGAAGTAATCATTCCAGGATATACAGCAAACCTCATTTAACTTTTCCCACACTAAATCTGGCTGGTTAATATAACCTTGATCAGTAGCCAAGAGATAGAGTTGCCCATTGAACTACAAAAGAAAAGTATGAAATTTATAAAATGTTACGAAGAACAAATTGAACCACTACCATTCTTGGTTCTTATACTGTTCTTTATGTTACCAAAAATAACTATAAATCATACGAAAGGAGCTCTGGTGCTTGAATTTACCTTAAACATCGTGCTAAAATGGTTATTACGGAAAAAGACACCGAGCTCTCTTTCCTTCAAACCTTCTTGCAAGCAAAACAGCCTGCAAAAAGGAGAAATAAGTTTACAGGAGTAAAATATTTATTCATGTATTCATCAGCAACGAAGGAAAAGAAAACTGTATCAGCGCATGATATGAATGTACCCATAAATGGTCAACTGGCTTGCACTGTTTTCGAAAAAGTTCTTTATTAATTTCCCTATGAACAAATTCAAAATCAGTACATCCTGAGGAACAAAAAAAATAGAAAATCCATGGATAATTAAATACATAAACAACTCAACCATCTGTTTAACTAAGACCAGACAACCCTTACAATGTTGTTGAACGGTGTGTGGGGAATTTATAGAACAGGAGTCTTCTTCCATTTTGTCGGCCTGCTCAGCAAGAATCATCTCACCTTCATATACTGGCTCTTGATCTTCATGTACTAGATGTCCAGAATCAAGTATGTGCTCTTCTCCTTCATACATAGGCTCACTGCCTTCAAGGCTCGAAGTGACACCCTCAGAAAAATCTAGAAACTCTTTTCTTACATTTGGGAATTGAAAGTTTTCACATGGAGCATCTGGAGCAGAAGAAATTGTCGAGCCACTATCTATCAGATTATCAGTGGGCTTATGAGGAATTTGAGATATGGAGAAGTCTTCTTTGCATGGTTGTATTACAGATTGATCCTCTACTGCAGCGTTCATTAGGTCTCTGTAAGTGTTGTATCCATCAAAGTCCGCCTCATCAGTAGACTTACAAGGTATTGCTTGGTTATGAATCAGCATATCAGTTCTTGCATTCCCAATTGCATCATTAGAATTTAAAGATTCTCCAGATCCTTTAGAATCTGATTGGCTGATGTTATTTCCAGAGGCAATACCAGGATACATACAATCATTCTCTGTTAAAAAAGCTTTTGCATATAACTTGTCATCCTTGCAACCATTGGATTCATTGTGGTCATGAGGTTCAACCAAGACTGAATGATGAGATTTCTCAGATTGATCTTCAATCTGTGATACTAAAGAACCAGTATGTACTACTGATACAGAATTTGTGGTATCTGTGATTCCCTCTGAACTGAGAGAAGAGTTGCTACAATCAGCACCAGATGAGATAGACACATAGACTGGATTGGATGTTTCAGCTCTTGACAGATCCAAAGCTTTCATCAGCTCTACTGCTTCTTCAATGTCACCTCTCCGTCGTACTTGCTCAACAGGGACTGAGACAGAACCATCATCAAAAGACCTACCTCTTGAAACACATGGCGAGGGAACTCCTAATGTCGCAGTTGTAGCAGCAGCAAAATCAACATAATCGTCCTCTGGAATACTCTTATCTTCTCCCTCTGATTTTCTCGTTTCAAAAGCAACAAGCTCCCCAACAAGAGTATTGTAAGATTTTGACCCAATTGCTGCGGCAGTATCAGTATCCTGTAATCCAGTAAAAATATGTGACAATGAGCTCAATGATGATATATTCAATGGAAGACAGCATAGAAGCTCTTGTGTCAGATTTCTAAAGTTGGACAAAAGGGCATAGTTACCAAGTCGGAAAACGGAAAAAAAAACAGCAAAAGAAAAAATCGGAAAGATACGATGAAAACGGGAAAAACGGGAAAAAAACGTGAAAACATCGGAAAAAACAAAAAAAATCTTAAAAATTATACCAAGTATGTATATATGTCATTTTCCAACATTAAGTAATCAAAAGTTCAAAACATCTAGCATATGCGTTTATTAAGCACGAATAAAATAAAACCCGAACCAAATTTAAACCCGGACCAAACCCGATGTGTTTTATACGTGTTTTATACACGTTTTTTCCGTTTTAAACGCGTACGGAAGTTTTTTCAAAAAAAAGAGTTTTTTTCCTGTTTACTACGTCTTTGGATCGATACGCGTTCTATACGCGTTTTTTTCAAAAAAACGCCCGATTTGGTAACTATGCAAAAGGGCTGAAGTATGTATACATCATCCATGTATTGGAATGCTTTATTGGGTGTATCATATGCTTTGCTTGACACCCTTTACAAATCTGTCTCAATTTAGGCCTAGAAGATCAAATAATCGACCAGGATCCTTTCCATAAAAAATCTCCAAAAATCTTTAAATGTGCAAGTGTAGAACTGCTATTTACTTGTTAAGCTTCCGGAAGGGAGTATTGGTCCTTCAAATATCTATTATACCTCTAAGTCTCTAACCATAATTCTAGGATGTAAAAAAGTGAAATGATACTGACTTACCAAGCAGTAGTACTGTTTGAAATCATAAAAGTACATATATAAGAACACTATTCAAAATAAAATTACAGATCAATAAAGCCTTTGTTGGCCCAGGTGCACTAGAGTGTTGATTTGTCAGATACTGGTTGAGGAGACAACGAATAACAACTCGATATAAACGGTGGAGGAATTGATCCCTAATTGCAAGTGTTGCATTAACCCTAAAAGTTTCTACTTTGGGTGCCCAGGTGCACTAGAGTATTGATTTGTGAGATAATGGTTGAGGCGACAGCAAATAATAATTCAATACAGATGGTGCAGGAATTGATCCCTAGTTGCAGGTGTCACATTAGCCCTAAAATTTTCAGGCATTCCTTTACTTGATAATGTCTATATGCATCGGTCAACTTTGTGACAGTGCATATAGTTTAGTTACCAAGAAAGGTCATGAGGTTTTCAATAAACTAGGAAACAAAAACTTTGTGACCGTCCACAGTAGCCGTTAATTTTTCTTAGCACGTTTGATGACCCTAGAAGTTTTGGAATTTGTTGAAAATTGGCAAGGATGATCATCTTACCCTAGACAACACACCCACTAAATTTCAATAAATTCCGAAACTTATATGGTGTTATTTTCAATGGGAGCTCATTTTCTCCAAAGTCCGGTAAAATATTTTGAATATATAAAAAAAATCTTCCACAAGAACTCTTTTTTCCTCCAGATTTAGCCAAAATTTAGAATCACGATTTTTCAATTTTTTGACAAAAAATCGAGGTAAAGCAAAACCATGCTCTTTTGAAAACAAGATCACCATGAAGTGGGTACCGATGTAATTATTTTATATTATTTTTATATTTTGTAAATATGTTAAATTTAAAAAACGAAACCGAAACCACCGAAACTCCGATCCGAAACTTCGAAACGGACCGAAACCGATCCTCGGTGGACGGACCGAAACTGAAACTACAAACCTTGATCCAAACCACAACGTAGTTCCTTATTATAGTATACATTCATATATATATATATATATGAATGTATATATATGAATGTATATATATATATATATATATATATATATATATATATATATATATATAGGGGAGCGTGACTTTGTATGCCCACGCATTAAGGACTTAAATGTATACTCGACTCATAACCCTTGGATACAGATCTAAGGGTATCAGATGGGCTTTTGAAAAAGAGGACCACTTCCAAAAGAGACAAAGACTTGGACAATTAATGCTAGATGGGACACTAGAGTTGAAAAGAGAGCTTTCATTGAAAAGAGCTCAGGTCACATGGTACCCTTAGATCTGTATCCAAGGGTTATGAGTCAAGCATACATTTAAGCTCCTGATGCATGGAAAGTCACGCTCCCCTATATATATATATATATATATATATATATATATATATATATATATATATATATATATATATATATATATATATATATATATGGGGGGACCGGTATCCTGGACCCGGGTGGAGCAAAAAATGTTGCACCTCAATGGTCTTTGACCACCTTACAAGTTTCAAAATTTATTGAATGTCAAAGGTAAGATGATCATCCTCACCAAATTTCAACAAATTCCAATGATTTGTGATATCCAATACCCATTTCTATGCGCTATGTGATTCTCATATCCATGTCGACCAAATCTAATCATCTATCTACTTATCTAGCCAACTAGATAGTACCATGCCAATAGAGTGAAAAAGAGGCCACAAACATTGGAAAATTTTTATCCCTTTTAAAGGATCCCAAAGTATATCCATCTCCCTCTTTTTTCGTTCCACTGAACGTCTGAACATAACCCCAATCCTATATTCCCTTGGTTTCTCATATCCTTATTCCTTAGTATTTAAGTCATTCATTTCAGATCTGACCTAAATATTGGTTTAGTTTTATATACTCTTACTAGTATTCATACACTAACTTTTTGGCAAATCAATCAATTCCATCCCTTTCCCTTTTCAGAAAAAACTACGTATAACAAAGTTTTGAAGTTAGATGTCACTTTTGATTTTGTTCTTTTAACTAACCAAGAGTCACGTTCTCACTTTTATCACCCACCATAAAGGTCTTGCGCAAACAAAACTTGTAAACTGGCCCATTCGAAGCAAAATTATTTCAGAAAGTGCAACAAAATTTATGTAAGAAATAAAAAGTGCTGCTTTTTCCTAAAACTATTCAATGAAGAAGTACCAATCACAACGA
Organism: Chamaelirium japonicum; assembly: GCA_947650365.1. NCBI lineage: Eukaryota > Viridiplantae > Streptophyta > Magnoliopsida > Liliales > Melanthiaceae > Chamaelirium > Chamaelirium japonicum. Next base: position 52,326,736 of record OX393555.1, read on the forward strand.
GGGAGTCGATTTTTTTTTTTTTACATTCGCCAGTTTTTGTCATTAACACAATGCTGGATCCAACTTCAAAACAAAATTATTACTGCACTTCACCAACAAAAAGATGGACACATCAGTTACTTCATTCTGCCAACATTTTCAATATAATTCTCAATCTTATAATCTTGTAATCAACGATATAGGATTAGTCATGATTTTTTTATTTACAATTAATGTTTATACTTCATACTATCAATGATTCACTCTATTCCGGTTTGATCAAGACAGAAAAATGATTGCATTCCACAAAATCTACCATACAAGTGGGAAAAATAGCAAGGCATGTGTAAATGAATGTCCATGCCAAAAATAAGTTTAATAAAAATGAAGCAAGAGAAAAATAGTACTATATATAACAGTTAAGATTAATATTTTTGGTTTCAATATTGGTCCCTACGAGTGCTTTTATAATAAATGAACACATTGAAAATGAATGTCTTTGTCCACAAACATAACATCAAAGATAAATAAACATAGTGAAAATATATCTTCTGCATAACCAAAGCATCCAGAATTTAGTAGCTTTCGGTAGTTCTAGTCACACGTATAGTTTGATTCTAACATAAAAATTTATCAAGTCCTCTTATGATTTCAATATAAAATTTGATATTTGGATAAATCAAACCTCAGGATAGAAAAACTTGATAATTTCGAAATGAAATACTTCAAATTTAAACACTATTTATATACCATGAGGATGCACTCCGAGCACCTATTAGTACCTAAAAGCATTGTTTCCAAGTCAAAAGTTGGGAAAAAATCAACTGGAGCAGAAGTACGAAAAACCGAGAAAGAGTGGAGAAAGTTGGGAAAGAGTTGGGAAAATTTGATTTCAAATTATAGTTATATGCAGATGTTCTAACAATTTTTTCCGAACAGTACATACCAGGATTGAAACATGACTAATATGGATTAAAATGTGAAAATCGGTATTAAAATGCAAAAAATGTGAAAAATCACAGCTTTTAAAAAATAAGGGAAAGAATCATGTAGCGAACGTTAACTGAATAAGTTGCAAGTAAAACATAACATGCTCAAAAAAATAGGAGATTTTGGTAACATAGCCTGAAAGAATTGCCCACCTTTATTCAATGTGCGCCCCATCTAGAGATCAAGCACATGGCATGGTTGGCTTATCATGAAAAAGGATATGGAGGAAAGGTTCATCTTGAAACCAGGATAAAAGAGAGATACCAGTAATTAAACAACCGGGCACATACGTTTCATTTCTACGAGGACCACACCCACTAGCTACGCGACAAGACCTCAAATGAAGGTAACTATTTCTAGAATTCTACTGCGTGCCATGAAAATCATTTAGTATCATAATTCATAAACTGAGCTGAGGTTATCATACAATAAATAGTGATACTGATCACAAGTGGAATCATTCTTCTAGGTGGGATAAAACAAGATCTACACATTGTATTATCTAAGTCATGATAAGGGAGAAACCGATCAATGTGGTGAATAAGTCGGCAATGATGCCAAAGACAAATATCGAAACGCTGCGGAAAAGTACCTGAGGATCAACGATCCATCCGTGGTACAGACCGATGTCGAGGAGATCGAATATAGCGCATTCACGCGTAAACTCGAAATCGTTAATCCTGAAACAAACCTAGTAAATTATATAGCCCTAGCATGCTACCAATTCAAGCAGTAAGATACTTACTTCTTGAATTGCACATTCACATCAATCCCGGTAGCAAGACGAGGGAGCAGGTCGATCGCGTCCGCAATGTTCTGCTGCTGGTTGCTGACATACTCATCATCCTTGTCCTGCAACAAATATCAAGAACCGGAAAAATGTAGCAGAACAAGAAGAAGAGAAATTGAATACCAAATCTGTCAAGAATCGATATCTCGATCGAAACCTGGACGTTGCAGTTGGAATCGATCAGTTTCTCCGCGACGAGAGAAAGAAGCCTCTGCAGCGAGACCTCCGAGGCCTCCGGTGCGTCCGGGCCGAGATTGAGGCTGTTCCGAAGCAGCAGAACGTTACCTGCTCCGATATCGGGACGAAAAGGATCAAGAAAGCATCAGAAGGCTGCATCTCGACCGCAACTAGCAATTGATCGAACGATACCAGATTGATAGCTACATTTCAAGGGGAGAGAGACAGAGAGAGAGAAGGGGAGGGTCTCACAGATGGCGAGGAGAGGGCATGGCCCGTTGTCGTTCTGAAGGATGATGGGGGTGGAGCGGCCGAGGAACTCGACGATCTTCGTCTTGTACACGACCTCCTCGCCCTCCGGCTCATTCCCCCGCTCCTCCGTCGCCATGGCGGACCTCCAACACCTTCAATCGCTGCTCAGATCCTCCTTCCCTCTCTCTCCTCTCTCTATTTCTCTCTCTAGCTCGAAATTCAAAGATGGGTCAGAGATAGGGAAGATGATCGGGGGAAGGAGAAAACCCCAAACCTTTTTTCCTCTTTTAATTTTTTTTTTTTCCCCCTTTCTTCAAAGCTTCAACGTCGTGGCGAGAGAGAAGAAATTTCCACCCTGGCAATTTATGTACCTGCTGTGTATGACCCAAACGTGATCTTAACCGTTTGATGTTACACATCAGCAGCCTGCTATCGTACGTGGATCGAAATCCTACGCATCTGGCCGTTGGAGCGTGTCATGATGGCTGGTTTAGAAACCTTAGAGAAGCGGTGCTTTATTTACCGAATCGTTCACACCGAATGACGTGGCATCCATTCGTGCGATTCACTGCTCGGGGCTGGTGTGAAACGGGCGTCTGTGATCAGGGCACGTCATCCGGTAAGGATGATTGGGTATGAGTTTCGGTGTAAATAGTATTTTCCTTTTTTACTACATGTTCTCCCCTCGCCGTCCCCTGTGGAAAAGGACATGGCAAGTGTTCGGGCCTGGACTGTCCGGTACCTAAGTTTGTTTAGTCACCCCCAAACTGAGATTATGGCGCTTTTTTATCTCGAAGGTTATTCTTCAAATTAATTATATATTCAGGGGTAAATAGCAAAATATCTCTCCCAACTAGGGACAATTTTAACTATGGGCCGATTTCACTTTTCCCCCCTGTAGTATAAATCCAAAGTTAAAACTCCATAAAACTACTTAGGGGGCTAAGCCACCACCTTATTCTACGAACGGCCGATTTACTCTCGTGCTTTTCTAATGTGTTTCTTGTCGACCTTACATCTCTCCCTTCCTACGGAAGGGTTCCTCGCCCTCCTATAATTCTTTTGTGACGATGAGCTTTTCTTTTGTTTTGCCAACGTCGAGGGATCCTCCATGAGTTTATCACGTGTTATCCTGGTCTTGGATCTCGGCATCGAGGGTTCCTCCAACGAGTCTGATTAACTTCACATATCTCTGGCGAATGTTTGTCATTTATTTTGTGTTCCACCGTATTTTTTCTGGTTATCAATTGAGATTTTCAATTTCCAATTTAGAAGTTAAGAATTACTAGTTAAAACTTTAATTTATTGATTTTTGTTTAGGGTTCTTATGTTAGGGTTGTTGATTTACAATATTTTTGTTTCAGTGTTTCACAATATTTTTTTTATTATCAATTGATTTTTCTAGATAGGGTTTTCATGTTTGGGTTTTTGATTTGCTGTTTTTGATTTAGCAATTATCAGTTCAAAAATAAGATATACGGTTAAGGTTGTTTAGATCTAATGTGTCATACCATATATCACAACATTGAAAGTCGAATAACAACATATCAAAGAGAAAGACGAGTGACAAATCCCAAAAGAAGGGATCAACGGTCAATTGTAAAGATCGAGGAGGATTCACCATGAACAACATCGATTAAGATTTTCACCGAGAGAATTTTGGTGAATCACGGGGAAAACATGATTCAGCAAACGAGTCCTCAAAAATGAATCCACGACCAAGATCTAGTAGATCGAGGTGATTACGTCGAGGAAAACATCAATCTGGACCCGACAACTAAAATTTATGGAATCACATAAAGAACACGGGATTTAACAAGGAAACATTTTCAAATCAAGACACGGGAGAGAAATCAAAGAAGATCCTCTAGCCAATGATGTTTAAAGAAGATCTCTCCTTTACAAGCACTCAAATACTATATATCTTCTCTCATGGACTCTGAAGAACCCTTCTCTCAAAAAAGGATATCCTCCAAGAAAAGTAAAAATCCGAAAAGAAGGTCAGTAAAAAATATCATCTCAAATGAAACCATGGTCGTCTATTAGCAGGACCAGGTGGTTATCTTCCCTCGCTAATTGCACGATCTTCCACTAATTACATGATTTTTTCTAAAGTAATCATCGTAATTATGTTGCTATAGCTATCACCTGGCTATCTTAGGGACAGGACTTTCGTTGCCTTCGCCATATCAACTTTTCAGTAATGATCAATATCTTCCCATGAGTTTTTGTGCAAGAAATTTTCAAAAGGAGGATTTTTTTGTACACATCAGTGGATTGCAATCATCATTCTCCTCCCCACTTGCTTTCCAAATAGTTAGAGACTTAGGCAGAAAGGTACCTAAAGAAACTTGCAGATGATGTAACTCTACAAAGAAGCTTGATAAGGAAGAGATCCTATGTTGGGCTTAGTTGAATGACTGTGGATGCTCTCTTTCGTGCATTGATCTTCCTCTCCCTTGGATAATAAATCCAGTGTCCATTTTGTCGATTGTGGATTCATTCCTGAGATCATTGAATCCTATGAAAACCTTAAAATGGGCAAAATAATTATACTTTGTTTGTTGTTTAGTGTAAAGCCTGGATGAGTTATCCATAAGCATGAAGTCAATTTATTGTATATCTTTTCGTATAGAACCCATTGTTCATCAAGTTGTCCCTGTTCTAGTTCCCAAGTTGTTTTTAGGCTCACAATATCGTGATTATTTCGCTGCTTTCTCTTTTTGTTTCAACCTATGCTTTCTCATTATGGTTGTACCATGGATATTTGTTCGCTTTCACTTTTAGATTAGGCCCGTGTATTCTCTTGAAAACAATATGGCGATATTTTCTCTGTTTTTACTTTTTCCTATCGGACTCTGCTTTTCTCTTGATGGTGCCATTGGTTCATCTATATTTGTGTACCTACAATTGCCTCCACTTGGATGGTTGGGATATCTTAGGCATCCAAGAAAGTATTACTTTGCAAGATCTATATCAAATTCAAATTTTGCAAAACGATTTGGATTCTTGGTGTCTTTTGCCTTAGTGATGGCACTTACCCTTTTGCAATGATTATGGGATTATTTTTCAAACATATTGCCCCGATGTTTGCACCTTTGTTTTTATCTTGTTCATAAATTCAATGATGGGTACATTATGTTAGCACATTTAGAGCCATTAGTGTGTTTTGACATAACTTGGCTGATTTGACAACTTGAATAAAGTGTTGGAAGTATCGAGTTGTAAGTGTATCTTGGGTCCTAGTCCTTGAGTGTCAGAGAACAAGTCCAAAATAAAGCTTTAGGGAAAGATACATATGAAAGAATCCATGCTCATCAAAACATCTCTTTAAGGACAAAGGTAAAGGACTTAGCGACTTTAGATAGCCCTCAATACATTTGTTTCATATAGGCATTAGGACTAGCCGAGATATATTGTGTGCCATGGGTTGAACTATCATGCGCTACACACGCGGGGGTGGGTGGGCGAGTTCCCTGGTGAGCTCACGGGGGTCCAAGCATTGACCCCTGGGACCCCGCTACCACTTCTTTGGGTCTAGTTTGTTTTTTAGATTGTCAATGGAGATTGTACGAATAGCATTACTCTAAAACTATTGAGGGGGCTAGGCCGTCACCTTATTATATGAATGAATGGTTTCCCTCATCCTTTTCTAATGTGTTTCTTGTCATTTATCCCCCCAATTCAACCCCACATGCTTCTCTCCATCGTGGAGTTCATAACCTACCACCGCCCTCATATAATTCTTTGTGACGATGAGCTTTGTTTGTGTTGCCAGCATAGAGAGATCCTCCATGAGTTTATCACGTGTTATCCTGGTCTTGAATCTCGGCATTGAGAGCTCCTCCACCGAGTCTGACCGACTTCACAAGTCTCTGGCGAAGGTTTGTCCTTTTTTTTGTGTTCAATCGTACTTTTTCTGGTTATCAATTGAGGTTTTAAGTTTACAGTGTAGAAATTAGGAATTACCGGTTGGAATTTTTTATTTACTAATTTCTAGTTAGAATATTTTAGGGTTGTTGATTTACTTGATGTTCCATAGTATTTTCTTCAATTATCAATTAATTTTTCTACTTAGAGTTTTCATGTTTGTGTTTTTTTATTTTTGGTGTTTGATTTAGCAATTGTCAGTTCAAAAATAAGATATACGGCCAAGATCATTTAGATCTAATGTGCCATATTGTTGGAGTCGGTGTGTCCTTAACGTGGGTTTTCTAGATTCGTATTACTGAATAATGGCTTTGGTTAATGAATAACTACAATGATATGTGTAAACCACATATAATAAGAACCATAGGGAACATAGTAAGCCACTGAGGTGCATGGTGAATCCATACTTAGGACTTAGGAGACCCAGTAAACCAGTCTTGTGTAGACCTAAAATTAGTTCACAGCTTTGGTGATGGTGGTCACTTCACCAGGAATAAGCTGTTGGTAGGTAGAGGGATGTGGTAAAGTCTCCACCACGGGAACGTTGGATCTCCATTCACCTGACCAAGCACGATGATCCTGTTGAACAGGAACCAGGATGATGCACATATCAGTGTGTTAGATACTGGCGCATCAACCATCTTATCACTTTAGATAATATGTCCTTAACCTTGAGGAACCATATCCACTAAGCTAACTAGTTATACGGTGCTTTGATGTGCCAATATGTGCAGACCTACAATAGTCTAATACCATGGTACATTGGGTTACTTGGCTGGCATTGGAGTGTCATGCAACTCCTATAGGCTATCCAACATTCAAAGATGGATGAGTGCATTCGATGAGTCATACTATCTACACATTAAACCAAGGCATGGTGGTCATTAGTTAGACTAATGATAGACATAACACTGGAGTATGCGGTGTTATGGTCGACAAGTCATTGAATTGAGTCAAATAACCGATCGGGTCTGAAAGTGCTCCCCACCTTCCAAGTCGAGTCATGGCACCAGCATTGGAGGGACCAATGATTACCAAGTTAAAGTGAAGAAAAAGGATTATAAGGGAGTAGTATAAGTTTGTGATCACTAGAGTGCAACCCGCAGGACATACTAGGTTAAGTCACGGGTTAATCGGATTTAGACTGATTGACGAAACTCTCAATGTGCCACCGGGACAGTCATTCAGGAATCTGATTGGAACTAGAGATTCTAAGCCTTGAAGGTTCTACCTTGAAGGTTCTACGAAGTAGGGCGATGGAGCGCATGCCTAAACACCGGAAGTTTATTCGCATGCATGTATGAGGCATATGGGTATTTTTTTCAATATCTATTTATGGTTGTACACATATGGAATATGGATCTCATATAGACGGGAATAATTTCAAGAGCTCATACGTGAAATCGGTTCGCGATTTCGTTGAATAAAACTCTCTCTCTCTCTCACCCATACAGTGGGCCACCATAATTACGGGAGTCGACACCTTATTTTTAGGGATGGCGGCCACGTGTTTAAGAATAGGGCACATGGAATTTTGTGCCCCCTCTCTCCCTTGGATATATATGGCCGACCACAACTCTTAGGGGTTTGACTTGATCAAACCCTAAAGGGGGCCGATCCTATATAAAGAAGGAGAGAGAGGAGGCTGACCCTATGGGTCTCCTTTCCCAAACCCTAGCCGCCCCTCTCACCCTCTCCCTCTCTTTTGTGGTTTCAACCATAGAAGAAGACAAAGAAGAAGGAGAAAGGAAGTTAATGAAGGAAAGGGAAGAAGAAGAGAAGAGAAAAGAAATGATCCTTGGCGTTGGGCTACTCTGTCTACTTCGTTGCAAGCCGACCGGTAGTGGGCTCGTTGGCTTTGTACCTAGTGGTGAACCATCGAGGGTTCCTCCCTTAGTGAAAGACTCGATGTCATCTGACAGTCTCTCTCATTCCTCGGCGTGGAGATCGTCATCTCCAATGATTCATCAAGAGGCCACATCGATAATTTTTGTTGCTCAGATTTTGACAGACATACAGTCAGTCCGAGAATTGTTTCCAAAGCTATATAACTCGGATCAATGTGATTCTACTTTAAGGAGTTTCATATAGACGACACCAACATCCAATAAAAATTTCATGGTAATCAGAGCAATAGAGAAAAACTGACAATGATTTTACTAGATGATTTTCTGCAATGTGTCATCAAAATTTGTTCTCCTTGGGTAAAAGACCCGGTCAAGGTCTAATCTATCGAACCCCTCCTAGTAACAATTTCTTCTAGTAAGTCTTCGTAGATCTTGCATGGGTCTTAAATCGTAGATTGATTTTAGGGGTTCGCGCTCTTCTGTGTGCACATATATTAGTTTGCTATAAATCTAAACGAGAACACGTGCTATTAATTCATACATTACCGCACTAATTTGAGGAATAAACTACATAAATAAATGACGGGCAAAGTTCATCTTTTAATAAACTATAGTCAATATATATTTTTTAGTGGTAAAAAACGATGGCATTGCTTGTCCTTTTTCAACAGTATTGGTGTAGTGCGTTTTTCGATGCTAGTTTCCATTACGGGGCTTCGATGTTTCTAACAATTGGTATCAAAGCCATAGATTTAGCATATATTTCTAGATGTTAGATCTAGTACGTGCGCACACACAAAGCTATTGATCTTATTAAGGGGTATTAATATGGATTAATATATATTATTCTCTATGTTATATGCATGATGATTGTCTTTGTGATTGGTGGTGCTTATCTTTGTAATTGATATGCATCGATGATCCTAGTTTTGAGACACTCATAATGGGCATGTGGAGGGGGTCACATGGATTCCCAAGCTTAACAGGGTTGTTTTTCTCCCTTTTTTCTTCGAGGAAATATATATGTACGACTGATGCAATTGCACGGATCGTATTAGATTTTATATTTATAGGATGAAGATGAATACGGAGCATGTGATAAACTAGGTCGTCATCCATTCAAGAGGAGGACAAACGGAACCATAGCGGATGAAGGAACACAACGAGGACCGGACCCCTCTCAAGGCGAAAAGATCAAGGCTTGCGTGGAGAACAAGGCACAGGGGTCGGACCCCAGGCCTGCTGCTATGATAATAAAATTTGCTTGGACTAGGAATGGGGGTTGGACCCCAGGCTGGCATAGTAGTATAATTTTTCATAGCATATTGTAACTAGTTAATTTAATCAACTTAGTTTATCTCCGAATGAGACCAGAGATTTGTGTCTCTAGATTTAGATTATGAGATTATCTCTAGATCAGGCTTAGGGTTAATACATCTTTTTGGCATTATGAGTGTCTCTATATGTTTCTAACACATACGAATTCGATGATTATCTAAAAGAAAAGGTGGTAACCGTCCTCGTGGTAGTTTAGGCAGTCGAGTATTGTACATCGAGGATAGATGCAGTGTTGGATTTGTTAGGAGATGACTAATAACCCCATAGAGAGTATGATAGCCCTAATGGGATACCTTTTCCCTACATGGTCTCAGTGACCAGGTTATGTTAGGATTCCACCAGTGATACCTATTCTTAGTTGATGTTTGATGGTAGTAAGAACTCGTCATGATTCAGTTATGCTACCATTAGGTTGAGGTCCGATGGAGTTTATTAGATGTTCCTAATTGGCCAATACCAAAACCTATAATGAGATGAGATCTTCTATGACATCAAGCATCAAATTATGAACAGGACGTCATGGTAGTGAAAGTCATTTCTATGTTAACCTTAGGCTAGGCTCCAGATCTTAGGGTTGTGAGCAGACTAGTGGAGTATCAGGATCCGTGGAATCTATGTAATGTGATCCTTGCAAGAAAGGAGAAAGCTGAGTATTCAAGGTAGGGACTATGATATTTTTCGAGGATACTAATGCTTCGCAGGAATGTTTATAATCCTAGTGGGAGCGCGGTAGACCAGGGTCTAGGTTTAGTAGGTCATGACCTTTCTAGATATATGTTGAGCGGCCAATTTGTGCTAATTATCCCATTATTCTCAAGCATATATCGTCAGTTTGCTACGTAAAACTTTCATACTACACGTAAACTGCATGATTATCTTTGCACCACTGCAAAGTAGGCTTTCATACGAACACAGTGATATATTGGTTCGCTCTCATACACATCATGCATGATAGTTATACTGTCTAATAATCCAAATTATCCTTTTATCGATAATCGCGCATTGGAATTTTATGAACGTCATTTCATATGTGATTTTCAGGGAGTTGATCCGGTACTAGATGCAGTAAAATAAAGGGCATCATACTGAAGCAATGGATGGTCTCATGGCAAGTCGATAGACACTTAGCTCAAACTAAAGGAGTACTACACGCATGGAAATGGAAGAATGTATGCGGACGAGCTCAGATGGTTTGAATGGTGCAACTCGGACCTGCCACCTTTTCTCTCTCCTCTATTTCTTTCATCCCTTTCTTTTCTCTTTCTCCATCTTAATTCTTTGCCTTGTTCAAATCTAGCTCATCCAACCTAAATGTCTCTTTAGCAACTCCCTCGAACAAACCCGAGATCCATCCATACCCATACCCGACTCGATCACAACCCGGTTTTCATATCAGGAGTCCAACACCGCACCAACCCATACATGAACATAACCATGTAAACCAAGCCTAGCATTCCATTGAACCCGTACAACTCATGCATGCACATAAGCCAACCACCGTCTCACCAAATCACACCCATCCCATCGATGGGAACCCATGCATCATCTATATCTGTCTGATCCATTCCTTAACCTCATCAACAGTCATCCTTTGCAAACCCATCTTAATACACCCAGCTCTCTCTTGACTTAGCCGTCCGATCGCATCGCAACCGTCTCTAGCTTCCCTCTACATGCATGCATGCGGCCACCTTAAATGTCTGTAGCCGTCTCTACCTCGTTTGATCACAGTCATCACCTGAAGCCACAAACCCAAAGCGATTGCAGTCGTCCGATTGCCAATCCATTCCATGCATGCATGCATACAAGTATGTTCACCGATACACCCAGCACTCTCTCTCAATCCCACATGATCACAGCTGTCCCATGCATTAAACCCGGCACCGACCCAGTCGTCCGACTTCCTCTCTCAGCCCAATCACAGCCCTCCATTGCACCAAACCCACCATGCATGCATCCCGTCACTTCTCAACACCGAACCCCCAGCGGCCCAGCTCTCTCCCGTTCCTACCTCCTCTCTCTACAAAACCGGTGACCAAACCCTCTTTCCAAATGGCTCTCTCTATTCTTTACTTTCTCTCTTTAGAGCTTTAACCTAGCCCTGCGAGCCGAACTTCTCTCTCTCTCTTCCCTTATCTCTCTAACCCAAACCCTGGAGACTCTCTCTCTCATCTGCTCTCTCTCTCTATAACTTATCCCAACTGAACAAAGGAGGGGGAGCTTTGGACGACCAAACCGGAGCCATCATCACCATCTTCATCACCATTGAGGCTTCTACCATCTTCGTCGGTCACGCAACCATCTCAGAGCCACGTCCATCACTCTCGAAGCTGCCGCCATCATCGTCGAATTCGTCATCTTCAAGAAGCATCCATCGTCAATGCTCTCATGGCCATGCGAGGCTAACCATCCTATTCTAAGACCTAGATGAAGCTCTGTAGTCAGATCTAAACTCTATTTTTATGTGTTATTTCTATATTTTTGTTCGTTCAATGAAATAATGTGATCTTATTTATCTCATCAAAGCTTGATTGGAATTGCATGCAGTAAGTCCGATTTATTCTCTGTATTATCAGGGTTTTACAGAAGTTGATTTCATAGTTTTATTCTTTGTTATTACAGAAAGTTTTACGGGAAATTATTACATAGTCTTGGCTTTTGTTATCACTATGAATTTTACGGAGGATTGCTTCATCTTATTCCTATGAAGCGAGAAAGATCGCTATATTAGTTTATCATAATTGTGTTTCTTATTGAATACCTTCCGCGGGGATAGATTGATTTCGAATCTCCGTGAGCGTCGTGGAAATCATATAAAAATATGGTTTAGATTGCTACATGTGCGGATTCTAGGACTTAGAATATACCTCCATATAGATTTCAACCTAAATCGTAATTAGCTGTTAGTCTTATTTCCGTATTTCTCTTTACAAAATAATTTCACAAAAATCAATCATCATATTAAACTAAAATATAAAATTAATTAGCGTTAATTTTCCTTTAATTAGTTTTTAATCAAGTCTCTGTGGGATCGACCCGTATTTGCCACTGTCTATCAAATAGACGTCGTGCACTTGCGGTATAACAATTTAAAATCATAATAAGTTTTTGGCGCCGTTGCCGGGGACTTGAGTTTGAAAACTGTTAAAGTTTAGTTTTTATTTGCTTTAAAAAAAAATTAAAAATTATAATTTTAGTTATTCTCGTTCGTATTTTATCTCCTTAGTACTTATCCTTTATTGTGTTTTACTTTGCAGGTATCTACACGCATAATCATCGCAAAGGTAAGTACTCAAATCCTTACCCACGCCTCTCTAGTCAGTGGGTTTGATTACTCCTATTGCTTACTTTTGCTAATTCAACAACCATAGTAATTAGGGTAATCGGTTAATGTGCAAACTTTCACCGTAGATCGAATAATCGAATTGCATCGCAACTTTGTAAGGTTGTCGCCAGCTCGGCACATACACCTCTTATAGTTGTATGTGTGTCTCAGTCTGAGGTGTACACTCAACCTTGCATCGATAGAAACCATTTGCTAGGGTGTTGTATTGCATAATAGTAGATTCTCTATTTGCATAAGTATTCTGCTAAAGTACGTACTATGTTTTCTTTACTAGCGTATCGTTATATTGGTCAAACTACCATTACTTAATTGACACATTAATCTGGACACACGGTCCGCAGTTTGGGCACGTGTACGAAAAAGATTAGTTAGAGTTGAATATAATAACATCTTAGAAATGGCGAAACAGCCGCAAGCAATCACCTTAGGGGATTACATGTATCCCACTAGGGCTACACAACCTTCTTGCATAACCTTACCTAATACGAATGCAAAATTTGAATTAAAATCTGGCTTAATCCAAATGCTTCCCGTCTTTCGGGGAATGGAGCAGGAAAATCCATATCAACATGTGAGGGAATTTGAGGACATATGTGGAACAATGAAATTCGATAATATATCCGAAGAAAATCTCAAACTTAGGTTATTCCCCTTCTCGCTAAAAGAGAAGGCTAAAGCATGGCTTTATGCCTTACAAGCTGGATCCATAACTACTTGGGTAAGCCTACTTGAGCTCTTTTATAGAAAATTCTATTCTAAACAAAAGACGGCCTCGATTCGTCAGGCCTTGAATGTGTTTCACCAACTAGAAGGTAAGGCTCTCTATAAATACATAAAAAGATTTAAGGACCTACTACCGCACTGTCCACACCATGGTTTTGAAAAAATTAGACTAGTCCAAATCCTTTATGAAGGGTTAAACTACCCATCTAAGACCATGGTAGAATCATGTTGTAATGGTGAGTTCACCAAAAAGACAGCAGATCAAGCCTGGACCTACTTAGAAGAAATTACCGAGAACACACTACAGTGGGAACCAATCAAAGAAGAATCTAAGAAACCCCTCCCTACTGCACAAGGTGGGCTCTATAAAATTGAACCTAAATTAGAAGCAGAAGCTAAACTGGCCACGGTGATGAGACGCTTAGAGGCTCTAGAAATGAATCAAGGAAATAGGACCCCCGCTCCGAATACCTTAGAGGCACTAAGTCTTAATCAAACTATGAGTTGCAATAATGAGCCTAGCTTTTCTATTTGCTCAATTTGTAGTGAGCCTACCCATGCAGATCATCGATGCCCGATGATAGGGGGACAAGAAAATAATATGGAAAAAATTAATGCTTTGTATCAAAACAATCATTTTGATAATCAACAAAGGTATAATCCATATTTAAACACTTACAATGAAGGATGGAAGAATCATTCAAATTTCTCGTGGACTAAAGGTCTATACCAAGGTGGCCCATCTCAACCTGTACCACCTCCAGGATTTCAAAAGCCACCTATACAAAATACCACCCCTAACCCAGATAATCAAAGAATCACTTCTCTAGAGGAAACGATGAAACTATTAGCCCAGAATACCCTCCAATTCCAACAGAGCACCGCACAAAGCATTAATGCTAACGCACAATCTATTGCGAAATTATAATACACTGTGAGTCAACTAGCTGATTCTTTGAATACAAGAGATAAGGGTACATTCCCGAGTCAACCTGAGGCTAACCCTAAAGGGTCAAATCTAAGGAGTCAATTTGAAATTCATGACATCAAAGAAAAAGGCCATAAGCAAGCAAATGCAATTACTACACTTAGGTCAGGACGACAAGTTGATAACATGATAGAACCTCCTAAAGAAACTGAGGAACTTAGGTAGAACGACATAAGAACTGAAGAAACATCTGAAGAGGAGCCAAAATCACAAGAGAAAACTAGGGAGAACACAAGACACGATACTGAAAATATTACATCACCTAGTGAACCACCTCTTAGAACCTATATTCCTAGAGCCCCATATCCTCAAAGACTAGAGCCAGCAAAGAAGAAAATGCAAATGGATAATATGTTAGAAATTTTCAAACAAGTAAAAATTAATATTCCACTCTTAGATGCAATCCAACAAATACCAACATACGCTAAATTCTTAAAGGACCTGTGCACTTTAATGAGAGCAACTAATGTACCCAAGAGAGCATTTCTGGCTCAGCAGGCTAGTTCAGTTATTTCATGCTCAACCCCTATCAAATATAAGGACCCTGGCTGTCCTACCATTTCCTACGAAATAGGGGAATATCATATTGAGAAAGCCTTGCTCGACTTAGGTGCAAGTGTCAACCTCCTTCCATATTCCATATATGAAGAGCTAGGTTTGGGGGAGTTAAAACCCACAAGATTAACCCTCCAGCTAGCTGATGCTTCAATTCGATACCCTAAAGCGATAGTGGAAGACGTCATAATCAAAGTGGGAGAATTTATATTCCCTGTTGACTTTGTGGTCCTTGATACAAAACCACCAACTGAATTTATTAATCGAGTACCGGTAATCTTAGGATGACCTTTCCTAGCAACATCGAATGCATTAATCAACTATCGGAATAGTGTCATGAACATTTCTTTCGGTAATATGACAATACAAGTCAATATATTTAATGTGAGCAAACAACCTAGAGATGAAAATGATGAGTTAGAAGATGTCAACTACTTGCAAGAACGAAAAAAAAGTTTAGTATTACAAGTGAACTACGATGACCCACTGGAAGCCTGCCTTGCATATTTTGGAAAAACGTTTGATATTGATGATCATATTAATGAAATCAATGCACTATTAGAGGCTACCCCTTCTTTCGGAATGAACAAATGGCAGCCTAAGCCAGAAATCCTTACACCTTCTCTGACACCACCTGTACCTTCAATAATAAAGCCTCCGAAGTTAGAACTAAAACCATTACCATAAAATCTTAAATATGTGTTTTTAGGATCTGCTGAAACCCTTATGGTCATAATAGCTTCAGACCTAGACGAAAACCAAGAGAAACAACTTGTTGAAATCCTTAAGGATCATAAAGAAGCTATAGGATGGTCAATAGCCGATATAAAGGGCATAAGCCCCTCTGTGGTTCAACATAGAATCTATCTCGAGGAGAAGACCAAAACAAGTCGAGAACCGCAAAGGCGACTGAACCCTGCAATGAAAGAAGTGGTTAGGACAGAAGTACTAAAACTTTTGGATACCGGAGTGATTTACCCGCTTTCGGATAGCTCCTGGGTGAGCCCTGTCCAAGTAGTTCCTAAGAAATTGGGCATCACAGTGGTGATAAATGAAGGTAATGAGTTGGTGCCTACAAGAGTGCAAACTGGATGGAGAGTATATATTGACTATAGGAAGTTAAACTCCGCCACACGAAAAGATCACTTTCCACTCCCCTTTATAGATCAAATGCTAGAGCGGTTAGCCGGACATGCTTACTATTGTTTTTTAGATGGTTATTCTGGTTATAACCAAATTCCTATAGCACCAGAGGATCAAGAGAAAACTACATTCACTTGTCCATTTGGAACGTTCGCCTATAGACACATGCCCTTTGGGTTATGCAATGCACCTGCTACATTTCAGCGGTGCATGACTAGTATCTTCTCTGATATGGTTGAGCATTTTCTTAAAGTATTTATGGATGACTTTTCAGTCTTTGGATCCAATTATCAAGGGTGCTTGCAACATTTAGAACTAGTGCTTGTAAGGTGCAAAGAGAAAAATCTAGTGCTAACTTGGGAAAAATATCATTTTATGGTGAAGAAATGAATAGTCTTGGGGCATGTCATCTCTGATAAAGGGATTGAGGTAGACAAAGCAAAGATTGATCTAATCTCTAACCTTCCACGTCCACGATCGGTTAAAGATATAAGATCATTCTTAGGCCATGCTGGGTTTTATAGGCGATTCATTAAAGATTTTAGTAAAATTTCAAGGCCGTTATGCAATTTACTTTCCAAATATGTAGCTTTTGCTTTTGATGAATCTTGTCTAGAAGCTTTCGAGCGATTAAAGAACGAGCTCACCTCTGCCCCCATCATCCAGCCTCCTAATTGGTCTATCCCATTTGAAATCTTGTGTGATGCATCAGATCATGCCATTGGAGCCGTTTTGGGACAAAGAGTAGATAAATTGCCCCATGTAATCTATTATACAAGTCGTACTCTAAATGACGCACAGCTAAACTACACTACAACTGAAAAAGAATTGTTAGCTGTAGTCTTTGCCCTAGAGAAGTTTAGACCTTATTTGATAGGATCTAAGGTCATTGTGTATACAGATCATGCGGCTTTACGGTACCTTATTTCAAAAAAGGATACCAAAGCTCGATTGATTCGATGGATCCTTTTATTACAAGAATATGATTTAGAAATTCGAGACAAGAAGGGTAGTGAAAATGAGGTCGCAGATCATCTCTCTAGGTTAAACTTAGAGTCCTTTAGTAAGGAACTCCTTCTACATGAAAGTTTTCCCGATGAGCAGTTGCTATAAATCTCTAAACTCCCATGGTTTGCAGATATAGTAAATTACCGAGTCATTGAGGAGATGCCTAGCCATTGGTCAAAATATGATAAATCTAAATTCTTATCTGAGGTAAAATATTTCTTTTGGGATGACCCCTATCTTTTTAAATATTGTCCTGACTAAATCATTCGAAGATGTGTCCCTGATCACGAGCATAATAGTGTGATATCATTTTGCCATGACTATGCTTGTGGCGGCCATTTTAGTGCTAAAAAGACAACTGCCAAGATTCTGCAATGTGGATTTTACTGGCCAACGATTTTTAAAGATTGTCATGCATTTTGTGTTAGTTGTGAAAGATGTCAAAAGCTTGGTAAAGTAACCAATCGGAATATGATGCCCCTAAATCCTATTTTGATAGTTGAAATTTTTGACGTTTGGGGTATAGATTTTATGGGGCCATTCCCAAGCTCTTTCGAAAATTTATACATGTTGCTGGCGATTGATTATGTTTCAAAATAGGTTGAGGCAATACCGACCAAGACCAATGATAGCCAAATAGTGATTAAGTTTGTCAAAGATTATGTATTTAGTCGGTTCGGTACACCTAGGGCGATCATAAGTGATGGCGGAAACCATTTTTGTAATAGCACATTCGATAGATTGATGAAGAAATATTCAGTCACCCATAAGGTTGCTACACCCTATCATCCATAAACAAGTGGCCAAATGGAAGTCTCGAATATGCAGATCAAGCAAATTCTAGAGAAAACTGTAAATCCAAATCGAAAAGACTGGTCGGTACGGTTGATAGATGTGTTATGGGCCTATCGAACTGCTTACAAAACTCCGCTAGGAATGTCCCCATATAGGCTTGTGTATGATAAGGCTTGCTACTTGCCAGTTGAATTAGAATATAGAGCCTACTGGGCAATCAAGACATTCAATTTTGATTTACCCTCAGCCGGTAACCTTCGCAAGCGACAACTGAATGAACTTGATGAAATACGAAATGATGCATATGAAAATGCAAAAATCTATAAGGAGCGGATGAAAGCAACACACGATAAATCCATACTAAGAAAGTCATTCGAACCGGGTATGAAAGTTCTCTTGTACAATTCCAGATTAAATTTATTTCCCGAAAAATTAAGATCTCGTTGGTCTGGCCCCTTTATAGTTCGTGTAGTTCATTATCATGGGGCCATAGAAATTGAGAATCCCCAGAATGGTGATATTTTCAAGGTAAATGGGCAAAGGCTAAAGCCATTTTTAGAACTAAAAGATAAAGTTGGAGAGGAGATTCTCTTACAAGATCCTCTTTACACTGACTAATCCCATATGAACCATGTCGGGCTAACGACATTAAACTTTGCACTTACTGGGAGGTAACCCAGATTGTATGGTTCATATATATATAAAGTTTGGTAAAAAAAAAATTAAAATAAATTAAAAATAAAAATTTATGTGTACATGTTTTTTCGTCATTTTTATATTAGCATTTTTGTTTTCTGATTTCTATATGACAAGATTTGGTATTATCTTATCATTTTCAGGAAAGACTTAGTTCATTCAAAATCTCACGAGGAGTGCACCCCTGCGTCTTAACTACAACGAGACAATCTATATATCAAGGGAGGTTTGCTAGTAAACATTTGTATTCATGTCTACATCTGATAATCTTGTCTCATCACTTTCACACCTAGAATTAGAGGATGATATTGATGACCATTTTGAAAGATCAAATCTGTTCGAAACCATTGGATGCATCATGGAGTATAATCTATCTGTTACTATTTTAGTGGATAGCGGTAGCTGCAATAATTTAATTTCTAAATCTTTTATTGATGTACTCGATATAGAACAAATCCCTATTAAAGAACCATATTCATTAGCATGGCTGTTTAAGGCTCCCACAATAGATGTCACACATAGGGTTTACCCCGCCATATCAATTCAGGATTACTCTGATGTAATCCCTCTGGACATAGCACTCATGGATTCTTATGATATAGTACTCGGTCGACCTTGGTTATACGACCGCCATGTTCTGTACGATGGACGACTTAACACTATGAACTTTCTTTTTCAATACAAATTTTTTCATATCAGGCCTCAACGCTCGCTATTCCATAATATCATATCCCTACCACCGATCGAGGACATTAAGGGCAATGTCTAATTTAGGTTTGGGGGTGATTTTCATTGCTTGCATCTGGCGTTTTAATTTAGTACGTATTGACATATTTTGTTAAAAAAAATAAAATAAAATTTAAGAAAAAAAAAATGCATCAACTTACGCTATAGTGGGACAGCTCGGCATATATGTCTTGGCGTATGTGTGTCTCGTCGGTAGTCCCCTACCAAAACTATAGCTTTCGTATAGAAATCAATAGGAATTTGCATTTGCATGTTTTTATTTTCTTTTTCATATTTTAGTTTCTTATCGTATTACTTTTGCCATCCTGTTCGTTTTTTCTTGTTTCTTTTAAAAAAAAATTATATCTATTTATATTTCACCTTTATTTAAGGTTTTGTAGTATAATTCTATCGTACTCAAATAGGATCATAAGGCACGTGGTAATCAAGGTATAAAGTCCAAGGATTAGCTAGAAAAAGTATCTCTAATATGGTTCTGACTCTTAGTAAACTTTTAGAGATTGTCAAAACAAACTAGACTTGACTTTTCACTTTACATCTGACGTACACCTCTAGGGTCTAGATTCAAAGCTTTCATATCGGCCTAATAATCAACTAGAGTCCTCATGAACCATGCAGATCTGGTTCACTTGGTAAAAAAAAAATACTACTATAGATAACCAGTGAATTCTAAGGTATAGCGGAAAGGGCTACCTATTAGCATGGTTTAGGACCTAATTATATAAAAGTCTTAACCTGTATGCCCTAGTATGAGTGAAGCCTGGTCGATAGGGTTATGAGAATGATCCTATGGATGCAGAGTGAATCAAATATAAAGGCAACATGAGGATGCCTACCTAACTCATGAGAGCGTTGGCAGCGTGTCATGGGCATAGAGTGCAGCTGGCATGGTATAAGGTAGGAAGGGATATATAATTAGATCCAAAAAAAAAATAAGACCGAGAAAAAAAAAAAGGAAAAAGAAAAAGAAAATAGTGTGAAAGTCGTCGTTATAAACAATGTGGGGAAACTGGAATATCACATATAAAGCCGAAAGGTATTAAGGTGAATATCCACAACTCTCACTAGCCTGTCTAGATTAGCTGGTTTTGACTCAGGTTTTAAGGTCGACTTTGACTGTTCTAGGAGATTGTTAGAATGATATGAATGTAGAGAACCAAATCCCCAGTTGTGTTTAGTCCAGACAGCACCGTGCACTCGAGCATAGTTGACCTTGACCTTTTCTAACAGGAAACTAATAGTTAGAACCTAAAGTGCTTACTTCGAAAGCCGAAACTTGGGCTAGATACCTTGTGAGTCTTATGCCTTAGAAATTCTTTTTTTGAGTACTTTTTAATTATTCTACGAAACCGACTTTTCTTATCTCTTATTTATATTTTCAAAAAAAAAAGTTTGAATTTTGTGGGTAGATTCATTGCAAACCCTCACGAGACAAAACTCGTCCACTGGGGTAACCCAGGGTTTTAATGGCTTATTGCACGTGCTAAGTGTAATAGCGATTCCTGTAAAAGTGAGTTAGGAGTTTTTATTTTGTCATTTACTGTGTTTATTTTTCTTTTCTTACTCGAGGGCGAGCAAGATTTAGGTTTGGGGGTGTGTTGAGTGGCCAATTTGTGCTAATTATCCCATTATTCTCAAGCATATATCATCAGTTTGCTACGTAAAACTTTCATACTACACGTAAACTGCATGATTATCTTTACACCACTGCAAAGTAGGCTTTCATACGAACACAGTGATATATTGGTTCGCTCTCATACACATCATGCATGATAGTTATACTGTCTAATAATCCAAATTATCCTTTTATCGATAATCGCACATTGGAATTTTATGAACGTCATTTTATATATGATTTTCAGGGAGTTGATCTGGTACTAGATATAGTAAAATAAAGGGCATCATACTGAAGCAATGGATGGTCTCATGGCAAGTCAATAGACGCTTGGCTCAAACTAGAGGAGTATTACACGCATGGAAATGGAAGAATGTATGCGGACGAGCTCAGATGGTTTAAATGGTGCAACTCGGACCTGCCACCTTTTCTCTCTCCTCTATTTCTTTCGTCCCTTTGTTTTCTCTTTCTCCATCTTAATTCTTTGCCTTGTTCAAATCCAGCTCATTCAACCTAAATGTCTCTTTAGCAACTCCCTTGAACAAACCCGAGATCCATCCATACCCATACCTGACTCGATCACAAACCTATTTTCCTATCAGGAGTCCAACACCGCACCAACCCATACATGAACATAACCATGTAAACCAAGCCTAGCATTCCACTAAACCCGTACAACTCATGCATGCACATAAGCCAACCACCATCTCACCAAATCACACTCATCCCATCGATGGGAACCCATGCATCATCTATATCTGTCCGATCCATTCCTTAACCTCATCAACAGCCATCCTTTGCAAACCCATCTTAATACACCCAGCTCTCTCTTAACTTAGCCGCCCGATCGCATCGCAGCCGTCTCTAGCTTTCCTCTACATGCATGCATGCGGCCACCTTAAATGTCTGTAGCCGTCTCTACCTCGTTTGATCACAGCCATCACCTGAAGCCACAAACCCAAAGCGATTGCAGTCGTCCGATTGCCAATCCATTCCATGCATGCATGCATACATGTATGTTCACCAATACACCCAACACTCTCTCTCAATCCCACATGATCACAGCTGCCCCGTGCATCAAACCCGGCACCGACCCGGCCGTCCGACTTCCTCTCTCAGCCCAATCACAGCCCTCCATTGCACCGAACCCACCATGCATGCATCCCGTCACTTCTCAACACCGAACCCCCAGCGGCCCAGCTCTCTCCCGTTCCTACCTCCTCTCTCTACAAAACCGGTGACCAAACCCCCTTTCCGAATGGCTCTCTCTCTATTCTTTCCTTTCTCTCTCTAGAGCTTAAACCCAGGCCTGCGAGCCGAACTTCTCTCTCTCTCTCTCTTCCCTTATCTCTCTAACCCAAACCCTGGAGACACTCTCTCTCATCTGCTCTGTGACGACCAAGATCCAATAGGCCAATAGCCAAGAGCCAAGACTCCTGAGGCGGGAATGCCAAGATAGATGAGGTGAGGTGAGGTGAGGTGAGGTGTACAAGGCCATGAGTTAACCCCACATCGCTTGGAGAGAAGGAGATCCTGAGCTACTTATATAATTTTCCCTCCCAAACATAGAAGACGCGCTTTAAAACCGTACGCCGCTACGGAATTCGTAAGAACTCCGTAGTTAAGCGTGCTCGAGCGAGAGTAGTACCAGGATGGGTGCTCACCCTGGGAAGTTCTCGTATGGGCACGGGCAAAGCGGATAATATCTTATATGTTTGGGGCAGATGTTACAAAATGGTATCAGAGCTGGTTCTCCTCGGGATGGGGGGGTCTAACCCTACACGAGGACGTGTAGCCCTAAGGGGGGTGGATTGTGACGACCAAGATCAAATAGGCCAAGAGCCAAGACTCCTGAGGCGGGAATGCCAAGATGGATGAGGTGAGATGAGGTGAGGTGTGCAAGGCCATGAGTTAACCCCACATCGCCTGGAGAGAAGAAGATCCTAAGCTACTTATATAATTTCCCCTCCCAAACATAGAAGATGCGTTCTAGGTGGTTCGATGGTAACCATGCTAGTGCAAAACCATGAGGTTGAGGGTTCGAGTACCCAAGAGACCAATAGAGGACAATATCTTGTGTTTGGGGGCTCACCACCTTTTCTGCCAAGACGCGTTTTAAAACCGTGCGCCGCTACGGATTTTGTAAGAACTCCGTAGTTAAGCGTGCTCGGGCGAGAATAGTACTAGGATAGGTGACCACCCTGGAAAGTTCTCGTGAGGGCACGGGCAAAGCGGACAAAATCTTATGTGTTTGGGGCGGATGTTACAAAATGGTATCAGAGCCGGTTCTCCTCGCTATGGGGGGGTCTAACCCTACACAAGGACGTGTAGCCCTAAGGGGGGTGGATTGTGACGACCAAGATCCAATAGGCCAATAGCCATGAGCCAAGACTCCTGAGGCGGGAATGCCAAGATGGATGAGGTGAGGTGTACAAGGCCATGAGTTAGCCCCACATCGCCTGGAGAGAAGGAGATCCTGAGCTACTTATATAATTTCCCCTCCCAAACATAGAAGACGCGTTCTAGGTGGTTCGATGGTAACCATGCTAGTGCAAAACCTTGAGGTTGAGGGTTCGATGGTAACCATGCTAGTGCAAAATCTTGTGACGACCAAGATCCAATAGGCCAATAGCTAAGAGCCAAGACGCCTGAGGCGGGAATGCCAAGATGGATGAGGTGAGGTGAGGTGTACAAGGCCACCCACATCGCCCGGAGAGAAGGAGATCCTGAGCTACTTATATAATTTCCTCTCCCAAACATAGAAGACGCGTTTTAAAACCATGCGCCGCTACGGAATTCGTAAGAACTCCGTAGTTAAGCGTGCTCGGGCGAGAGTAGTACTAGGATGGGTGACCACCCTGGGAAGTTCTTGTTCGGGCACGGGCAAAGCGGACAAAATCTTGTGTGTTTGGGGCGGATGTTACAAAATGGTATCAGAGCCGGTTCTCCTCGCTATGGGATGGTCTAACCCTACACGAGGACGTGTAGCCCTAAGGGGGGTGGATTATGACGACCAAGATCCAATAGGCTAATAGCCAAGAGCCAAGACTCCAGAGGCGGGAATGCCAAGATGGATGACGTGAGGTGAGGAGAGGTGAGGTGTACAAGACCATGAGTTAGCCCCACATCGCCTAGAGAGAAGGAGATCCTGAGCTACTTATATAATTTCCCCTCCCAAACATAGAAGACGCGTTTTAAAACCATGCGCCGCTACGAAATTCGTAAGAACTCCGTAGTTAAGCGTGCTCGGGCGAGAGTAGTATCGTTCGGGCACGGGCAAAGCGGACAATATCTTGTGTGTTTAGGGCGGATGTTAATTTTGTAACATTCGCCCCAAACACACAAGATATTGTCCGCTTTGCCCGTGCCCGAACGAGAACTTCCCAGGGTGATCACCCATCCTAGTACTACTCTCGCCCGAGCACGCTTAACTACGGAGTTCTTACGAATTCCGTAGCGGCGCACGGTTTTAAAACACGTCTTCTATGTTTGGGAGAGGAAATTATATAAGTAGCTCAGGATCTCCTTCTCTCCAAGCGATGTGGGGCTAACTCATGGCCTTGTACACCTCACCTCTCCTCACCTCACGTTATCCATCTTGGCATTCCCGCCTCAGGAGTCTTGGCTCTTGGCTATTGGCCTATTGGATCTTGGTCGTCACAATCCACCCCCCTTAGGGCTACACGTCCTCGTGTAGGGTTAGACCATCCCATAGCGAGGAGAACCGGCTCTGATACCATTTTGTAACATCTGCCCCAAACACACAAGATTTTGTCCGTTTTGCCCGTGCCCGAACGAGAACTTCCCAGGGTGGTTACCCATCCTAGTACTACTCTCGCCCGAGCACGCTTAACTACGGAGTTCTTACGAATTCCGTAGCGGCGCACGGTTTTAAAACGCGTCTTCTATGTTTGGGAGGGAAAATTATATAAGTAGCTCAGGATCTCCTTCTCTCCAGGCGATGTGCGGCTAACTCATGGCCTTGTACACCTCACCTCTCCTCACCTCACGTCATCTATCTTGGTATTTCCGCCTCAGGAGTCTTGGCTCTTGGCTATTGGCCCATTGGATCTTGGTCGTTACATGCTCTCTCTCTATATAACTTATCCCAACTGAACAAAGGAGGGGGAGCTTTGGACGACCGAACCGGAGCCATCATCACCATCTTCATCACCATTGAGGCTTCTACCATCTTCGCCGGTTACGCAACCATCTCAGAGCCACGTCCATCACTCTCGAAGCCGCCGCCATCATCGCCGGGTTTGTCATCTTCAAGAAGCATCCATCGTCAACGCTCGCATGGCCATACGAGGCTAACCATCCTATTCTAAGACCTAGATGAATCCCTATAGTCAGATCTAAACTCTATTTTTATGTGCTATTTCCATATTTTTGTTCGTTCAATGAAATAATGTGATCTTATTTATCTCATCAAAGCTTGATTGGAATTGCATGCAGTAAGTCCGATTTATTCTCTGTATTCTCAGGGTTTTATAGAAGTCAATTTCATAGTTTTATTCTTCGTTATTACGGAAAGTTTTACGAGGAATTATTACATAGTCTTGGCTTTTGTTATCACTACGAATTTTACGGAGGATTACTTCATCTTATTCCTATGAAGCGAGAAAGATCGCTATATTAGTTTATCATAATTGTGTTTCTTATTGAATACCTTCTGTGGGGATAGATTGACTTCGAATCTCCGTGAGCGTCGTGGAAATCATATAAAAATACGGTTTAGATTGCTACGTGTGCGGATTCCAGGGCTTAGAATATACCTCCATATAGATTTCAACCTAAATCGTAATTAGCTGTTAGTCTTACTTTCCGTATTTCTCTTTACAAAACAATTTCACAAAAATCAATCATCATGATAAACTAAAATAAAAAATTAATTAGCATTAATTTTTCTTTAATTAGTTTTCAATCAAGTCTCTGTGAGATCGACCCGTATTTGCCACTGTCTATCAAATAGACGCCGTGCACTTGCGGTATAACAATTTAAAATCACAACAGTATACGTACGTAAAACCTTATAAAAAAGGAATGTGTATGGGGTTCCCTCCAAAGAGAAACCCCTGACCTCCATATCAATCGGCTAAGGGTCTTGGTGGAAGGTGTTTGATATTCCCACTGGGTGAGAGCTGTGTTTCCTTCCATGCTAGTTTGCCTCGTGGTTTTCATCGGGACATAGAGAACGCTGGTGCTAGTCGGTGATGGCTTTTACCTACACCACGGGGGCCTATGAACTCTCGTGCTAACGCTACCTAAACTTGTGGTAAGCATTCGAAAGCTTGTCTGAAGTCGGCGTTGTTGCACATAGCGGGACATATAAAGCTGCCAAAAGGAGACTGAAAGGTCTATCAGTTTGCCCTGCTATCATGATAAAGATTGGGTTGTAGATATCCTGTTGGCAGAAGCAGTTGCATGCTATCACCGAGATGCTGTCTCCAATTTAAGACCGATAGTCTCAGTGCTCAAGTCTAGGAAATTTATATTCCAAGATATTTACACTTGAGGTAGTGTAGATATTACGACGAGATCAATCTACCTGTTTTTAAAATCCATAAAACAAGCGTTTAGTTTTCTGATATTAACTAATTATTTTTTAGAAAAATAACCTAACAAGGCCCCTTGTCCTCCATCTTGTATGAACATTATAGTCGGTCCCTAAACTATGTTAGAATGAAGTAAGACGACCTTATAGCCTTAAGGGTAGGCGTACACATTGCTGCTATGAATAACTTGGAGCCAGACTAGTCTTGGACCCGATGCGATTAAGGTTAAGGCTCAGAGCCTAGGATGGACTGATATAGGTCTAATGAGATATGCTGGATATAGTCTCTTAGCAGACCGTCCTTTAGAAATGTATTGAGTCTATAGTTTAGAATAAGACTTACAAAAGTCTGATGAGACATACAGGAGATAACGCATGCGAAAGATACAATGCTTAACCCAAGAGAAGTATTCAATATTCTGGTAACTTGTTACTAGACCACATGAAACTTGGCTAATGCCAAGATGGTAGAGGGATATTCAGTAAAAGATTGTGTGATGAAATTGTTTGGCTATGTGAACTAGCTGAGTTCCCTCAGTATCATCTTGAAACTCGAGATTCTGATGAATATTCTCTTTAGTCATTATCTGGACTGTTTAAGGGCTGTATGTTGAAACCCTGACCTTAACAGGTTTGATGTAACAAAGGCAAAGCTTTTAGTGGTGCTTCAGACTATAAAGGAAGGGATATAGTCAAGGGCCAAATCCCTGTGCGTAGAGCAAAGATCTTATCTGAAGCCTAAGGACAGATTTCAGAAAAACAAATCCAAACAAGATCGATGAGTCTAACCAAAGACAATCGCTGGTCCAGAAGTCTAGTTGATAAGCAAAGCCAAAGGGGATTTTGTTCTTACAAATGCAAGGCTGGTCATCAAAAGCGGGGCTGTCATGAGTCTCAAGACCAACAAGTTAGAACAGATATACCTCAAACCAACGTGAGTGGGGGTACTCGTGACATTTAGCAGTTCTATTGTTTCCTATGTTATGGATTTTGAATCCACTACCTATGCCTGTAATACGTTGCAGGAGCTTAAGGAAACAAGGAAGGTGGATGACAAGGAGGTAATCCTAAGCGTTAGGGACCAAAACCATGACGTCAATGGGAGCTATTGGAGATGTTATTTTACAGATTTTGGATGGAATGACTTTAGTACATAAAGATGTGATTTTTGTTTCCATAAATAAGGATTTTCAAATAGATGGTTATTTTATTTCTAATGGATAGATACAGAAAGTTCTCTATATACTGAACTCCTATTCTAAAGCAATATAACATAATAGCCGCAACCATGTGTTATGAGCTCATCTTAATAAGATTCTCCCTCAGATGATCTAGCACACCTATGACACCTAATGTTTGGATAGATATTACCTCAGGTAGGATCCAAAGGTTGGTTTAGGGTCGGACTCTTAAGTCCAGTTGTCTTGGATAGCCCATTAATATGTGAGTTCTATCTGAAAGGTAAGTTTTCAGGCTACAGTTATCAGGGTCACAAGATAGTTAGAGTTAGTATATGTGAGCCCATGGAAGTCCAAAAGATTGGAGGATTCGAGTACTTTAAGTATTCGATATAAGGATAAGTTTTCCTAAAACGGTAGATGCCTAAATCTTTGATTTGTTCAAAGAGTTTAGTGCTGAAGTAGAGATGTAGATATGAAATCGTATCAATGTCCTTTGATTTGATCGAGGAGGCTAAACCCTATTGGACAAGTTTGTTAGATTCTTGAGTGAGTAGGGATTAAATCCCATATTACTCCATCAGGATACCACTCTAGTGCTCTAAGAGGAGAAACCGAACTTTATTAGACATTGTTCGGATCTAGATAAGTTATACCTTGCCACCCAGATATTTGATGGTATATCTTTAGGAACATAGACACTTTTTTAGAGACATTGTCCCATCTAAGTTAGTACCACAAACTCCTAAAATTTTTAGGGTTAAGCGAAAGCAAAGTCTATGATACTTTAGAGTTTGTGATTATCATGTATACATGAAAAAGGATAGGAGAGACATGATGGAGACTAAGTTAAAAATATGCTTACTCCACCAAGATGTTGACTTGAGAGGGAGATAGAGTCATACTCCATTCTGGACACTTATTGTGACGACCAAGATCAAATAGGCCAAGAGCCAAGACTCCTGAGGCTGTGATGCCAATATGGATGAGGTGAAGTGAGGTGTACAAGGCCACGAGTTAGCCCCACATCGCCTGGAGAGAAGGAGATCCTGAGCTACTTATATAATTTTTCCTCCCAAACATAAAAGACGCGTTTTAAAATCGTGCGCTGCTACGGATTTTGTAAGAACTCTGTAGTTAAACGTGCTCGGACGAGAGTAGTACCATGATGGGTGATCCCCTGGGATGTTCTCGTTCGGGCATGGGCAAAGCGGATAACATCTTGTGTGTTTGGAGCGGATGCTACAAAATGGTATCAGAGTCGGTTCTCCTCGGGATGAGAGGGTCTAACCCTACACAAGGACGTGTAGCCCTAAGAGAGGTGGATTGTGACGACCAAGATCCAATAGGCCAAGAGCCAAGACTCTGAGGCTGTGATACCAACTCCTATATTTTAGAAAAGTCATTAAAGTCTATTTAACTGGGCTCTAATGACTTAGAATGTCTGATAGCCAACTTAGCCCTAATTAACATTTATGATATTTTTGAAGAAAGTCAACTTAGTCATGACCTAGTGATCCTAATAAACCCTAGGGATCACATATGACTACTTTTCACACATTCAATAGCTCATGTCTTCTTGCATAGCCTGGGACCCACTAGGTGGGTCCCACTGAGGAACCCTAGTCAAACTAGATTTCCTTCAAAAGAGAACCTTTGAAAGGGACCGCTCAGGAATCCTAATCCAATTAGAAAACTTAAGATATGTAAATCCTAATCCACATGTCTCTAGGTTTCCTGGTCACTGTGGAGTCAACCATCATTATTAAACCCTACCGGTATTGAATCAGGTTTGCTTGGCTGTTAAAAATAGCTAGGAGTTGGAATATTTGGGACTCTGATAACCTAGGCTCCTATTGGTTTTATGGTTGTAGTCATCATATGACTAGACTATACCAATGAACAGTGTCTACAACGACTACTAAGACATTGTTGCACTCTGACGCTATTTGTATTTACGCGAGTACCCTTTACCCGCTATGTTGCACTTGAACCCTTCCAATATGGTGTCCATGAAGATAACTAGGATCAGTACCGACTGTCCCTCCCATATTAGTTCACCCATTTGAATCATGACTTCTCAAAGCCTTATGATCACCACCTTATGAATGAATATGGTTGGCCAACCTTGGTAATCAACCTTTTATAAGAGTCACGTGCTCAATGAGATGCCCATTCCTCCTTAGAGGATATGGAATTCCAATGATTACTTGTGTTCCCGTAGCGTCCAGTGCAAACTCCCCAATCTACTTAGTGTCGGTCTATAAATAGACCTAGCTGATTAACATGTTAAAGCAGAGAATACCAAACCTATGGTTTAGAACACATCATAGAGTTGTGGTTCTAGTCAACTAGCAGTAGAGGTTATATGGTCTTGGTTGACAGTTACTGAGATCAATTTCGCTTCTCGATTTCGTTCAATGCATTCCGATTGTTTCAACACAACCTGATTTAGTATCTCATACCATTGGTTGAGACATACCACCTTTTCTTAAGGAGAAGGTATTGTGTTACAGTATTTCATGCTAGATGTATAGTTTAGCAATTGATTGTGAACCTGTATAAGAGTGTACAATGGCTCGCATCTCCTGTATATGAATCTCATCCATATACACAAGTCACCTTAACTATAATAATACAGACGAGTGGATTTATGCATCTCATGAACTATGGGTGTGTGATGCAGCATGATCAGGACCATCAGATCATCGCCGCATCTTTAGTTCGATGCCAGGGATCTTTTATTTCAGTCGTTTTATTTTATGTATGGAAGACATTATCCATATAAGGACCTGTAGCCGTTTATTTCAGTTTTTAACTCATTTTCTATTTTTTTGAACTATTTTCTGTACTTAGTATTAGTCATGTTCTTGCCCAATTCATGGGGGATGTCCATGATCTCATTCGAGGGCTTTTCAGATTGAATTCATGTCTTCTTGGGTGAGTTTTCTGTATTTTATTAATAAAATCTGGGTGTGTGTGTTTGCGGGGTACTGACAGACGAGATTATGTCTCGAAACCGACGATTAGATAGCAAAATAACTTAAATTTGATGACGTGGCATTAATTGGGCTTTAATTAGGGCTATGTGGGCTTATCTTAAGCCCAAAGGGGCTTCCCATTGAGATGCCCCCCTCTCTTTTCCCGTGAACCATCCGCGCCCCCCTTGTCCATGCGAAACCTGAGCCGCCCGACCCCCTCTTATGTCCCCTCTCTTCTTTCTCTCTTCTCCCACTTGTTTCTCTCTCTTTTCCCTTCCTTTATTAGCCAATTGCATCCACACCATTCCCTCTTATTTCTCTTTGATCTCGACCATCCAAAAGAAAACTCTAGTTCTACAAAAGGGGGAAGATAGAAGAAGGTTTCAGATTTTGATGCTTGTTGAATTTTGTGCTTCTTCGTGAGAGCTTCCGGGAGAGACGCATGTCCCCGACCCTCGCCGCATC
The DNA here is from genome assembly GCA_947650365.1 of Chamaelirium japonicum. Classification (NCBI taxonomy): domain Eukaryota; kingdom Viridiplantae; phylum Streptophyta; class Magnoliopsida; order Liliales; family Melanthiaceae; genus Chamaelirium; species Chamaelirium japonicum. Next base: position 52,357,836 of record OX393555.1, read on the forward strand.
CACGACTTCGCATCGCGAAGATCTTGGTTTGTTCTTTTGAAGGATCCGACTTCTCTCGACGTCCGACCTTGCTCCGTATGCGGGATCATCAGTGCATCCTCGTATCGACCCACGGTAGAAACCCCATGCACTATTTATCCGTTTATCTTATTTTTCCTTCGCTTCTGCATCGTTTTTCACTTGTTTTCATTACCTCCGCTCCACATCACAGTCGTACCCATTCTGTTTCACCTCTAGTTGAAGCCCTAATATATGCCTAATTATTATATTTACTATCTTTAGTTTGTTGGCAACCCTAGCAAGCATACTTAGCCTATTTTATAGAAAATCTGATGCAAACCTCTCTTTTAAATTCAATATCTATTGCTGCGATTTAACCTCTTATATGCTGAAATTTGTTTTCGTGATAATATTGCATCTTATAGTGTTATATATTAAACCATGCTTTATGTTGAATGCATAGAACTTTAATACTAAGTGAAATAGCTTGTGTTTGCCGCTTTTTGGAGTCATACGATGCTATATTGATAAATAAATCTTAGATGTTGATCAAAGGGAGCCCTAAAGGGCTTAAGATTGTAGTGCCCCTTATCGGAGCCTGCATCAGTGTGTGTGTGTGTGTGTGTGTGTGTGTGTGTGTGTGTGTGTGTTATAGTGATGTAATCCTAATCAAGTATTGTCTTTGCTGAAATTGGCATACAGAACACACCAATCCCACCCCTTTATCCCTTTCTATAGTAAACAATACATATCCTAATTGTTCGAGGATTGGATTATGCTTGCGAGTATGGAACCGACGTTTCACCTGGAGCCTGACCTCCCATATGCATACCACATTACCGAATTCTCCCTTTGTACAGTATGCATCGTCAGGCCTTGGTGCACATCTTACCTTTCTTGAGTGCTATTGGGGTAGGGCTCAATATTGGATTTTAATCCTTATACCAGAGTCACAGCGGAAGTAAAAACATATATCCGAAGATCGGGTGGTGTATGTTTCATCACAATTATTCCACAAAACAATCTACACACAAATCTATGAACCTAGTATATATGCGGACACCCTAGAGGCATACTACGATCTACAAATGATCTACATGCATGCATCTAGTTAAGTGTTTAGAATCATCATACCTTGCAGATCTTTGATTCGAGAAGAATAAAACAATCATTGATGATGAACCGCACGTAAATTGAGAGGAAAGTTGTCGAATAACATCTTGTCCTTTGTGAAGGGAGGAACCCACGACGTCCTATCTCTGAGGGCAAGGACAACGCGTCGACGGAGGACAACATATAGCGAAGATGACGAAGAACCGTGACGATCTCGTCCTTCTCTTTCTCTCTTCTTTCTTCTCTTTCCTTCCTTCTTCTTCTTCCTCTTTCTTCCTTGGCCGAAACCACAAAAAGGGAGAGGGGGTCGGATTTCCAAGAAAGGGAGAGAGCTAGGCCATCCTATTTCCCCTTTTCCTCTTATAGGGCCGCCCCCTTAGTGTTATACACAAGCTAGGGCTGGCCCCATAGATATACAGATACAGGGGGAGGTCTTTTAGGGCTCCCCCTTATCTTTCGTAATACCTTGGACAAAAACACGCTCACGAAGGGGGAGCACTGTAAGAGAGATAGAGTGAGATGCGTTACTCGGATCGAGTTTCATTAGCGCCCATGAGCTCCTGGAATTATTCCGCTCATTTTAAGATTCATATTCAATATGTTACGAGCCATATTTCAATATTTACCAAAATACGCCTATAGCCCCTTAACATATGTGAATTGGATTCTTAGGCTTTGGGCTCGCTCTTCATCATGCCACTTCGTATCTAACTTATTCAACCGGGTTGGGGAACAATTTCTATATGCAACAACATGGTGAAACCTTCAGGGTTCAGGATTTATAGCTCTAATCTGATCCCTGATTAACGGTTACTGTGACACTCTGAACGTTTCGCTAATCAGTCCTAGACCGATTAACCCATGCAGCCACCCAGAGTGCGACACGAGTTGAACTATAGTAATCATAAACTTATGTTACTCCCTCGTAACTCTGTTCTCTACTATAGTATGATAATCTTTAGTCCCTCATGTTACTGGTGCTATGATTCAACTTGGGCGGTGGGGAGCACTGTTAGACCCGATCGATCATATGACTAGGATTTGATGACTTGTCATCTATAACACCATACACCTCCGGTGCTATGCCTAGTATTTGAATCGTCGTTAGTCATACTGACAACCACCATGTCTGGGTTAATTGTGTTGACAGATTGACTCATCAAAACGCACTCATCCATATCTGGATGTCAGATAACCTGTAGGGGTTGCATGCCACTCCAGTGCCAGCCGGGTAACCCAACATACCATGGTATTGAACTCAAGGTTAAGGACATATTATCTATAGTAGTAAGACGACTTTTACACCATGCTCTGATATACTGATATGTGTACTGTCTTTGGTTCCTATTCAACATGATCATCGTGTTTGGTCAAGTAAATGAGGATCGAACGACCCTGTGGTGGATACTTCACCACATCCCTCTGCCTGTGGTGGATACTTCACCACATCCCTCTACCTGCCAATAGCTTATTAATTCCCAGTGAAGTGACCAGCATCACCAAAGTTGTGAACTCAATCTAGGTCTACACAGAACTGGTCCACTAGGTCTCCCAAGGATGGACGCACCATGCACCTCAGTAACCTATTGTGTTCCCTATGGTCCTTATTACATGTGGATTACACATACCAAAGCAATATTCTAATTAAAGCAATAACCAAAGTCATCTTTATTAATGTTAATACAAAAATCCATACTCAAGACACACGAGCTACAACACTCAGCACTTGTACTCTTGCGGCCCACGCGCTCCTGACTTTTGTTAGGACCCCACTCGAGTTATAGTCGTTCGATAGTGCAAGAATCATGTGACTCGAGCCTCGGATTTGGTCCTCGAGCTCTACTTGAGACACCGAGCACCTCTCCTATACTTGGGTCCCTTGGCCTTCGAGTCGGCACCCTACCCTTAGGGTTGCCATGCCACCTACTAAGCGTTTCCATGTCGTCCTCTAAGCCTTGGGTCTTCCAGAGCTGCTTTCTCATGCTCCATCTATGCCCGAGCACCTGTTTACTCTGGGCTCGACGAATTGGATGCTCGATTGTTTGGTGCCACATATCAGAGTCATATTGGTGGGAGAAAATATGCACCTACAGCGGCCTGAATCATCGGGAGCATGTTATGCACAAGCCTCTTACTAGCTGACTAACATCATACTAGGGCCTCAACCTTCATCGCAGTTGACCCCGCGAGCTACCATGTACCATTGGTCCCTTTATATCGGGCATCTATAAAAGAACGAAAGGTTTTATGGGGGGTACAAAGAACGATCAGGATCTATTTTTAGGAGAGGGGTAAAAAAGAGAGGCTGGGATAAGCTAATGTTAGGGTGAGTGAGAATCATATGGGGAGGGGGAGAGGCTAAGATTGCATGGAGTTGAAATAGAAGGCTGAAATTAAGTCAAGGAAGAAATAAATGTGGGAAGGACCAGATTGTAAAAAAAAAAAAATGGTATATTGAGGGGTTTTGATGTAAAAAAATTGGGACAAATATGGCTTTACCATCTTAGTTCACATGTTTTTCCGTCAAGGGTTAATTCCTATGACTGCCACGTGGCCCTCCCTCCTCTTTAGTTGCAGAATAGTCCCCCCACAATTAAAGCCGAATGACCAAATCAGTAGCTACGCACCCATCAAACCAAATAGAGTGCAGGCATACCAACACCATATCATTTTTGCTACCCGATTGCTTTCCTGCACTTGCTTACAGCCCAATCCTTCCCTGCCATGTTGTCCAAATAAAGGGCATAATGTGTGCCTGACTGCACTTCCCCATTATGCCCTTTCTTTTGAATGACATGGCATATCATGATTCGGCCGTAAGCAAATGCAGCAAAGCAATTGGGTAGCAAAAATGCTCTCAACCAAAAAATGCAGCAAAGCAATTGAACAAGCACCAATGACTACATTTCTTCTATATTTCCACCTTTGGGCAAAAAGCAACTCGCTGCCCATCAATCACGCCAGGCTCGAAGTACCTCAATTTCATTTCGTCAGTAGATATCTCAACAGATTTTCAGGTCGTTGAGCCGCTAAAGTCTCGCAGCAATCAGTGCCTGGACGATGAAATCTCGTGAGCTCGAGGGCTGCGAGGAGAGAAGGTGAGGGGCATGGGAACTCCATGCCAGCCGCCTTGCTCCTTCATCCAAATGGACGATGAAGGATCCTCGTGAGCTCGAGGACTGCGAGGGGAGAAGGTCAGGGGCATGGGAACTCCATGCCAGCCGCATTGCAAGGTATAGTAGAACCAGCCCCATCCGGCCGCCACAGAAGTTGGCTTAGGAATTTCACCGAACAATTAAGTTCAAGGGCTTACCCAGTCCATTAACATTAATGGACCTTAAGCTTAAACCAATATAATTGAAATTGAGTCAACTGGCTGAATCAGTTAGAATAGACTCAGAATGATACGACCACACAAAAATCATATTAAGTCTAACCTATTATCTAAGTACAGTGCAATAGGATTTCTATAGGCAACTCAAGATAGGTATCCATTCCCTCCCCCCCCCCCCCCAAAGATAAATCCACACTTTTGGGTTCTTACATTTTCCTCGATCCTTTTGCATGTGTTTTCATTTTACCGTAATATGCCATTTTTATCTTTCTATTTTATCCCTACACAAATCACAAATATCATCCAAGAATATTAATCTTTTCCCGCTAATCAATTGAATCTTATTTATCCATTAAAAAAACCAAGGACTACTGTGGACGCGGAAAAAAGCGCGGGTCGTTTTTATTGCGAATCACACGAGATTACAATTGTGGCCGGGACCCGGGTTGCTCGGGTGTAGCGAGTCCGGGTTGCGGCGAGTTTTGATCAGGGGATTGTGGGAAAGATCTTCTGGGGGATCCCTTTGATCCGCGTCTCCACGTGGTGTTCGTGCGAGAGCTCTGAAGGGGCTGCCCAGGACAGGGGTTTTACAGGGAGAGGGTTTTGGAGAGGCTAAGGAATGTCCACCGTTGCTTTGTCCCTTCCGTGCTTCGCGCTTTCTCGGCTAGGGGGTTTTCGGCTTCGTTCCTCGGTCTTCGCGTCTTCCTCGTTCCTTGCTTGACCTCGGTGTCCTTGATCGTCGGTTCGCGGCGTCGATCTAGCTTTTGGCGTTGGCTTCGGCTTTGGCTTTTTGGCTTTGGCTTTGCTCCGGCGTGGCTCTGGCTTTTGCTTTGCTTCGGCGCTTGCACTTGGACGTAGCTGGGAGAGACTTGCGATGCTTTCGTTCTTCCGGACTTCGCGTCGTATCGGCTAGAACGTGCGGTGCTTTTGCTCGTGGCCGGCGTAGTCGCTTGGCTTTGGCACTTGCGTTGCTTTGGCGCGGGCTTTACTGGGGCTTTGCTTTGGCTTCTTGCGTTGGCTTTAGCTTTGGCGTCAACTCGATCTTCTTCTTCGAACGACGTGGGCTACTTCTCCGGTGCTTCAACGGTTTACGTATCGACTAGACTTCTCTTCTTCTCCGGGCTTCTTTGGCGTGATCGGAGTCGAAGAATGCTTTCGAAGATGGTGGGGGTAGCACCGATCTCCGTGCGACGGTTGTGGCGTCGGCTTTTGTTGATGAAGACGACGAGGGTAGCGACGGTCTCCGTGCGACGGTTGTAGCGTCGGCTTTTGTTGATGAAGACGACGAGGGTAGCGACGGTCTCCGTGCGACGGTTGTAGCGTCGACTTTTGTTGATGAAGACGACGGGGTAGCGACGCTTCAGACGATCTGCTCCAGGCTTTCTTCTTCGTGGATGGGGCAGGCGTTAGTCGAAGACGACGGGGTGATGACGCTTCGCTTCTCTCCTCCGGGCTTTGGGGCTTGATCGGGATCGAGGATTTGTTGGAGCCGACGGGGTAGTGCCGCTCCTCTTCTTCTCCGGGCTTTTGAGCTTGATCGGAGTCGAAGCTTGTTGGAGACGACGGGGTAGTGCCGCTCCTCTTCTTCTCCGGGCTTTTGGGCTTGATCGGAGTCGAAGCTTGTTGGAGACGACGGGGTAGTGCCGCTCCTCTTCTTCTCCGGGCTTTTGGGCTTGATCGGAGTCGAAGCTTGTTGGAGACGACGGGGTAGTGCCGCTCCTCTTCTTCTCCGGGCTTTTGTGCTTGATCGGAGTCGAAGCTTGTTGGAGACGACGGGGTAGTGCCGCTCCTCTTCTTCTCCGGGCTTTTGTGCTTGATCGGAGTCGAAGCTTGTTGGAGACGACGGGGTAGTGCCGCTCCTCTTCTTCTCCGGGCTTTTGGGCTTGATCGGAGTCGAAGCTTGTTGGAGACGACGGGGTAGTGCCGCTCCTCTTCTTCTCCAGGCTTTTGGGCTTGATCGGAGTCGAAGCTTGTTGGAGACGACGGGGTAGTGCCGCTCCTCTTCTTCTCCGGCCTTTGCTTCTGGCGTCTTCGGAGTCGAAGGGTTCTTCTTCTTCGAGCTTTCTTCTTCGTGCACGGAGTCGAAGGGATGATCTTCGTGTGCAAGGGCCTTCACATTGATGAGGACTTTCAGTAAGCCGATCCCTCGGGACAGGCTTGACTGTGCCTCGTGAAGCCTTGGGTCGATGAAGAAGCGTCTCCTCTTCTGCAGAGCTCTGGCGTTTCGTCTTCAATTTCCCGACCATTTTTTCCTTCCCCCACCCCCTCTATTTATAGGCAAAGAGGTGGGGAGAGAGATATGGGAACTTTTTAATTTCAAATCCCTTTTGTATCTCTCTCATAATTACCCGGATTTTATTCATCCATTGATGAGGGGAATAACATTTAGTTGTTTTCCTTTTCTGGCGGGTGCAATTATGGCTGGATTTTGCGCACGAAATCGATGGTGATCGGGCGCTTCGTCTTGTGCGTCGGATCGAGGGATCGGCGCAGATCCGCGTGTGTGCAGACGTCATACGCTACCTCCCCCCGCGCATGGCGGTATTTTTTCCTTCTCTTTCTTTTCTTTCCTTTTCTTTTCTTTCCTTTTTCTTTTCTTTCCTTTCTTTTCTTTCCTTTTTCTTTTCTTTCTTTTCTTTTCTTTCCTTGCAAGGCCGGCCGGCCTCTCCATGGGGTTCGGTCCCCACTAGGGCCGGCCCTATAGGGTTCGGACCCTAGTAGGGGCCGGCCCCTCTTGAGGCGGGGTCCGAGTCCGTGTCGGCGCGCGCGAGTCGGGTCCGCGTGTCGGGTTTGCATCCACGTCTGTGCGCGCGAGTTGGGTCCGCGTGTCGGGTCTGCATCCGCGTCGGCTCACGTAAGTCGGGTTCGGGTCCGACGAAATTCGTGTGTCTACAAATGCCCCCTCAAGGACGAGTGCGTCGGTGAGAGCGTGTCGGGTTTGGACACGTAGGAATCGTAGAGCGCTTGTCCTTGATTCCTTTTGTGGGCGGGATTGGAGGTCTATTTAAGGACCCCTACCCCCTTCATCCGTCATTGTGTTTCTTTGCGAAGGTTCTGCCGGCTTCTGGAGACCACTGTCGGAAGAGAGCTGCCTGGGGTTGCACGAGACTTGTTCCGTCTTCCCGGTGTCGCCTCTTTCGTCGGCGGCGATGGTGCGCGATTTTGCGGTCGTTGCGAAGGCGGGCTCGAAGTGACGATGCGACGAGGCTCGCGGCGGGGAGGATGGAGGAGCGCGGCTGAGGTGCGGGTCGCCTTCGCCGCCTCTCTCTTCCTCCTTCTTCTTCTTCTTCTTCTTTTTTTTTTTTTTTGTGCGCGGAGTACAGCAATAGCGACGGTGGCTAGCTACGGCGCGCGCGAAGGCCGGGGTGCCGCGGCGGTGGTTGCTCGCGGAGGCAGCAGCAGCAGCGGCAGGCGATGGCCGAGCGGCGCGCGAGCTGCGGTGCGGGTGCCAGTGGCTCGCGGGCCCTTCTTCCTCTTCCTTCTTTTTCTTTCTTTTTTCTTTCCTTTTCTTTTCTTTTCTTCTTTTTTTTTTTTCTTTCCTTTTCTTTTCTTTCCTTTTCTTTTCTTTTCTTTTCTTTCTTTTCTTTCCTTTTCTTTTCTTTCCCCCTTTTTTTTTCTTTCCTTTTCTCTTCCTTCCTTTTCTTTTTCTTTCTTTTCTTTCTTTCTTCTTCTTCTTCTGGTTCTGGTACGCGGGGGCAACGGCAGCAGCGGCTCGGTGCTGCGGTGGCGGCGATGGCCCAAGCGCAGGTCGGAGGTCGCGGCACGCGCGGAGGGACCCTGGCGCGGGGCGCGAGCGGCGGTGGCTGCGGCACGCGCGGAGTGGCCCTGGCGCGGGGCGGCTGGGGTGTCGCGGTGGCGGGTCCGGGCGCGGGTGGTGCGAGGCCAGAGGCCGGGGCGGCAACGGCTTGGTCGGGCGCGGCGGCCAGCGGATGTGGCGCGGAGGTGGAGTCGGGCCGGCGTCCCCGAGTCAGGCGGCGAAGGAGGGGGGCTGCAGGCCCCGCCTTTTTCTTTCTCTTTTCTCTCTTTTTTTTTTTTTTCTTTTTCTTTTGTGTCGGGTGCTGATTGGAGAGGGAGCGCGGTGCAGGCTGCTGCTGCCCACTTTTTTTCTTTTTTTCTTTTTTTTTTTCTTTTTTTTTTTCTTATTTTTTTTTTTTCTCTTTTTTTTTTTCTTTCTTTCTTTCTTTTTCTTTCCTTCTTCTTCTGGTCCGTGAAGGCGGCAGGCGGCGCGGCTGTCGGAGCAGGCAGCGGCGGCGACGGCCCACAGCGCTGGCTGCAGTATGCACGGCGCGGGGGCCAGGAGTGAGTGGCGCGGAGGCCCGGCGCGGTCGCAGAAGCAACGAGGGCAGCCGCCGGTGCGACTCTGAGTCGGGCGGGCCCCGATTGGGTCAGAGGTGGAACGCAGTGGCAATGGCGGTGTGACTCCGAGTCGGGCGGGCCCCGATCGTGTTGGAGAAGGGACGTGGTGGTAACGGCGGCGTCTCCGGGTCGGCCGGGCGTGGGGCGCAGCTGCGGCTCGGCGCGCGGGGTTGAGTGCAGGCGGCATGGGTACGTGGCGCAGACGACGGGTGTGCGGAGCGGCGCTGGCGCGGCATAGGCGGGCGGTGGCCAGGCTTCAAGCTGCGCGAGTGGTGTGCGGCGCTTGAAGACGAAGGCTTCCGTCGGCTTGGAGACGAAGGCTTCTTCGATGCTTGGAGACCGTCGGCGGAAGAGTGCTGCCTGGGGTTGCACGAGACTTGCTCCGTCTTCCCGGTGTCGCCTCTTTCGTCGACGGAGGCGGTGATGGTGCGCGACGCTTGAAGATGAAGGCTTCCGTCGGCTTGGAGACGAAGGCTTCTTCGATGCTTGGAGACCGTCGGCGGAAGAGTGCTGCCTGGGGTTGCACGAGACTTGCTCCGTCTTCCCGGTGTCGCCTCTTTCGTCGACGGCGGCGGCGATGGTGCGCGTCGCTTGAAGACGAAGGCTTCCGTCGGTCTTGGAGACGAAGGCTTCTTCGATGCTTGGAGACCGTCGGCGGAAGAGTGCTGCCTGGGGTTGCACGAGACTTGCTCCGTCTTCCCGGTGTCGCCTCTTTCGTCGACGGCGGTGGCGATGGTGCGCGTCGCTTGAAGACGAAGGCTTCCGTCGGTCTGGAGACGAAGGCTTCTTCGATGGCTTGGAGACGAAGGCCCTCCTGGCGGCTTGAAGACGAAGGATTCTTCGACGGCTCGTGAAGACGAAAGCTTCAGTCTTGGCGGCGAAGCATTCTTCGGCGGCTTGGAGCCGAAAGATTCTTCAGCGGAGTGTTATCGTCTTCTTGGTGCGGGAGCATAATGACAACGACACGACAAAAAGACGAAGCCGAGTGTGGTGGCAATCGCCTGGCGCGAGGATGAGTCGGAGGCGTTGAAGGCCAGGGAAGGTGGCTCCCTCCTTTTTTTTTTTTTTTTTTTTTTGGAATTGACTTTACCTCTCGATCGGTCTTGCACTTTTCATATCCTTGCAAGATTCGTCCCCCTGAGTACCTTCCGAAGGCTGGCTAGATTATTGATGAGGTCAACCGCGGGTTTAGAGTTACTAGCGAGGTTGCACCTTTCTGGTAGCAATGTCAGCTTGAAGGACACCGAGATGGGCGTTCTGAAGAGGATGACGAGGCCACGAGCATCAATCAAGGAGTAGACTGCTTTGGTTGTCTTTTGCTTGTCGATCTTGACCTTGATGACAACTCCAGTGGTTCTTTTGGCTTTGTGGAGGTCACGAAGGCTGCGGTTGTTGTTTATGCGTCCGCCATTCTTCGGGTTGCTGCTTTTGACTTCAGTGGCAGTTTCCATCCTTCAGGTTGGCCTGAGTCTTTGCATGAGCCCGGTGGATTTCAAGGCAACGACTCTTTTTCTGCGGAGCAGATGCGCACCTTCTTTGGAGGGTGGCGAGCTTCATTGCTTACGACGGTCTTCGCTGGAGGACGCTTCCTTGGGCTTAGCTGCGACTGAGGGGGAGAGACGTCAAGCATCGCTTCAGAAGCTGGAGAATGCCCGAGCGACCAAGAAGACTTCTGGAGCAGAGTTTGTGAAGCTGCGGAAAGCTGGCGACGCATCGAGAGTTGACTGCTTCCCTACCCCTGGAATTGCAGCGCGTGTAAGTTGTTAGGGGCGAGCCACTTTGGCGCCTTAGGGACTTCGACTTGCCATACTCGTGCGTCGCTTTAGAAGCTGGAGTTCCTTTTGGGGAAAGCTCGAGCGACCGAAAAGACGTCTAGAGCAGAGCTTGCGAAGCGGCGTGAAGAGCTGATGAAGTGCCGAGAGCTGGTGGAGCAATCGAGAAGGCTTCCAAGGCGGACTATGCGAAGTGGTGTGCATAGCTGGCGATGCGTCAGAAGTTCACGACCTCTCTATCCTGGGAGTTGCAGCACGTGTAGGCCGCGGGAGGCGAGCTGCTTCAGCGCCTCCGAGACTTTGACTTTCTTATCATCTTTTGGTTTGCTGACTGGACTTGTGGATTATGCACTCACTTGCCTCTGGACTGGCCTCCTGGGACAGCGTTGGGATGTTTCCTTTTTTTTTTTTTTTTTGTCTGGACTGAACCTTTGTAGGTTGCCTACGTACCCTACTGAGAGGGATCAAGTCGCACGTAGTTCGTTTATTCACTTTTTTTTTTTTTTTTTTTTTGGGCAAGGGGGGTAACCTTGCGTTAGGCAAAGTACCTTTTGAGGGACTTGCCACTGGTAGGCAGAGTCGCCACTGGTTCGCAGCTGTCGCCCACCTTCTTCGCTTCAATATAGTTGGACGTGAAGATCTTCTTGACTGGAGTTTTGATGATTGCTGGAGTTTGACTGGAGTCGATGCCCCGGCAATTTGGAAGGATTTGTTCGCCGCTTTTGCAGAGACGAGCTTGAGTCTTTGTCAGGCGATGTGGTATTGCAGCTGAGGGTAGTGAACCCATGTGCGCCATGCTTTCTTTGCTGCGGCTGGATTTGAACATCGACTCGGTGGAGTTTTGCCCCCGAGTGTTTTCTGACTTGATTGCAAGTTGCTCAGAGCTGGTGCGCTCAGAAGACTCGGTTGAGCTCGAGATGTGCAACAGACCACGTAACGGTAGTGTCATCTCTTGCAACGTGCTGAAGTTGGCCCCGAAGAATGATAACGCTGGTTCCTTTGCTGGAGGGGAAGGCGATCGTCCTGGTTTGCGAAGCCATTGAGGTACGAGCCGCAGGACTGAAGCAACTTGAGCAGGCAACGGAATGCATCGCATCGAGCTTGATTTGAAGTTGATGTGAATTTTCCGTCTTGGTGCTGGCGCTTCTTTGTCTTTGTGCGCTGTCTGGATGGAGGATGTCACTAGTTTTGCAAGTTGAGAGCTTTTGTCCCTCGCAGCTGCTTTGACTCCCTGAGCTCGTAGAGGTTTTGCTGGATGAGCTTCTGCAACGAGATCTTTCACTTGGTAAAACTCAGCATCAGCAAGGTGTGCTTTAGCCTTGTTGAACAGCTTGTCGTTGGCAGCGATGCTTCTTCCCATGCTTTCGATGTTGGTATCGCTTTCTTCATCGACTTCTCGGGGCACTTGGTGGACTTCCATCACGTAGCAGCAGACCTTGAAGTCTTGATCAGCTTCAAGGAAGCGATTGGGAAAGAACTCCTGGAGTGTTGCCGGCTCTAGGAAGCTTTGTTGGAGGAAATTTTTCAGATTTGCTGGTGGTACTTTGGACGTCTTTTTTCCTGGAGCATCATTCTTTTCCTTGAAGGACTTTCTTCTGGGGAATTTTCTTCTTGCCCGGTCTTTAGCCAGACGTGCTATCATGTAGCTTGATCGTCGTGACCTTCTCCTTCGAGGCGCCATAGCCCGTGTGTTTTCTTCAGTAAGATCTTCTTTGCCAAGATGAAGAACTGGTGCTGCGACTGAAGGCTCTTCTTTGATCAGAAGGACTTGCACTTCTAGAGACAGTACCGATTCATCTTCTGATCCCCAGCTGGTTGGCTTGATTTCTTCATTTGGAATCGAAGGAGACCTGGAGTAGAGGACATAATAGTCAATTTTGCCCGATGGTTGGCCTAGCAGGTTGACTTCGGGGCTTCTTTGTTCGTCTCTAGCTTTGAGCAGGTGCCGGGACATAGTTTCGTTTGGAAGAGGGAGTGCTTGCATGAGAGACGGTTGCCCCCAAGACAGTAAGGATTTGGCCCTAGGCACTGAAGAAGTATGCCGCCGTCGTCTTCTTGGACTGCCCCCTTTCTTTGAGTCATCAACGGTGGACTGCCCCCCTTCTGCGAGGACCGACGGGGCATCTTGCAATTCGTCGTCCGAAGTAGAAGTATCACCGTTGTCGGGATCCGTAATGGAGATATGATTGACGGCAGCCATGGGTGGGTGGGTGGGTGTTGAGATGAAGTCCTCGATTGGCATCCCCATACGATCGAACGCTGACTTCTTCTTTGATTCTTTGATTGGCCCGAGCCTCTCGAACACGGATGTGCGTTTTCGATTCGACCAGTCTTTACCACCTCTGATTTGCTTCCGGAACAAGGCTTGGCATCGAGCCCGTCGTCGTCTTCTTTTGCTGTCGGGACGGCTTGCGTAAGCAGAGCGTGCATCGAAGATTGTTGACCCTTCAGCTGCTTCGTCTACCATCTTCGCGCCAATGTAGTTGGAGGTGAAGGTCTTCTTCGCGGCGGTTCTGATGACCAACGGAGCTTGACTGGAGCCGATGCCTCGGCGGTTCGGGAGGATTTGTTCTCCATTATGAAACAGCCGAGCTTGAGTTTTCGTCATCCCATGTGGAGCTGCTGCTGGTGGAATTGTGCCCATGGCGCTTTCTTCGTTGTAGCCGGCTTTGAACAGCAGCTTGGCAGCATTTTGCCCCCAACTCCCTTTCGGCTTGAATCCGAGTTGCTCGAGGTCTGCCGATTCGACGGGTCTGCTTGGGTTCGGAGCTTCTGTCAGGCTAGGTAATGGCACCGTCATTTCTTATAGAGTGATGACGTTGGCCTGAGATAGCGACGGGGCCAGCTTCCTTGTCGGAGTAGAAGGCGATCGCTCGGATTTTCGGAGCCACTGCGGCGCGAGACGCAGGACAGGCGCCGTTTGGGTTGGCAACGGGGTATGTTGCATTGCTCTTGACTCGAAGCTGATGCGCATCCTTTGCCCAGGTTTCGGCGTTCCTTGGACCTTGAGTCTTGCCTCGTCAGATGGTGGCACCGGATTTACGGAAAGAGGAGTCTTGTCCTTCTTTACTTCTTCAATCTTTTGAGCTCGAGGAGCTTTAGCTGGAAGAACTTCCGCGACTAGGCCCTTTGCTTGGTAGAATTTAGCGTCGGCCAGGTGTGCCTCGGCCTCGTTGAATGGCTTGTCGTCCGCAACTATGCACCTCTCCACGCCTTCTTCGTAGTACTTGAGGCACTGGTGCCAAGTGGATACCACGATGCCGTTCTCGTGCAGCCATGGTCTTCCCAACAGGAGGCGATATGACGTCTGGCAATCGATGATGTGGAAGAGGACCGTTGTATCCAGCGGGCCGATTGACAGCTTCAGGCGGATGATTCCGACGGTAGACTGTCCGCCCTGGTTGAAGCCTTGAATGAGCAACTGACTTGGTGAGAGCTGGTCGTCGGTAATACCGAGTTGCCGCATCGTCTAGATAGGCATGATGTTGACGGCAGAGCCACAGTCCAACAAGATTCGGTTTACCGGCTTCTCCTTGATGTATCCCGAGACGTAAAGAGGCCGGTTGTGCAATCGCGTCCCGAGTTGCAGGTCCTCGTCTGAAAAGGTTATCGTTGCATCACACGAGGCTACAGCTTTGCGCTTCTGGTCGTTCTTCCTCTTTCTTTTGTAGCTATCCGGATCGGCCAAGGCCGCAGCCATTGCCAAGCGAGCCTTCTTCGGGAGATGCAAAGCCTCTACGAGCGGCATGTGCAAGATTGCTTCGTCGTGAGAGGCAGTGCCCCCTTCGTCGGAATCGTCTCCTTCATCTGTGGAGTCGCCTTCTCCAGAAGTTTCGCTTTCGTTCTTTCCTTCCGACGCCTCATGGACTTCGACCATGCAACAAGACACCTTGATGTGTTGGTCCGCTGGGAGGAAGTGATCTGGGAAGAACTCTTGCAAAGTTGTCGGCTCTGGAAGACTCTGCTGAAGGATATCATCTTGGCTTGCTGGCGGCACTTTGAACGTCTTCCTTCCCGGAGTCTTGCTTTTCTTCTTGTAGGTTTTCCGCTTGGTGAATCCCCTCCTCACACGGTCTTGCTTGAGCTTCTTTTCTTGCCATGGCTTTCGTCGCCGCGGTAGCATGACCCATGCTTCTTCGTCGGTGGATTCCTCTTCGCTAGGATGATGGTTGACAGCAGCAACTGGTTCCCTCGAAGGCACTTGTTCTTCCTGAGGCTCTATTGGCTCGTCTTCCGATCCCCAGCCGGTGGGCTTGATTTCGTCGATTGAAACGGACGGAGGCCTTGAGTAGAGGACGTAATAGTCGAACTTCCCCGAAGGCTGGCCCAGCAGACCGACTTCCGGATCTCCCTGCTCGTATCTTTTCTGGAGAGCGTATTGGGACGTAGCTTGACTGGAAGGGACTTGCTCTTCTCGAGGCTCCATTGGCTCGTCTCCCGATCCCCAGCCGGTAGGCTTGATTTCGTCAATTGGAACGGATGGAGGCCTTGAGTAGAGGACGTAGTAGTCGAACTTCCCCGAAGGCTGGCCCAGCAGACCGACTTCCGGATCTCCTTGCTCGTATCTCCTTTGGAGCGCTCGTTGGGATGCAGCATTGCTTGGAAGAGGTGCTGGCGTGAGCGATGATTGCCCCCAGGGCAGCGGTGTTTCCTCCTCGATGAGTGCGGGAGTACGTCGACGTCGCTTCGAGACTTTCGGCCGGGAAGTTAACTTAGCGATTGGAGCTTGACGGTTGATGCGCAATTTGGGCATGCTTCGTCGAGCGGCAACGAGTACCGGCGAGAAGGAGCCGAAGGTGATGGACGTCATGTTGGCCGTAGCAACTTCCCCGGAGTCGATCTCTATCTTTCCTTGCTTTGCGAGCGCCATGATTCTTTCTTTGAAGACGAAGCATCTTTCGATAGGATGACTCACCACCCGGTGGTATTTGCAGAAGAGAGGGTCGTCGACGCGATGCATCTGCTCGGGCCTCTTCGAAGGAGGGAGCTCTATCATCTTCTCTTGCAGCAGTTGGTCGAACATGGAGGAGACTTCCGAGTCTGGGAAAGGGTACTCCTTGGCTTCGAGCTCCTCGAGAGTCATCCTTTGTCTTGGCGGCGGAGGCGGTGGTATGGCGACTCCCTTCTTCTGATCCGGCTTGCCACCGATCTTGAGTGGTTTGGCAGTTGAAGCGACGTCAGCGACGTTGACTTGTTTCGGTTTCGTTGCCAGTGGCTTGTCCTTCTTCTCTATCTTCAGGAAGTCCTTGTTCTTCGAGTCCCCGCGGTTTGCTAGGCTGAGTTCCATGTCATGAGCCCGAGTTGCGAGTTCTTCGAAAGACCGAGGCTTGATACCTTTGAGGATGTAGAGCAGACCCCAGTGCATGCCTTGGGTGCACATCTCGATGGCCGAGTCTTCAGACAAGCGGTCTCGTGAATTCAGCGCGAGGTTCCTCCACCTGTCGATGTAGTCGATCACTGGCTCATCTTTCCTTTGCTTGACGGCGGTGAGTTCGGTCATGCTGACGGTTCGTCTGGTGCTGTAGAAGCGATTGAGGAACTCCCTCTCCATCTGATCCCAGCTGTCGATGGTCCCTGCAGGAAGATCAACGTACCAGTCGAACGCGTTGCCTTTGAGGGTGCGGACGAATTGCTTCACCATCTCGTCGCCATACGTGCCGGCATTATTGCAAGTCTCGATAAAGTGGGCGACGTGCTGTCTTGGATTTCCCTTTCCGTCGAAGTGCTGAAACTTTGGCGGCTGGAATCCGACTGGAAAGCGTAGCTGCTGGATCCTTGTAGTGTAGGACTTCGAGTATGTCGCCGTGATCGGAGGAAGGCTACTGCCGTGGGAACGCATCATGTCGGCTATCAACGCTTGGACTTGCTGAGCATTCATCGTTGCCGTTGCCGGAGGTTGAGTGGCCACCGAGGCTGGCGTTGGGGAGATGACTTCCAATGGGACGGGAGCCGAGGAGAGCGCTGGTGTAACTGTTTGAATCGTCGGAACAACCTCTGCAGGAGCGGGAGTTGAAGACGGAACTGGAGCGGCTACTGGAGAAGCGACGGGTTGGCTGACGGCTGCAGCGTCCTTTGCGCTTAGCTTTTGGAGCAGAGTGTTGATGTGACGATCCTTCTCCTCCATTAGTCGAGTAATTTGCGCCACATGCTCGCTCATCTGCATGACTTGTAGCTGAAGAGCGGACGGAGGGTAATGACGGAGGACATCTCGGTGTTGCATGTTTGCATCCTCGCCATCATCATCGGAGACGTAGTTACGCCGACTTGCTTCTGGCTGATGATTGATGTTTGCCCCCTGCAGAGGGGGTGCAACGTCTGCTGGAGAACCCGAACGGGTTCGGGGTTGGGGCTGGTCCTCCCCAAACTTCTGGACATGGACTCCAGGATCGAGGCTCGTTTCTTCAAGCACCAGGGCCTCGTCGGCGCTTTGGCGAGCATCTTCGGTAGTAGCTTCTGGCACGAAGACGTCCGCGAGAGTCCGTGTACGCCGAGTGTAGACGCGGACCATTGGAGGAGCATCACCCTCCGGATTTACTGGATCACCGTGTCGGAGTAGAGGAGACTCGGCGATTGGTGAGAGGCTTGGAGCAAACGCATCGTTGTTCGTTCCGGCCATTGCAAACTTCAAGCAGCTTCTTCAACCGTACGGATGAGAGGAGAAGAGGTCCCACCGGGCGTGCCAGAAATCTGTGGACGCGGAAAAAAGCGCGGGTCGTCTTTATTGCGAATCACACGAGATTACAATTGTGGCCGGGACCCGGGTTGCTCGGGTGTAGCGAGTCCGGGTTGCGGCGAGTTTTGATCAGGGGATTGTGGGAAAGATCTTCTGGGGGATCCCTTTGATCCGCGTCTCCACGTGGTGTTCGTGCGAGAGCTCTGAAGGGGCTGCCCAGGACAGGGGTTTTACAGGGAGAGGGTTTTGGAGAGGCTAAGGAATGTCCACCGTTGCTTTGTCCCTTCCGTGCTTCGCGCTTTCTCGGCTAGGGGGTTTTCGGCTTCGTTCCTCGGTCTTCGCGTCTTCCTCGTTCCTTGCTTGACCTCGGTGTCCTTGATCGTCGGTTCGCGGCGTCGATCTAGCTTTTGGCGTTGGCTTCGGCTTTGGCTTTTTGGCTTTGGCTTTGCTCCGGCGTGGCTCTGGCTTTTGCTTTGCTTCGGCGCTTGCACTTGGACGTAGCTGGGAGAGACTTGCGATGCTTTCGTTCTTCCGGACTTCGCGTCGTATCGGCTAGAACGTGCGGTGCTTTTGCTCGTGGCCGGCGTAGTCGCTTGGCTTTGGCACTTGCGTTGCTTTGGCGCGGGCTTTACTGGGGCTTTGCTTTGGCTTCTTGCGTTGGCTTTAGCTTTGGCGTCAACTTGATCTTCTTCTTCGAACGACGTGGGCTACTTCTCCGGTGCTTCAACGGTTTACGTATCGACTAGACTTCTCTTCTTCTCCGGGCTTCTTTGGCGTGATCGGAGTCGAAGAATGCTTTCGAAGATGGTGGGGGTAGCACCGATCTCCGTGCGACGGTTGTGGCGTCGGCTTTTGTTGATGAAGACGACGAGGGTAGCGACGGTCTCCGTGCGACGGTTGTAGCGTCGGCTTTTGTTGATGAAGACGACGAGGGTAGCGACGGTCTCCGTGCGACGGTTGTAGCGTCGACTTTTGTTGATGAAGACGACGGGGTAGCGACGCTTCAGACGATCTGCTCCAGGCTTTCTTCTTCGTGGATGGGGCAGGCGTTAGTCGAAGACGACGGGGTGATGACGCTTCGCTTCTCTCCTCCGGGCTTTGGGGCTTGATCGGGATCGAGGATTTGTTGGAGCCGACGGGGTAGTGCCGCTCCTCTTCTTCTCCGGGCTTTTGAGCTTGATCGGAGTCGAAGCTTGTTGGAGACGACGGGGTAGTGCCGCTCCTCTTCTTCTCCGGGCTTTTGGGCTTGATCGGAGTCGAAGCTTGTTGGAGACGACGGGGTAGTGCCGCTCCTCTTCTTCTCCGGGCTTTTGGGCTTGATCGGAGTCGAAGCTTGTTGGAGACGACGGGGTAGTGCCGCTCCTCTTCTTCTCCGGGCTTTTGTGCTTGATCGGAGTCGAAGCTTGTTGGAGACGACGGGGTAGTGCCGCTCCTCTTCTTCTCCGGGCTTTTGTGCTTGATCGGAGTCGAAGCTTGTTGGAGACGACGGGGTAGTGCCGCTCCTCTTCTTCTCCGGGCTTTTGGGCTTGATCGGAGTCGAAGCTTGTTGGAGACGACGGGGTAGTGCCGCTCCTCTTCTTCTCCGGGCTTTTGGGCTTGATCGGAGTCGAAGCTTGTTGGAGACGACGGGGTAGTGCCGCTCCTCTTCTTCTCCGGCCTTTGCTTCTGGCGTCTTCGGAGTCGAAGGGTTCTTCTTCTCCGAGCTTTCTTCTTCGTGCACGGAGTCGAAGGGATGATCTTCGTGTGCAAGGGCCTTCACATTGATGAGGACTTTCAGTAAGCCGATCCCTCGGGACAGGCTTGACTGTGCCTCGTGAAGCCTTGGGTCGATGAAGAAGCGTCTCCTCTTCTGCAGAGCTCTGGCGTTTCGTCTTCAATTTCCCGACCATTTTTTCCTTCCCCCACCCCCTCTATTTATAGGCAAAGAGGTGGGGAGAGAGATATGGGAACTTTTTAATTTCAAATCCCTTTTGTATCTCTCTTATAATTACCCGGATTTTATTCATCCATTGATGAGGGGAATAACATTTAGTTGTTTTCCTTTTCTGGCGGGTGCAATTATGGTTGGATTTTGCGCACGAAATCGATGGCGATCGGGCGCTTCGTCTTGTGCGTCGGATCGAGGGATCGGCGCAGATCCGCGTGTGTGCAGACGTCATACGCTACCTCCCCCCGCGCATGGCGGTATTTTTTCCTTCTCTTTCTTTTCTTTCCTTTTCTTTTCTTTCCTTTTTCTTTTCTTTCCTTTCTTTTCTTTCCTTTTTCTTTTCTTTCTTTTCTTTTCTTTCCTTGCAAGGCCGGCCGGCCTCTCCATGGGGTTCGGTCCCCACTAGGGCCGGCCCTATAGGGTTCGGACCCTAGTAGGGGCCGGCCCCTCTTGAGGCGGGGTCCGAGTCCGTGTCGGCGCGCGCGAGTCGGGTCCGCGTGTCGGGTTTGCATCCACGTCTGTGCGCGCGAGTTGGGTCCGCGTGTCGGGTCTGCATCCGCGTCGGCTCACGTAAGTCGGGTTCGGGTCCGACGAAATTCGTGTGTCTACAACTACTAGTGGGATTTCTTCCACCTCATCTTCCCCGAAGACAAGGCCGACATGTCGGTGTGGCCAACGCAATCGGCAGACTATGTGTAAGCCATCGAACCAACATTTGTCACATGACTCGGGATACGATTCTGGCTTGGGATTTTGGGATTCTGAGAGTCTAAAAGTCCAAAATTGGCTCACACTGTTTTGCTTATTCGGAGAACCCATATTTAAGACTCCGAGAGCCATTTTATTCGGAGCCTGATTTTGAGACTTTAGATTTTATAGCCTGGATCATGTTTTTCCGGAGAGCCCGAACAAAACCTCTCGCGAGAGCTCCACTTCGGAATTCTCTTGATCTCTCGTCTCTCTCTACCTCTCACGACGAGCTACGCCTCGGATCGGGTCCCTATCGATCTCTGGTCTCTCTCTGCCTTCTCGAGATGCACCTTAGATCCCCTCTTAATCTCTCATCTCTATCATCCTCCTGACGGGATTTTGGGAATTTTTTTCAGATCTTGAAAAAAAATTTCAGCAAGAGTGGGTAAGTGGAGAGAGAGAGAGAGAGAGAGAGAGAGAGAGAGAGAGAGAGAGAGAGATTTCTTAAGAATATTGCTTGTTAGACTAACCCATGTGACCCAAGAAAACCGAGTGGGATTTTGTTCCACTCTCTTAGAGTAGGTTGGAGCATTCCCTCTCTACTATTGGCCCAATCTAACCCCCCACCTATCCTCAGGTTAAGACCACAGTTGACCGAGAGTGGAACCATGGGCCATGGGTTGAACCTGAAGAGGATGCCACCACCACCAACCGTTGCCCACCGCCAAACGTCACTGCCCGACACCACCATTGGGCTGCGTTATCAGCCGTCATCCACCACTGAATGCTGCTGATAACCGGCGGGGGTGGTGGCTGGCAACTTGTGGCTCGGCAGGAGCCATGGCCGGTGGCAACGGGAGGCGGTGGTCGGCGGCCGGTGGCATTAGGTGGTCGGTGGTCGGCATGGGTGATGTCCGGAGACGGCAGTAGCAGGTGGTGGCTTGGCCGGCAGGGGTGCTGTGGTGGCTGTTGGGTGTGTTAGTTGTGGTGGAAAATTACAACCGTCGTACAGTTTTCCGCCACCAGTCGATTGATGGTTGACTTCGAGTGTGAAGCACTGTAGAGTGTTGAGCTATCACGCGCTTAGCTATCACGCAGACACTGTTGAGTAAAGTGAGAGATAAAGAAGAAGAGGGTTGGCACAGGATGTGGTGATGAAGTTCGGTCAAAGCCTATGTCTCCGTGCAGTAAAATGCAACATTTGAATCCACTATCTCTGAAATGTATAGAGATCGACATCGACAGACTGAGCATCATTATTACAAGCAATTAGAAAAAAGAAGACAGAGAGATAGAAGAGGAGATCAATCCTCAGCCAGAGCTCTGTAGCTCTTAATATCTGAAGAATGATCACTGGAATGGAGATTTGGATATCGAATGAGGATCTGATCTAGATTATCGGTTTGATCTGCGATTTATAGAGGTTTGGGGAATATTGATATCCGGGTCCTGGGGAGTTTTCCGTGGCCCACGGTATCGAGCCCCGGACAGTCTCTTCGTGGGCCCCATGCAGGACTGGCGGATCCACTATTGTCTTCATGGGGCCCAGGTAGGGCTGGGGGTCCTACTGTTGTCGTGGACCCTAGGCGTGTCCCACTAGCGAGCATTAGCTAAACTTTGCACCCACATTAGCCGGCGGCAGTGGCAGCTAACGATCGGTGATGGTGGCATCCCTCTTGGGTTCACCCCATGGCCCATAGTTCCATCCTTGGTCAACTGTAGTCTTAACCCAAGTATACAAGTATAGATGGGGGGTTAGATTGGGCCAATAGGAGAAAGGGGAATGCTCCAACCTCCTATGAGAGTGTGGAACAAAATTGCACTCAAGGAAACCCACATCGCCACACGATTGTCAATCGTTGGGTGTGTGAGGTGACTGTTGGTTATATTTGAGTTATAGTAAATGCATGTGCTCGTTGGCACTCGGACAACCGCCGTCGAACAGCCACCTTCAAAGGAGGGTTGGCTTAACGGATGACTGTGATCTAGGCATAGAGAAAGTTAAGCAGGTTTTTTTTGGGTTAATTACATTTTGCCCCCCTGAAGTTGAGCTAAAAAACACATAGCCCTCTGTAGTATATTTTGTTCGAAATAACTCCCTAAATCTTGAAATGTTAGCACATACTACACCAATTTAAGTAATAAACTACATAAATAAACGACCGACAAAGTTTTTCTTTTAATAAATGTTGGTCAATTCATATTTTTTTAGTACTAAAATTAACGGGCATTGAAAAACAACAAACTAAAAAATGACATACTGAAAAAACGACGATCATTGCATGTCATTTTTCAACAGTATTGGTGTAGTGATAATACTGTTAGAAAAAATTAATTTCCTAGATCAAAGTCTGTACAGCGGAAGTCGGGCAGTGGTCGTAGGACCATGTTGCCGGGTGTGTGCTACAAAAATTCTGATTATAAAATCTTATCATCTACACATGATGCAATAGTACGAACCCCTAATCGTCATTCTAACGAGATGATGCAACATACATCAGATGATCTATGCATTAAGACTTAGAACGAGCAATAGAGAGATTATACCTTCATGCATATTTTTTCACTGCGGAGGATTTTCTTCTTTGTTAGTGGAGACGGATGCCGAGGTATGGATGAAGGGGTATGGATATAGATCCATTGTTGAGTTCACCGAGTCTCGCCTCCCAACCGTGTCCTTGTTGAAAGATCTCTGAATTTCTCTCACCAACAAGCCTCTTCTGATGCTTGCAAAAGCCATGAGGAAGACGAGAAAGAGAGGGATGGTGTGCAGATTTTCGGCGCAAGAGGGGCTTGTTTCGAGCAATAAATTGCAGCAAAACACCCTTTGCTTCCCTTGCACGAAATTTCCTTTCATCCTTCTTTTAAGTGGCCATAGGGATTAAAAATCCCATTGATATGGCCGGCCCTATCCTATCCAACCACCTGATAAAACCACCCCCTAGATTTTAGGGGGGGCGGCTCCAACTATGCAACAATCCATATCTGGGGGAGGATCTTCTCAGATCCTCCCCATATAAGGTCATGGCTGCAAATGGGGTGCCCCTAACAAGAGTGGCCGGCCATTAGGGCATGCGGGGCTATTTGGGAAAAGACCAAAATGCCCCCCATGCTTCTGATGGTCGTACACTCGTGTACCGAGCTCCGATTGCGAAACCGTTTAAACCTGTAGGACCCCTAGGATTTCTAGTGTCCTCTTGACATGGAAATGTTGTTCTCTCATATAGGGGTGCCCTCAATAATTTATCCATACTTAGGGGTGCCCTTAGTAAAATGAAGGGTGCCCTTAGTAAAATTTACCGAAGCAACTCTACCGAGCTCCCGTGCGATGCACGCTCGGATTGTCTGCACCTATGAGGGGTGTTAGATATTTTACATATACCTCTAACCACTCTGGGGTTGTCCCCTGGAAGCATACTTTGTTTCTCTTTCTCTCTCACGCTCTAGTGCGAAGCACCCATGGGATGCTCGTCTTCCTAACTAAGGTAGTGCAAGTAATGGAAGAGATGGTAGACACGATTTCGGATGTGGACAAAGTGGAACCTTCAGGGACTAGGATTCATGGCTAGCAACCAGGCCTTGACCAACACACCCTACGGGTGTCTCTGTTTGTCCTGTGAGCCCCGGTTAACTTGCGAAGCTAAACAGAGTGCGACACAAGTTGACCTCCAATCCTCCTAGAATTATTATGTTCTCTCGTATACCCCTGATCTCCGCTTAGTTACAGTAGTGTGATATCCCTCCACGTAGTGCCATGATATGACTCGAGCGATGGAGAACACCATCAGACTCGAGTGATCATTTGACATGGTTCCATTCAGGTGAGTTAACCTCAACGCACTTCCCTTTGCTTTGGCCAAGCTAGGGGATTCGGTCGTCAGCTCGACTGACAAACACCAGGCCTGGTTTTCGTGCGATGTGAGTTCGACCATGGAATGCACTACCGATTAGGGTTGTGGATGGCCTATAGGAGTGCCATATCGATGCGACGTCAATCGGGTAACCCAACACACCGTGGTGTTGGGTCGCACATAAATGGATCCCTCACACATTGGTGCATCAAAGCACCACGCAACTGGTTAGCCCACCGGTCATGATTTCTCAGGGTTTAGGACCAACTACTCTAAGCAGAAACACGGCTTAATGCACTAGTGTCTGCTCACTAATATGTGCACCATGTTGGCTCCGTTCAGTCACAGTAACTATGCCTGACAATAATCATAGTGAAGGTTCTATGCTCTGTCATTCCAACAACTTCTCACGATAGGGGAACCAGCCCTATCATAGCTGTGAACAATTGAGATTATATGTTTCTAATTCACTAAGCCTTCCTCTCAGCAATCTACATAAACCATGGCTTGTTGTTTTATCCTAGAACACGAGATATGATCACGTACCACTAATGCAATTCTTATTCAAATACAACCTCTCTATTATTTCTCCAAAAAAGGTTTTTACAAGCTAAGAACACATCAATTCCAACAATCTCCCATTTGGTCTAGCGAAGGAAAACGGTCTTGAATCCTATAGCTCCCGCATGCTGTTCGAACACCTTGCTAGGTATCGCCTTGGTGAATGGATCAGCAACATTGTCTACAGATGCTATCTGGGTCACCACCACTTGCCATTTCTTTTGAAACTGCCAGATCAGGTGGTACTTGCGCTCGATGTGCTTCCCCTTCTGGTGGTTCCTTTGCTCCTTTGCTTGTGCTACCATTCCACTATTGTCACAATAAAGGACAATAGCTCTCTAAGCCTCTGGTACACACCCTAAGTTCATCAAAAACTTCTTGAGCCATACTGCCTCTTTCGCTGCTTCGCATGCTGCTACGTACTCAGCCTCAGTAGTAGAGTCTGCGATGCATTTCTGCTTTACACTCTACCAACTGACTGCTACTCCTCCTAGAGTAAAGACAAACCCTGAAGTCGACTTTCTGGATTCCATATCTGACATGAAATCAGAATCCGTGTACCCAATCGGTGTCAGGTCATGTGAAGTATAAACTAACCCATAATCCCTCGTTTGACGAAGGTATTTGAGTATATTCTGCACAAAAGTCCAGTGTACTGGACCCGGATTTGACTAAAACTGACCCATCATTCCTACTTTTTTTTGTAAAATGCATTGCAGACATTAGGCTACCTAACGCTGATGCATAATGTACCTTCTGCATCTCTGCCTTCTCCTCAGATGTCTTAGGACCTTGATCGTTGGACAACTTGGTCCCCTTGCCTAAAGGCAATAGACCTTTCTTGGAGTTTTGCATTACAAACCTGACCAGAATCTTATCTATATATGCAGCCTGTGATAGCGAGAGAATTCTGTTCTGGTGATTTCGAGTTACCTTGATCCCTAGAATATAACTCACTTTACCTAGGTCTTTCATGTCAAATTGTTTTGATAGCCAAACCTTTACGGTTGACAACGTTCCTACATTATTTCCAATCGGTAGGATATCGTCAACGTAAAGTATCAGATATACCTCTGTAGTTCCATCACTCCTCCTATAAACACATGGCTCATCCTCATTTTGATCGAATCCGTAGGAATGGATCGTTTGATCAAAATGAGTGTTCCAACTCCTGGATGCTTGTTTGAGTCCATAAATGGACCTTTGCAACTTGCAAACCAGGTTCTCCTGACCATCTGACTCAAAACCTGGAGGTTGCATTATATATATATATATATATATATATATATATATATATATATATATATATATATATATATATATATATATATATATATATATATATATATATATATATATATATATATATATATATATATATATATATCCTCATCCAATTCCCCGTTGAGGAAAGCTGTCTTGACATCCATTTGCCAGATCTCCCAATCATAATGGGCTGCAATGGATAAGAGGATCCGAATAGACTTAATCATAGCTACGGTAAGAAGGTCTCGTCATAGTCGATCCATTCTCTCTGAGTAAAACCCTTGGCAACTAATATAGCTTTATAAGTCTCAACGGAACCATCGGGTCCTCTTTTCTTTTTATACACCCACTACACCCAATGGATTTAATATTGGGTGTAGGTGTAACAAGAGTCCAGACAGCATTCTGTGACATTGATACAATTTCTTCCTCCATGGCTTTTTGCTAGTTTGTTCTATCAGAAGCTCCCATTGCCTCGTCATAGGTCAAGGGACCATCCTTCTGATACTCTGGATCAACCAACAGGGTTTCTCCATAGTATCTCTCAAGAGCTCTGATGATTCTCCCACTATGATGAAGAAGTAGTTCAGAGTGAATAGGTTCTACAGAATCTGGTATATCAAGGTATGCTCTACTATCCTGTACTATGCTCTTGGATCTAGCATTGAACTAGTACTACGCACCTTACTAGTGGGTTTGTGGTCTATTATGTAGTCCTGCTCTAGGAAAACAACATTCGTTGAAATGATTACCTTCTTTTCCACATGGTCATATAATAGACCACCTTTAGTCCCTTTGGGGTAGCCTATAAACAAACACACCTTTGTTTTTGCCTCCATCTTATCCCTCTTGTTCTTCCACACATGTGCTGGACAACCCCATATTCTGAAATACTGTAGTGACGGCTTCTGTTGCGACCATAGTTCCCTAGGAGTTTAAGACACTGATTTGGATGGGACAAGGTTTAAGATGTATGCTGCTGTTTCTAAGGCCTAACCCCAACATGTGGTGTGTAAACTGGCATAACTGATCATGCTTCGGACCATGTCTAGCAAGATCCTATTCCTTCTCTCGGAGACCCCGTTCTGCTGTGGTGTACTAGAAGCAGTTAACTGGGAGCTGATCCCATGCTCCTTTAGGTACATTAGAAATTCGTCTGATAGGTATTCACCACATCGATCTGATCAAAGGGTTTTAATATATTTACCCATCTTCTTACTACTTCAGCCCTGAATTTTTTGAACATGTCAAAGGATTCTGACTTCCGTTGCATTAGGTAAACATGGCCGTATCTAGAGTAATCATCACTAACCGTGATGAAGTACTCATAGCCTCCTATCGCTCTGACGCTCATGGGTCCACAGATGTCGGAGTGTATTAACTCCAACACTTCAGTGGCTCTCACCCTTGATCCTTTAAAGATTCTTTTGCTCATCTTGCCCTCTAGACAAGGCTCACAGGTGGGATGGATCTCCGAAGGATCTATTTTCAGAAGTTCGACCTTCACTAATCTGTGAATCCTATCTAAGTCTATATGACCTAATCTCAAATGCCACAACAGTGTTTGGTTATCCGAAAGATTTTTACGTTTAAATGAGTTATTAATTTGGAAAACAGTTACCGTTATATTATCTATTTCTAGATCTGGATTTAATGTATAGAGACCATTCAGAACCATTCCTTTTACTATAAAAGTCTTATTCAGTTTAATAGACACTCCATGTGCATCAAATATAACTGAATATCCTTTATTAACTAAAGAGGAAACAGAAATTAAATTGCGTCTCAAGGACGGTATAAATAATACGTCTCTTAACATTATTGTTCGATTAGAAAATCTAAGATTAATATCTCCTACAGCTTCAGTAGCTACAACCACATCGATTCTCATACTCAGGATTACTTCTCCATCAAGCAGTCTTCTGCTCTCCTGAAATCCCTGTAATGAATTACAAACATGGTTAGAGGACTTGAACTCCACAATCCAGGAAGCAAAAGATCTACCGCTTGAAAGAAGTGTTTCAACTACTAAGAGTCAAGATTTACCTGCTTCAGCACGCTGAGGCTTCTTGCAGTCCTTCTTCCAATGTCCGCTCTCACCACACCTAAAGCACTTAGTGCTTGGCTTTGCATCCTTCTTGGATCCAGATGTCCCTATATTGCTCTGCATAGGAATTGACTTGGGCTTTTTATTTGATTTGCTTTTCTGAGGTTTGCTCCGTTTCAACGAGGATCTGCGTTGCATAGTAAGTGTTTCACCCTTGTATTTGAAACCATCCTCAGTAGCTTGGAGAGCTCCCAGAAGCTCCGCACTTGTCATTTCCAACTTATTCAGATAGAAATTTGTGATAAAGCCGTCAAAGTCTCCAGATAGAGATGCTAGGAAAATGTCCGTCATCAGCTCGTTCTCTAGCACAATATTCATGGTAGCCAGCTTGTTCTGGAACCCAAACATTTTGAGCATGTGTTCCCGAATTGGCTTACCACTAGACATCTTAGTACTAACTAGTTTCTGTACAGTGAGGTATCGAGTGACTTGATTGTGACCCTCAAATATTTCGTTGAGGTATAACATCATGTCAGAAGCGTCGGGCATTTCCTTGATTTGCTTCTGCAGAGTTGTTTGCAAAGACGCTATTATATAGCATTTGCACATCTCATTCGTCTCTTTCCAGTCAGTATATTCATTCTGATGTGACTCTGTGGTATTTGGATCCGGTAGGTCTGGCTCAGACATCGTCAGTGCCATTGTGTGTTTACTTATCCTCAGGACTAATATCAGATTACGTTTCCAATCCTTATAGTTGGGACCCATCAGTTTGTTATCACTGAGGATAGCTAAAAGGGGATCTAACTTGGTCATCTATTGATAAACAAACGATAGTGTATGAGAATGCATTATAAAATTATTTTATAGGTTTTTAAAATAATTTAATTAGATCTACACGTCAATGTATACCCTCAAGGCAAGAATGTTTCTGTAGATTAATTAATCATGTATGCGAGCTCTGGGATCCAAATGCACCCACCTTGGGGTAGTGTATACCGTCGCCCCCTCATATCGAAACTCTAGGATCCAATCCAAATCTGCACTCGGATGGGCTATGATGGACCATGGTTATTTTGGCCAGAGCTAAGTGGTCCAAGTGTAAAGCTATAAGATATCACGGTGCACTTTAAATTAATACTTCTCCACAAGCCAAGGAGATTACGAACCGGGAGTTCATGTGGCCCCCACTTTGGTGGGAAAAGCCCTTCTTTCCTCAACGCGTAACCCCCTCTTAGCCTTAAGGAGATCACTTAGTATCCGTTGTAGAAGAGAACACAACCCTCACCCGCAGGGATTATGGATTATGCCCTCCCCACCTGGATTCCATATGATTGGCTGTGGGGGCCAAGGACTTCTCTAAAGCCCCTTATGTATCCCTTTTATCTGGAGGGTAATTTTAATGCAAGTGATAGTGCAATCTAAGGTAGCGACCACCTATACACTAGACCCTAGTCTAACCATGCTCCCACTGGGGTACCAAACTCCTATGGAATATTAGTGATTCCAGAGCATCATAGTCCTTGTCCCATGGAATTACTTTGGTGTTGGCCTTTTACTACCATTGGAGTCACATTACATGCCCCAGAATTCCCGATATCCCACGGAAGCTCTAACCCTAATGTTCTGAGCCTAGTCTAAGGTCAACGTGGTCAGGGCTCCCACTACGATAACTTCTGTTCCAGTCTCTTGATGTGTAATGACCTGTGGATCGTCATCTCACCCTTGGTTTCGATGCTAGCCAACTAGTGGCGGCATAACCTCGTAATGATGAGATCCCACCATTATCAAACTATAAGATGACTACGGGTGACTATCTAGTTGAGTCCTAACCTAATGGTCACAGGGGACCATGCGGGGAAAGGGCATCCCGCCTAAACACCTAATCTCAAATTTAATTATCAATAATACATCATCGGGTTTATCAGATTAACTAACAAAAAGAAACAACCACACACAGATTTTATACCAGACTCAGGGTCCACTCCCTAAACCTGATCAGCGCAGCAGCTCTATCCTTCCTCCTAGTTCTCTAATCCGGCCTAAAGTCTCTGCGCACGGTCCCTGATTCACACCACCATATGCACTTCCGCCGGTTCGGTTCGTCCTTCGGGTACCACTCTTCCTCCTGCAAAGGTGATCCACCAAAGAATCCATTTTTCATCACTTTCTCTGTAAATAGAAAAACTATTATGCTCCGAGCAATTGCTCGTTCAGGCACAATTTCCTAGGAAAATAAAAAAAACTTAGTAAAAAGTCTTTGGAAAACCGAGGATGACAAAACCATCCTCGCCTATAATGGTTTAATACACCATCTATAGAGAATTGAAAAAATAAAACTCACAGAATCTGGGGTCCGACCCCCAGATGCGCAAACCAATTTCAGCATTTTACTTTTCAGAGCGGCACCTACAGAAAACTCATACAAACATATATATATATATATATATATATATATATATATATATAGAGAGAGAGAGAGAGAGAGAGAGAGAAAGAGAGAGAGAGAGGGCTGTTACAGTGAGCTGTGGGCTGCCGGGGGGGAAAGTGAGCTGCGGGTATTTTGACCCCCCAAGAAGCTATGAAATTTGATGATATTTGGTGAGGTTTTTGTCTAGTATAAGATGATCATCCTCACCAATTTTCATCAAATTCCAAAACTTCTAGGAGGGTCAAATGATCGAAGCAATTTTTGTTGTCTGCAGTCACCGTTAAAATTGCTTCGACCATTTGACCCCCCTAGAAGTTTTGGAATTTAATGAAAATTGTTGAGGATGATCATCTTATACTAGGCAACAACTTTACGAAATTTCATCAAATTCCATAACTTCTTGGGGGGTCAAAATACCCACAGCTCACTTTCCCCCCCGGCAGCCCACAGCTCACTGTAACAGCCCTATATATATATATATATATATATATATATATATATATATATATATATATATATATATATATATATATATATATATATATATATATATATATATATATATATATATATATATATATATATGCATGAATGAAACGAAACGAACCCGATGATAAACTATCATGTCATGTGCGTATGATTAGATTAGATGAGAATCTCATCAAGTACCACACACCCGAACGCTGGTTCTAATACCAGTTGTTGGAAAAAATTAATTTCCTAGATCAAAGTCTGCGCAACGGGAGTCGGGCAGCGGTCGTAGGACCACGTTGCCAGGTGTGTGCTACAAAAATTCTATATTATATAATCTTATCATATGCACATGATGCAATAGTACGAACCCCTAATCATCATTCTAACGAGTTGATGTAACATACATCAGATGATCTATACAATTAAAACTTAGAACGAGCGATAGAGAGATTATACATTCGTGCAGATTTTTTCACTGCTGAGGATTTTTGATGTAGGCTCCGATAAGGGGCGCTATAATCTTAAGCCCTTTAGGATTCCCTTTGGTCAACAACTAAGATTTATTTATCAATATAGCGTTGTATGACTCAAAGAAGCGGCAAGCACAAGCTATTTCACGTAGGATTAAAAATCTAAGCACTCAACATAAGCATAGTTCAAGATCTAACAATATAAGATGTAATATTATCACAAAAAACAGAATTTAGCATATAAGAGATTAAATCGTAGCAATAGATATTGAATTTCAAAGATATGTTTGCATTAGATTTTATATAAGATAGGCTAAATATGCTTGCTAGGGTTACCGACAGACTAAAGATAGCAAATATAATGAGTAGGCATATATTAGGGCTTCAACTAGCGATGAAACGGGATGGTTACGGTTGCGATGCGGAGCGAAGGTAATGAAAACAAAGGAAAAACGATGCGGATGCTAAGGGAAATTAAGATAAACGGATAGATAGTGCTTGGGGTTTCCGCATTGGGTCAATGCGAAGATGCGCCGATGATCCCGCATACGGAGCAAGGCCGGACGTCGTGAGAAGCCGGATCCTTCGAAAAAATAAGCCAAGGCCTTCGCGAGGCAAAGTCGCGGATGCGGCGAGGGTCCGAGACACGCGTCTCTCCCGGAAGCTCTCACGAAGAGGCATGCAATTCAGCAATCATCCAAAATTTGAAATCTTCTTCTATCTTCCCTTTTTTGTAGAACTAGGGTTTCTTTTTGGATGACTAAGATCAAAAGGAAATAAGAGGGAATGGTGGGGATGCAATGGGCCAAGAAAGGAAAGAAAAAGAGTGATATAAGGGGAAAAAAAGAGAGAAGTGAGGGGCCAGAAGAGGGGGCGGATTGGCTCGGTTTCTGCATGGGCAAGGGATGGACAAGCCCTAATTGAAGCACACATAGCTCTAATTGAAGCACAATTGATGCCACATCATCAAATTTAAGTTATTTTGCTATCTAACCGTTGGTTTCGAGATATAATCTCGTACGTCGGTACCCCGCAAACACACACACCCAGAATTTATTAATAACATACAGAAAACTCACTCGAGAAGATCCGGATTCAATCCGAAAAGCCCTCGGATGAGATCATGGACATCCCCCATGAATTAGGCAAGAACATAACTAATACTAAGTGCAGAAATTAGGCCAAAAGCATAGAAAATGGACCAAAAACTAAAATAAACGGCTACAGGTTCCATATGAATAATGTCCTCCATAAAATAAAAATGACTGGAAATAAAACTCTCTAGCAACGAACTAAAGATGCGGCAATGACTGATGGTGCTGATCATGCTGCATCAATTTTCTTCTTTGTTGGTGGAGACGGATGCCGAGGTACGGATAAAGGGATATGGATGTAGATCCACCATTGGGTTCACCGAGTCTTGCCTCCCAGCCACGTCCTCGTTGAGAGATCTCTGAATTCCTCTCGCCAACGAGCCTCTTCCGATGCTTGCAAAAGCCTTGAGAAAGACGAGAAAGAGAGAGGAATGTTATGCAGATTTTCGGTGCAAGAGGGGCTTATTTCGAGCAATAAATTGCAGCAAAACATCCTTTTCTTCCCTTGCATGAAATTCCCTTTCATCCTTCTTTTAAGTGGCCATCCATAGGGATTAAAAATCCCCTTGATATGGCCGGCCCTATCCAATCCAACCACCCGATAAAACCGCCCCCTAGATTTTAGGGGGGGCGGTTCCATGCAACTATACAATAATCCATATCTGGGGGAGGATCTTCTCAGATCCTTGTCATATAAGGTCATGGCTGCAAATAGGGCGCCACTAACATGAGTGGCCAGCCATTAGGGCATGCGGGGCTATTTGGGAAAAGACCAAAATGCCCCCCATGCTTCTAATGGTCGTACACTCGTGTACCGGGCTCCGATTGCGAAACCGTTCAAACCTGTAGGACCCCTAGGATTTATAGTGTCCTCTTGGCATGGAAATGTTATTCTCTCATCTAGGGGTGCCCCTAGTAATTTATCCATACTTAACGGTGCCCTTAATAAAACGAGGGGTGCCCTTAGTAAAATTTACCGAAGCAGCTCTACCGAGCTCCCGTGCAATGCACGTTCAGATTGTTTGCACCTATGAGGGGTGTTAGATATTTTACGTACGCCTCTAACCACTCTGGGGTTGTCCCCTGGAAGCATACTTTG
The DNA here is from genome assembly GCA_947650365.1 of Chamaelirium japonicum. Taxonomy (NCBI): domain Eukaryota; kingdom Viridiplantae; phylum Streptophyta; class Magnoliopsida; order Liliales; family Melanthiaceae; genus Chamaelirium; species Chamaelirium japonicum. The sequence continues at coordinate 52,390,994 of OX393555.1, forward strand.
TTTTTCTTTCTCTCTCACGCTCTAGTACGAAGCACTCGTGGGATGATCGTCTTCCTAACTAATTAAGGTAGTGCAAGTAATAGAGGAGATGGTAGACACGATTTCGAATGTAGACAAGGTGGAACCTGCAGGGACTAGGATTCGTGGCTAGCAACTAGGCCTCGACCAACACACCCTACAGGTGTCTCTGTTTGTCCTCTGAGCCCCGGTTAACTTGCGAAGCTAAACAGAGCGCGACGCAAGTTGACCTCCAATCCTCCTAGACTTATTATGTTCTCTAGCATACCCCTGATCTACGCTCAGTTACAATAGTGCGATATCCCTCTACGTAATGCCATGATACGACTCGAGCGATGGAGAACACCGTCAGACTCGAGTGATCATTTGACATGGTTCCATTCAGGTGAGTTAACCTCAACGCACTTTCCTTTGCTTTGGCCAAGCTAGGGGATTCAGTCATTAGCTCGACTGACAAACACCAGGCCTGGTTTTCGTGCGATGTAAGTTCGACCATGGAACGCACTACCGGTTAGGGTTGTGGATGGCCTGTAGGAGTGACATGCCGTGCGACGTCAATTGTTTCCAATTCACTAAGCCTTCCTTTCAGCAGCTCTACATAAATCATGACTTGATGTTCTATCCTAGAACACGTGATATGATCACTACCACTATTGCAATTCTTATTCAAATACAACATCTCTATTATTTCTCCAAATAAAAGGTTTTTACAAGCTAAAAACATATTAATTCCAACAAATACCCCCTTTTGTCAACAACTTGATTTCCTTACTTGGTAATTTTTATCTGATCAAAACTGGATTGAAGGGGGGCAAAATATAGTTTTTTAACAATAGGGAAGGGGTGGGTTAAGTGTTTTTGAGCTAAACTTCTGGGGGCAAAGTGTAATTTATCCTCTTTTTGTTTGAATTTTTTTGAATGTTCTCTCTTTTCTAATCCAGTCGAGATTCATGTCGATTGTTTAGGTGACCAGGGAGGGTATATATGGACATAGCCGATAGTGTTTGAATGGGCGTATGAGAGAGATGGGTGTCGGTTAGATAGAGAATGAAGGAAACAACTGTGATTGGGTTTTAGATTAGGAAATAGATCTAAATAAAGAGAGAATTAGGAAAGAAGAGATCGAAAGGAGGGGAGATCGCCATTTTCTTCGGATAGGACCCAGAGAAAGTGAGGGATCACGAGGTGAGGGGGACCGCGGAGCGCTAGCTGGTGTCGTGCTCTTTTGGGAAGAGACAGACGGTGTTGGGTGTATGGACGTTTGTTATTGTGTTGGGGGAAATCCGAGAGGGGGACGGGCATCTAGATAAGAAAAGAGGGAGAGAAATACATGGGAGATAGAAGGAGGGATCACATTTAGATAAGGCAAGAGGAAGAGAAATACGTGAGAGATGGAAAAGGGGAATCACATATGAAAGGGAGAAAGGAAAGGCAAGATGTACGTGTTGTGTTTTTGTCTATTCAGCTTGTTCATTTTTGTTTAATTAGCTCGTTGTTCTGTTTGCACATGTACATTTCGGACACGTACACTCAATTGACGGCATTATCCTGAAATTGATTACGTGTCGGCTACGAGAGAAAATATTCAGCTGACTCAATAGCCAACACCAAACTAGTAATGCTATTGGACAGCGCGACGGGCTCCGCGCGAAAAGGACCGCTGGCATCTACTGATTGGCGGGACTATGGGCCATGGGGGTGCCCGCTGACCGTTGGGTAATCACGTGCGCTCCCTCCATCCGGTGGTTGCGAACCCCTCCAGCCCGGTCCATGGTTTGGTAGAGTGGGTAGACGTAGCTAACGTTCACCTTCTCTAGATCCTGTATAAAGACGGACTCCAAGCTTGCCTTGGTGCCCTCAGGCAGTGAGATCACCGTCGGGAGGAGAGGAAGGGATATGGCAACCAAGGTGGTGGCGACGCCGGCGAGGGTAGAGAGCCTGGCGAGGTGCGGGCTGCAGACCATCCCGACGGAGTACGTGCGGCCGGAGTCGGAGCGCGACCACCTGGGCGACGCCTTCGAGGAGGCGAAGAAGTCGGGCCCCGAGATCCCGGTCGTGGACCTGCAGGGTTTCGGCTCGGCCGACGAGGGGGAGCGGTCGCGGTGCGTGGAGACCGTCAGGGCGGTGGCTTCCGACTGGGGGGTGATGCACATCGTGAACCACGGCGTCCCGCCGGAGCTGATCGACCGCCTCCGGTCGGTCGGCGAGGCTTTCTTCGGCCTGCCGATCGAGGAGAAGGAGCGGTACGCGAACGACCAGGCGGCGGGGAAGATCCAGGGGTACGGGAGCAAGCTGGCGAATAACGCGAGCGGGCAGCTCGAGTGGGAGGACTACTTCTTCCACCTCATCTTCCCCGATGACAAGGCCGACGTGTCGGTGTGGCCGACGCAGCCGGCGGACTATGTGTAAGCCATCCAACCAACATTAATGTCACATGATCGATCGACTCTGCATGCATGCATTTGGATCTGAATGTTTGGGTGCAGAGAGGTGACGAGGGAGTTTGCGAAGCAGCTGAGGGGCGTGGCGAGCAAGATGCTGTCGATGCTGTCGTTGGGGCTGGGGTTGGAGGAGGGGAGGCTGGAGTCGGAAGTGGGGGGGATGGAGGACCTGCTGCTGCAGATGAAGATAAACTACTACCCCAGATGCCCGCAGCCGGACCTTGCCCTCGGCGTCGAGGCCCACACCGACGTCAGCTCCCTCTCCTTCATCCTCCACAACATGGTCCCCGGGCTCCAGGTCCTGTACGGGGGGGAGTGGGTGACGGCCAAGTGCGTGCCGGACTCCCTGATCGTGCACGTCGGCGACACGCTGGAGATCCTGAGCAACGGGCGGTATCGGAGCGTCCTGCACCGGGGGCTGGTGAACAAGGAGAAGGTGAGGATCTCGTGGGCGGTGTTCTGCGAGCCCCCGAAGGAGAAGATCGTGCTGAGGCCGTTGCCGGAGGTGGTGAGCGATGAAGGACCGGCGAGGTTCCCGCCGCGCACCTTTGCGCAGCACGTCCATCACAAGCTTTTCAAAAAAACCGAAGAGGCGGATCTCACTTTCTGCTAAGTGAGGCTGCTCTTATCATTTATGTGTGTTTTGTTGAAGTATGGGAGGCTTTGCGGGATCCATCTATATATGCAAGTTTGTGTGTTTTAATAAGCATCTTAGAGAGCCCGCTTATCTGTATTTTACTTTACTTCACTTCACTTCACTTCACTTAGAAAATGTTATGAAGGGAGTATTAAACTAGGGGTGGGACTTGGGTGGGTTGAAGGGTCTGCCCATGCCCAACCCGACTTGCACAAACTTTTGCCCGTTTTGCCCGTGAAACCCGGGGAACCCGTGGAAGCCCTACCCGTGCTTGCCCATTCTAGTTCATCGGGTTCCTCGGGTTGCTCGAATTGCCCAATTTGCAAAATAATAAGCGCGTTGGATAGGTTGCCCAATTAAAAATGCTAGTGCACATAAATAAATCGAAAAAAAATCCAACAGATTTTAGAATTGGATAAAAAAATCTTTGATTTGCATAACAAAAACATAACGTCCAACCCATATCCTCACATATTTCAAATGAATTCTTATCATTCAACATCAAATAGGCAGTCTTTGATTTCAATAAAAAAAACTATCAAAACATTCAACCTTAGTCATGTGTCACTTCCTCGGGTTCCTCGGGTTGGGGAGATCGGTGCCCAAACCCGTCCAAATTGAAATCGGGTTGATCTATTTTTGTCCAAACCCGTCCAAGTTTTTAACCAGTTTTGCCCATGTTTGTTCATTGTTCGGGTTGGGCGGGTTGGGTTCGGGTCAGACCCGCCCAAGTCCCACCCCTATATTAAATCATGCTACAATGTATGTATTACGAGAGAGAAAGAGAGAGAGAGAGAGAGAGAGAGAGAGAGAGAGAGAGAGAGAGAGAGAGAGAGAGAGAGAGAGAGAGCCTTTTATCGGTGGCATAATTGGCGGTCATATTGTCCACCTGGCCCGAAAAAGAATCAAATCCGGCGGTCCACGTACCCACCCCGCCGGAAAAGGTTGAGAAATCTGGCGACCTCATCCCCGCAAAAACCATGTCCCATTGCCTCTAACTCGGTGGCCGTCAGTGCGGTCCGCTAAATTTTATATATATATATATATATATATATATATATATATATATATATATATATATATATATATATATATATATATATATATATATATATATATATATATATATAGAGAGAGAGAGAGAGAGAGAGAGAGAGAGGGCTGTTACAGTGAGTTGTGGGCTGCTGGGGGGAAAGTGAGCTGCAGGTATTTTGACCCCCCAAGAAGTTATGGAATTTGATAAAATTTGGTGAGGTCGATGCCTAGTATAAGATGATCATCCTCACCAATTTTCATCAAATTCCAAAACTTCTAGGGGGGTCAAACGGTTGAAGCAATTTTAACGGTGACTGCGGACGGTAGAAATTGTTTCGACCATTTGACCCCCCTAGATGTTTTGGAATTTGATGAAAATTGGTGAGGATGATCATCTTATACTAGGCAACAACCTCACCAAATTTCATCAAATTCCATAACTTCTTTGGGGGTCAAAATACCCGCAGCTCACTTTCCCCCCCGGCAGCCCACAGCTCACTGTAGCAGCCCTCTCTCTCTCTCTCATATATATATATATATATATATATATATATATATATATATATATATATATATATAAAGAGGGAGAGAGAGATTTAGATTTTGTAGAGATTTTTTTTTATGTCAAGTAAAGAACGATAGTCCCAAATTAACCTATAAACTAGTTATCTTGGGAACCGATTGACCTGAAAGCAAGACATTTGAGGGACCCGATAAACTTGCAAGCAGGACAACTGGTAAGCATGTATGCAAGGGTCACTAAGGCTTGATGCGATCGAAAAATAGACTAAGCTTAGAGCCGAAAAAGACTGCACGAGAGAGAGAATGAGTGGTGTGGCTCTCAGCGCCGAGGAGTTGTGAAGCTTCCCAAGCGCTCCGGTGGGGCGCCTTCCAGGGAGGCGGCGAAGCGGGCGAGGGTTCCGAAGCGCCGCAGGGGAGGGCTGTGTGGGCAAGGACGTCAGCACATGCACGGGAGGGCATGCGGATGGGACAACTAAGGGCCAGAAGATAGGGTGTCCTTCGGTGTGGCCGCCAGCCGCTCGACCACTTCCCCCTTCGGCTGCCGCTACCCCGGGCTTTCGCTCTTTTGCCGAAGCCCTAGCTCCTGGCCCCCGCCTGCGTTGCGCCCTGCGTCGAGAACGTCATGGCCGTCGGAGCCCCCAGCCCCCCCGAGGTTCTCCCCCTTCCCATGCGGGTCTTGCTTCCGTTGCGGAGACAAGGACCACATGGCGTCTACATGCCGCAATGCCACGGTGTGCTACTTCTGCAGGGGTCTTGGGCATATGGCCCACCGCTGCATGGTTTAAATTTGGCTGGCCGGTGGGACGAGAACCGCGTCCTCGGCAGAATCTGCTCTTCGACCATTGGACTCCCCGCCTTTCTTCCCTGACTTGGCGGAGGCGAAGGTCTTTCTGGCAGCTTCTCAGGCCTGGGGTTTCTCCTGGGTGGGGATCCTCTCCCTCTCTAGAGGTCCTCGTCTCCGGAGGCCTTGTCGGCTCTGCTACTCTCGTGCTGGGGCCGGCAGCATAGGGGGGAGGACTCCCTTCCCGTCCATTGGTTGTGGCCGGTGTAGGCCACAGACGGCGGGGGACGATGTTTCAGGGTCAACTTCCCTTCTGCCCACCTCCTTCACGATGTCTCCTCCCAAGGCCTCATCGCTCTTGAGGGTTTCCACTTTACGGTGGAGCGCTGGACTCCCATGCTGGGCTCGGCTGATCGCCTTCCCTTCTCGACCTTAGAGTTGCAAATATCAGGCCTGCCAGACAACGCTTGGGACCCCGCGGTTCTCTCGGCATGGGCGGGTCAGTTTGGATCCTGTGCTCTCTGTGGACTGCGACCTATAGGGGGCGACCTCTCTGGCTTACTGCACTGCTATCGTGGAGACTCTCTTCCCCCAGTGGATACCAGAGTGGCGGATCCTTGTGGGGCGCCAGCTTTTCTCGCTTCGCATCTGTCAGATAGCCCTTTCCCAGCGCCTTTCCTTTGACCCCCTGTCCTCGGACTTGGTAGGGTCCAGCAGTGGCACAGTGATCCTCGGGCCAGCCCCTAGTCGGTCTTCCTCAGGTCCTTTCCCCTGACTCATGAAGAGAGCACCCCAGCTCCGGCGCCCCGGCCTTAGCCACATCGGTCGGAGCATCGATCAGCGACGGTAAGTTTATCCTCGTCCTCTACAGCTGACCGCTCCCCTCCAAAGCCGGTCTTTCACCGGGAATGTATGGTCTCGTTCCCCGATGATCTCGCTTTTCTTGTAGGCCCTTCGGTGAACAGGGATGCAAGTTTATTCTCTCCCGGCTTGATTCTTTCGCTGTCGATTCTCCTTCGGGGACTACCGGCCTCTCTCATTGATTTCGAAGATTCCTTGGACTCTTCGGCTAGCCAGGCCGAATTCCCCGCCCCAGTACATGTTTTCCCAGGGGGCCCTTCGCTAGTTGCTTGCGTCCAGTCTCCTATGACATCTCTCTCTGATAACCTTTTGTCCGTGACGGCCAGGTAAGCATCTCTAGAGGCTGTGAGCTCACGGCCGTCGACGCCAGAACATGGGAAAGGGGGGCCCTTGTCAGGCGTAGCTTGCGACAATTTTTAAAGCGCTCTAACACTGGGAAGTCCTTTGCCATCAGCCTATTGCGGGGAGACTAGCGGAGCAGGCCTCTCCCTCAGCTGCCTGGGCGTTCACACCATTTTGAGCTTTGGCGATAGATGGTGGCTTCCTCCCTCCATGCTTGGATGATTGTGATCCTTCAGTTGTCAAGCATTTTGTAGACGCCATGAGGCACATTGACAATCATGTCTGATAATGCCTGCTCCTTTTGTTTTGTGATTTTAACCTCTCAATTATGAAGATCATATATTGGAATGTTCGTGGTTTGGGTGGTTCGATTAAGCGACAGGCAGCAAGGTTCTTTGCTACCTCCCACAATGCCGATGTTTTTTGCCTTTAGGAGACTATAACCGTCGACCCCTCTAGGCGTTTCCTTTGATCCCTTAGCAATCACCGCATTGATTCATGGGAGTCCAGGGGATCCATTGGGTCAGCAGGAGGGATCTTGATTGGGTGGGACAGCTCCATTCTCTTGCTAGAAGACAAGCTATACGGGGATTTCTCTCTCACAGTGCGCCTCGATCCGGAACCGATCCGACAACCGATCATGGTCGATGACCTCGGTTTGTGGCCCCCCTGACCACCGCCTGTCCTTCAAGTTCTGGGAGGAGCTGAGGGTGGTTTGCTCAGCCTTCCAAGGTCCCTGGGTGGTTAATGGAGACTTCAATGCGACCCGGTTTGTCGGTGAGAGAAGCGGACCCACTCTGGACCCTAGGGAGATGGAATCCTTCTCTTTTTTCGTCCAAGAGTTTGGATTGGTGGACCTACCAATGAATGGGAGAATATTTACGTGGTCCAACCGAAGGGAGCACCCAACCTTTCCAAGGCTCGACAGATTCTTGATCTCTGGGGACTGGGAGTCCTTGTTCCCTCTCATAATGACCCTGGCACTCACGTCCTTTGTCAGCGATCATGTGCCGGTCTTGCTTGACTCGGGCGGAGGCAATCGTTCGCGACCACCCTTTCGATTTGAGAAGATGTGGACCACGGTCGAGGGTTTCAATGATCTCGTCGTGAATTAGTGGATGGCGGCTCCTTCATTGGCAAACTCGATGCTCAACATTGCGTCGAAGCTGCGCTTTGTCAAGTAGGCTATGTCTCGTTGGGTTGCTATGCATTTTAGAAGCATTCAGCACCGAAAGGAGGATCTCATGGCTCGGATTCGAGAGCTGGAGGTTCAGGAGGAGTCAGGGGACCTTTCCGCGAATGATTTGGCTGCCCGTCAAGCTTTCTCCTCGGAGCTAATGGAGGTCCTCCACAGAGAAGAGATAATGTGGAAGCAGCACTCAAGGGAGCGTTGGATAGCGGCAGGAAACCAGAACACGGCGTACTTGCACGGGATTGCCAACGATCGTCGGCATAGAAATCTCATCTACAGATTATCCGGTGATGGTCAATCCCATGAGGACAAGAGGGGCATCTTAGCGACCGTAACATCCTTCTTCAAGAAGGAACTGGAGCAGAACGTACTCCTCTGTTCCGCTACAGGCCAATTGGGAGGAACTCCCGTTCTTGAGGTTTGAGGACCAGAGTGGGTTGGGGGAGGAATTTAGCAAAGACAGGTTCAAGCGGGTTTTCTTTGGGCAATCGGCAGATGGGGGCCAAGGGCCGGATGGTTTCCCCTTCCTTTTCTACCAGAGGTACCGGGAGGTCCCAAGGCTGGATCTTCTCCGGCTAATGGTAGATTTCTTCAAGGGGAGGGTCAACCTGAAGTGCCTAAATCATTCTTGGATTGTCCTCATCCCAAAGAAGGAGGGCCCAGAGACCATTCGAGATTATAGACCTATCAGCTTGTCCAACTACATTTATAAAGTAGTGGCAAAGGTGATCGTGACAAGGTTGTCTTCAATTATGCCGTCTCTGGTAGGACGTACCGTCTCAGTCGGCTTTTATCAGAGGCTGAAACATTCTTGACAGTGTGGCTACTGCTCGGGAGGTCATCTGCCATCTTCGAGAGACACATTCGAAGGCAGTTTTGCTCAAACTGGACTTCGAGAAGGCATTTGATTGTCTTGACTGGGGGTTCCTTATGACAGCTCTACGTCAAAAGGGCCTGCCTGCGCGGTGGTTGGACTGGATTTGGGATTGTATCGCCTCCTTCAGAATGACCTGCCTGATTAACAACTGCAGCGGGAATGGCTTCCGGATGCGTCGGGGAGTCAAGCAGGGATGCCCCCTCTCTCCTTTCCTCTTAATTCTGGCGGTGGACGTTTTCTACACGATCCTCAAATACACAAGCGGTTAAGGCATGATATCAGGGGTCAGGGGAGACTCATGGGAGGTGTCTAACCAGCACTTCGTGGATGATACCCTGCTGTTCCTCCAGGCGGATCCGACACAGATATTAGGACTCAAGGTTTTACTACTCTGCTTCCAGCAAGCCTCGGGCTTGAGTGTCAACTTTTCAAAAACGGCCCTCTACTCCCTGGGGTGGTGAGGGACTCTACCAGATGCCTAGCTAGTTTCCTAGGATACAATATGGGATCTCTGCCTTTCAGGTATCTTGGTCTACCGATCTCGGATAAGAAACTCCCGAGGGACTGCTGGCTGGAGCTGATTTAGTGGGTAGAGCGCCGACTATCGAGCTGGAAGGGGAACCTCCTATCCTTCTTGGTGATTTCCAAGTCCAAGGAGCAGCGCCGACTATTGCTTCTCAGTGGGTGCCTAACCCTGATTAACTCAGCCCTCTCGTCGATTCTATCTTACTATCTGTCCTTCTGCTCCCTCCCGGTATGGGTGATTAAGAAGATAGATAAGATCCGCTAGTAGTTCCTGTGGTGCGGAACTTCCGGGAACTCGGGCCACTACCCGCTTTTCAGTTGGACGATGACTTGTAAATCCAAGGAGCATGGGGGGCCTTGGGATTGTCAACCTTTATGAGTTTAACCGGGCCATGCTAGCCAAGTGGAGGTACTTCCATCGCTTCTCGCCGCTTCACTCGAGATATCGACGCTCAGGGAAGATCTCTCCGTTTTGGAGGGGGGTATCCAGGGTGTCCCATATTTTTCGATGCGGATTGAGATTGGTAGCGGGCAATGGGTCAAGAATTAGATTCTGGGAGGACATTTGGTCGGGGGAACTTCTCCTACGCTTCTTGTTCCCCAATCTCGTGGTAATCACTGCGAACCAAATGGCAACGGTATTGTAGCTCGTGTGTCCTGATCGAGCGTGGATTTTTTGTATTAATATTAATAAAGATGACTTTGGTTATTGCTTTAATTAGAATACTACTTTGGTATATGTTAATAAACATATAATAAAAGGACCCTAGGGAACACAGTAGGCCACTGAGGCGCATGGTGGATCCATACTTGGGAGACCCAGTGGACCAGTTCTGTGTAGACCTAAAACTAGTTCACAGCTTTGGTGATGCCGGTCGCTTCACCTAGAATAAGATGCTGGCAGATAGAGGATGTGGTGAAGTTTCCACCATGGGAACATGGGATTTCCATTCACCTGACCAAGCATGATGATCGTGTTAAATAGGAACCAAGATGGTGCATAGTTCAGTGATTCAGACACTGGTGCATAAATCGTCTTACTACTATAAATAATATATCCTTAACCCTGAGGGACCAGATACACTGGACCAACCAGTTGTGTGGTGCTTTAATGTACGAACCTTCCATAGTCCAATACCACGGTACGTTGGGTTACCCGACTGGCGCTTGAGTGGCATGCAATCCCTACAAGTTATCCGATTTCCAGTTTTAGATGGGTGTGTTTTGATGAGTCAATCAGTTCACACAGTTAACCCAGGCCTGGTGGTTGTTAATATGATTGACGTTGTTCTGGATGCTAGGCATAGCACCGGAAAGTGTGTGGTGTTATAGATGATAAGTCATCAAATCCTAATCAGATGATCGATCAGGATCTGACGGTGCTCCCCACCGCCCGAGTCGTATCATAGCACCAGTAATAGGAAGGACTAAAGATTATCAGAGTATAGTAGAGAACAGAGTTACGAGGGAGTAACATAAGTTTAGATCACTAGAGTTTAACTCGCGTCGCACTCTGGGTGGCTACGCAGGTTAATCGGATTAGGGCTGATTAACGAGTGTGTCACCAGAATAGTTAATCAAGGATCCGGTTGGAGCTAGAGATCCTAAATCCTGAAGGTTCCACCATGTCGTTGCATATAGGAATTGTTCCCCGACCTGGTTGGATAAGTTGGATGCGAAGTAGCGCGATGGAGCGCAAGCCCGAAGCCTAAGAACCTAATTCACATGTGTTAAGGATCGTAGGGGTATTTTGATAAATACTAAAATATGGCTCAAAACATACTGAATATAAATTCTAAAATGAGCAGAATTATTCCAGGAGCTCATAGGCGCTGACAGAACTCGATTATGAGTAGCGCACCTCACTCAATCTCTCTTACAGTGTTTTACTTTTTGTGAAGGGCGTTTTCGTCCAGGCTGCATGATAGACATGTGGAAACCCTAAAAATCGCCCCCCCTTCATCCCAATCACTAGGGGCCGGCCCTAGCTTGCGTAAGTGAGTTGGGGCCGGCCCTATAAAGGGATTAGAGGGAGAGGGGGCCGGCCCTAAGTACTCCCCTCTCCAGAAAACCCGACCCCCTCTCCCTTCTCCCCTTTTTGTGGTTTCGGCCAAGGAAAAAAGAGGAAGAAGAAGGAAGGAGAAAGAGGAAGGAAGGAAAAGGAAGAAGAGAGAAAGAGAAGGAGGAGATCTCGTGGCTCGCCGTCGTCTTCGCAACGAATTCCTCCGTCGGCTCGTAGTCCTTGCACTCAGAGATAGGACTTCGAGGATTCCTCCATTCGCAAAAGACAAGGTGCCATCCGACAGCTTCCCTTGCGATTCACGTGCGGTTCATCATTGTTCCATTCTCTTCGGATCATAGATCCACAAGGTATGATGATTCTAAACACCTAACTAGATGCATGCATGTTTTCGTAGATCGTAGTATGCCTCTAGGCTGTCCGCACATATGCTAAGATCATAGATTTGCATGTAGATTCACAACAAAAAAAACAGTTATTACCGACGGACAATATCCGTCGGTAATATTAACATTTCATCGGTAATATTTTATAGCGACGGAAGATATTTCCGTCGCCAGCTGTCGGGAAAAAAGGTGTCGGGGAAAACAATACGACGGACCAAATATTACCGTCGGTAATAATAATTAATACCGACGGTAATATAAAAGCCGTCGGTAAGATTTAAACAATTAAAAATTAATATAATATATTATTACCGACGATACATAATAATCCGTCGGTAATATATAAGACTTTTACCGACGGTTATAATATAACCTGTCAGTAATACTTTATATATTACCGACGAATCCATAGTTCCCGTCGGTAATAATAAATATATTGCCGACGGCTATATATTTCCAGTCGGCAATAATATATATATTACCGACAGATATTATATTCTGTCGGCAACTTATTTATAATTTTAAAAAAAATAAAAACTTTAGTACCGACGGAATAATTAATTTCCGTCGGTAATAAGTATGTTATTTTTTTTTAATAAATTTATTTAAATAATGTTATTTAATTCCTGTGATTTACGAAAAGATCATAATATATTACCACAATTTATCAAATATTACCACAATTTATAAAATATTACCGCAAATTTTAAAATATTACTTAAATTGATAAAAAATTACAGCAAATTATCAAATAATAACCACATATTACAAAATAATATTTACACAATCCAAAACTGAGAGATGCCCTATCTCAACCACCCCCGCCCGCCACCAACGCTGGTGCTCTCATCGATCCCCTGACGCCGCCCTGCTCCTGCAATTAACATGTATTTGTTAAAAAAATGGTTTATATCTATAACTGAGTCTAAGTATTAAAAAATCATAAGTTAGCATGTTTCGGTTTTGAAATAGGTTTGGATTCGATCGGATCGGCATCCGATAATTCGAAGTTGGAATTATTCCGTATTTCGGACTTGCGAGCGAGTTCTAATTGGATATTTGATCAATTTACGCTCCGATTCACCGATTTAGAGTCTAAGTGTTGGAAAATCATAAGTTAGCGTGTTTCAGATATGAAATAGGTTTGTATTCGATCCGATCGTCATCGGATCGGCATCCGATAATTCGAACTTGGAATTATTCCATATTTTGGACTTGCGAGCGAGTTCTAATTGGATATTTGACCAATTTACGTTCTAATTCACCGATTTAGAGTCTAAGTGCTGGAAAATGATAAGTTAGCGTGTTTCGGATTTGAAATAGGTTTGGATTCGATCGGATCATCATCGGATCGGCATCCGATAATTTGAAGTTGGAATTATTCCGTATTTCGGACTTGCGAGCGAGTTCTAATTGGATATTTGACCAATTTACGATCCGATTCACCGATTTAGAGTCTAAGTGTTGGAAAATCATAAGTTAGCGTGTTTTGGATATGAAATAGGTTTGGATTCGATCCGATCGTCATCGGATCGGCATCCAATAATTCGAAGTTGGAATTATTCCGTATTTCGGACTTGCGAGCGGGTTCTAATTGGATATTTGACCAATTTACGCTCCGATTCACCGATTTAGAGTCTAAGTGTTGGAAAATCATAAGTTAGCGTGTTTTGGATATGAAATAGGTTTGGATTCGATCCGATCGTCATCGGATCGGCATCCGATAATTCGAAGTTGGAATTATTCCGTATTTCGGACTTGCGAGTGAGTTCTAATTGGATATATATTTGACCAATTTACGCTCCGATTCACCGATTTAGAGTCTAAGTGTTGGAAAATCATAAGTTAGCGTGTTTCGGATATGAAATAGGTTTGGATTCGATCCGATCGTCATCGGATCGGCATCCGATAATTCGAACTTGGAATTATTCTGCATTTTGGACTTGCGAGCGGGTTCTAATTGGATATTTGATCAATTTACGCTCCGATTCACCGATTTAGAGTCTAAGTGTTGGAAAATCATAAGTTAGCGTGTTTCGGATATGAAATAGGTTTGGATTCGATCCGATCGTCATCGGATCAGCATCCGATAATTCGAACTTGGAATTATTCCGTATTTCGGACTTGCGAGCGGGTTCTAATTGGATATTTGAGCAATTTACGCTCCGATTCACCGATTTAGAGTCTAAGTATTGGAAAATCATAAGTTAGCGTGTTTCGGATATGAAATAGGTTTGGATTCGATCCGATCGTCATCGGATCGGCATCCGATAATTCGAACTTGGAATTATTCCGTATTTTGGACTTGCGAGCGGGTTCTAATTGGATATTTGAGCAATTTACGATCCGATTCACCGATTTAGAGTCTAAGTGCTGGAAAATCATAAGTTAGCGTGTTTCGGATTTGAAATAGGTTTGGATTCGATCGGATCATCATTGGATCGGCATCCGATAATTCGAACTTGGAATTATTCCGTATTTCGGACTTGCGAGCGGGTTCTAATTGGATATTTGAGCAATTTACGATCCGATTCACCGATTTAGAGTCTAAGTGTTGGAAAATCATAAGTTAGCCTGTTTCGGATTTGAAATAGGTTTGGATTCGATCGGATCGTCATCGGATCGGCATCCGATAATTCGAAGTTGGAATTATTTCGTATTTCGGACTTGCGAGCAGGTTCTAATTGGATATTTGATCAATTTACGCTCCGATTCACCGATTTAGAGTCTAAGTGTTGGAAAATCATAAGTTAGCGTGTTTCGGATTTGAAATAGGTTTGGATTCGATCGGATCGTCATCGGATCGGCATCCGATAATTCGAAGTTGGAATTATTCCATATTTCAAACTTGCGAGCGAGTCCTAATTGGATATTTGACCAATTTATGCTCCGATTCACCGATTTAGAGTCGAAGTGTTGAAAAATCATAAATTAGCGTGTTTCGGATATGAAATAGGTTTAGATTCGATCGGATCGTCATCCGATAATTCGAAGTTGGAATTATTCCATATTTCGGACTTGCGAGCGGGTTCTAATCGGATATTTGAAAAATTTACGATCCGATTCACCGATTTAGAGTCTAAGTGTTGGAAAATCATAAGTTAGCGTGTTTCGGATATGAAATAGGTTTGGATTCGATCAGATCGGCATCGGATCAGCATCCGATAATTCCAAGTTCGAATTATTCCGTATTTCGGACTTGTGAGCGGGTTCTAATCGGATATTTGAACAATTTACGATCCGATTCACCGATTTAGAGTCTAAGTGTTGGAAAATCATAAGTTAGCGTGTTTCGGATATGAAATAGGTTTGGATTAATTTGATCAGATCGTCATCGGATCGGCATCCGATAATTCCAAGTTGGAATTATTCCGTATTTCGGACTTGCGAGCGGGTTCTAATTGGATATTTGAACAATTTACGATCTGATTCACCGATATAGAGTCTAAGTGTTGGAAAATCATAAGTTAGCGTGTTTCGGATATGAAATAGGTTTGGATTCGATCGGATCATCATCGGATCGGCATCCGATAATTCGAACTTGGAATTATTCCGTATTTCGGACTTGCGAGCGGGTTCTAATTGGATATTTGACCAATTTACAATCCGATTCACCGATTTAGAGCTAAGTGTTGGAAAATCATAAGTTAGCGTGTTTCAGATTTGAAATAGGTTTGGATTCGATCGGATCGTCATCGGATTGGCATCCGATAATTCGAACTTGGAATTATTCCGTATTTCGGACTTGCGAGCGGGTTCTAATTGGATATTTGACCAATTTACGATCCGATTCACCGATTTAGAGTCTAAGTGTTGGAAAATCATACGTTAGCGTGTTTCGGATATGAAATAGGTTTGGATTCGATCGGATCGTCATCGGATCGGCATCCGATAATTCCAAGTTGGAATTATTCCGTATTTCGGACTCGAGCGGGTTTTAATCGGATATTTGAATAATTTACAATCCGATTCACCGATTTAGAGTCTAAGTGTTGGAAAATCATAAGTTAGCGTGTTTCGGATTTGAAATAGGTTTGGATTCGATCGGATCGTCATCGGATCGGCATCCGATAATTCCAAGTTGGAATTATTCCGTATTTCGGACTTGCGAGCGAGTTCTAATTGGATATTTGACCAATTTACGCTCCGATTCACCGATTTAGAGTCGAAGTGTTGAAAAATCATAAGTTTACCTGTTTCGGATATGAAATAGGTTTGGATTCGATTGGATCGTCATCGGATCGGCATCCGATAATTCCAAGTTGGAATTATTTCGTATTTCAGACTTGCGAGCTGGTTCTAATCGGATATTTGAACAATTTACGATCCGATTTACCGATTTAGAGTCTAAGTGTTGGAAAATCATAAATTAGCGTGTTTCGGATATGAAATAGGTTTAGATTCGATCAGATCGGCATCGGATCGGCATCCGATAATTCCAAGTTGGAATTATTCCGTATTTCGGACTTGCGAGCGGGTTCTAATCGGATATTTGAACAATTTACGATCCGATTCACCGATTTAGAGTCTAAGTGTTGGAAAATCATAAGTTAGCATGTTTCGGATATGAAATGGGTTTGGATTAATTCGATCGGATCGGCATCCGATAATTCCAAGTTGGAATTTTTTCGTATTTCGGACTTGCGAGCGGGTTCTAATTGGATATTTGAACAATTTACGATCCGATTCACCGATATAGAGTCTAAGTGTTGGAAAATCATAAGTTAGCGTGTTTCGGATATGAAATAGGTTTGGATTCGATCGGATCGTCATCCGATAATTCGAACTTGGAATTATTCCGTATTTCGGATTTGCGAGCGGGTTCTAATTGGATATTTGACTAATTTACAATCCGATTCACCGATTTAGAGCCAAGTGTTGGAAAATCATAAGTTAGCGTGTTTCGGATTTGAAATAGGTTTGGATTCGATCGGATCGTCAGCGGATCGGCATCCGATAATTCGAACTTGGAATTATTCCGTATTTCGGACTTGCGAGCGGGTTCTAATTGGATATTTGACCAATTTACGATCCGATTCACCGATTTAGAGTCTAAGTGTTGGAAAATCATAAGTTAGCGTGTTTTGGATTTGAAATAGTTTTGGATTCGATCGGATCGGCATCCGATAATTCGAAGTTGGAATTATTCCATATTTCGGACTTGCGAGCAAGTTCTAATTGGATATTTGACCAATTTACGCTCCGATTCACTGATTTAGAGTCGAAGTGTTGAAAAATCATAAGTTAGCGTGTTTCGGATATGAAATAGGTTTGGATTCGATCGAATCGTCATCGGATCGGCATCCGATATTTCCAAGTTGGAATTATTCCGTATTTCAGACATGCGAGCGGGTTCTAATCGGATATTTGAACAATTTACGATCCGATTCACCGATTTAGAGTCTAAGTGTTGGAAAATCATAAGTGAGCGTGTTTCGGATATGAAATAGGTTTGGATTCGATCGGATCGTCATCGAATCGGCATCCGATAATTCCAAGTTGGAATTATTCCGTATTTCGAACTTGCGAGCGGGTTCTAATTGGATATTTGAACAATTTACGATCCGGTTCACCGATTTAGAGTCTAATTGTTGGAAAATCATTAGTTAGCGTGTTTCGGATATGAAATAGGTTTGGATTAATTCGATCGGATCGTCATCGGATCGGCATCCGATAATTCCAAGTTGGAGTTATTCCGTATTTCGGACTTGCGAGCGGGTTCTAATTGGATATTTGAATAATTTACGATCCGATTCACCGATATAGAGTCTAAGTGTTGGAAAATCATAAGTTAGCGTGTTTCGGATATGAAATAGGTTTGGATTCGATCGGATCGTCATCGGATCGGCATCCGATAATTCAAACTTGGAATTATTCCGTATTTCGAACTTGCGAGCGGGTTCTAATTAGATATTTGACCAATTTACAATCCGATTCACCGATTTAGAGCTAAGTGTTGGAAAATCATAAGTTAGCGTGTTTCGGATTTGAATTAGGTTTGGATTCGATCGGATCGTCATCGGATCGGCATCCGATAATTCGAATTTGGAATTATTCCATATTTCGGAGTTGCGAGCGGGTTCTAATTGGATATTTGATCAATTTACGATCCGATTCACCGATTTAGAGTCTAAGTGTTGGAAAATCATAAGTTAGCGTGTTTCGGATATGAAATAGGTTTGGATTCGATCGGATCGTCATCGGATCGGCATCCGATAATTCCAAGTTGGAATTATTCCGTATTTCGGACTTGCGAGCGGGTTCTAATCGGATATTTGAACAATTTACGATCCGATTCACCAATTTAGAGTCTAAGTGTTGAAAAATCATAAGTGTGATAATATGATCTAAACTCAAATTAGTAATATTCATATTTTTTGCTAATATTATAAAGATTAGTAAGTACCTGATCATGAGGATGAGCCACCGCTAGACCGGCTTATGAATTCATAAAATTTACGCTCCAGTTCCCTTCGAGCTTCTCTTTCCTCATCGAGGGCCTTCTTCTCCGCCTCAACCCTCTGCTCGAGGGCCTGCTTCTGCTCTCGCTCTGCCTCAATCCTCTGCTCGAGGGCCTGCCTCTGCTCTCGCTCCGCATCTAGCGCAGACTGCAGCTGAGTGATAGCACCGGTCTGGGTGTCCCCTGCCCTCGAGCGCATACCCTCTCGTCCAAAGTAAGAGGAGGGCGTGACTCCAAGGCCCGTACAGAGGACACGGCCGTGCGTGGCAGGTCTCAGCACAATATCCATCGCTGAGTCGACAGATACTGAGCTGGAGGAGGAGCCGGCCTCGCCCGACGGGGTCACCAGAAGTCGCATCCTCTCCTATATAAAAACAACCAATGATATTCAATGATATTTTATGGCATATGTATAAGAATATATTAACAGTAATTTAATTACTTACCACTTGCGAGGCAACCCTGTCGTCCAAAAATGCCCCATCGATACGCCGCCTCCTAGAGGCCTCAAAAAGGTCAATCCTATTAGGCTCGTGGCCCAAGGACTGTGTCTGTTGGACATATAAAATAAATAGATGAGTTAATATAACATGTATAGAGCTTTAAATAATAACAATGTTTGTATCATTTACCAGCTGCTGGGCAAGCTGGGGCATGGAGGTCCTCCCCTTCACTGGAGCAGGTGTCGTCGAGGCACTTCTATTCTGCTTGTCGATAGCAGATTTCGCCTGTGTCAATCGATTAAATTTTGAAACATCAATACAAATTTTTAGTATAACATTAAAACAAGTACGAATCAATAAAATTATAATTATACCTGAAAGTGAGGGGTGGCCCAGTGAGCGACCAAAAACTGTAGAACATGTAGCGGTGGCGCGTCTCTCGTCCCGGCCGTAGCCTGTACCTCCTCAGCCAGCTGGCCGACCAAGTAATCATAGAACTGGTAGAGCTCGTGACGGTAATCCCTGTACCGCTCACCCATCATCTTTCACAAGTCCTCCCGATGGGTGTCGGTTTCTATGTTCTCCCATTTAAATTTCTCCTGTAAAATCAATTTAGAAATAAGTCATTTTATCAAATCAAATTATAAAGAAGTACGATATTATTCTAAAATGCTTTAATGAAACTAACGTACCAAAAACTGCTGATACATCCTCTCCTTATAGGATGCATCAATGTTCTTCCACCCCCTTAACCCCACAATCGGGGCATTCCTCTCCTCCCGTACTATAATACCGACCCACGTGGCGGCGTCAGAAGCGTGCTCGCCCACAAAGGTCCTGCCGCTCCACTATAGGGAAAGCGGCTCGCATAAGGCCGATAAGCGCCAGGCCGTCGTCACGCCCCGGTCGCCTACGTGCCTGGTGATCCTCGACCCTGCAAATAAAATATACATCAGTACTGAAGAAGTATTTACAACATGTATAAAACTTTAGATCTAAACATTACCTGTGGGCGTAGACGCTGTAGCCGAGTGCTGGGCATTGCTCGAAGCTCCGAAGGCTGCGACCACATCAGGAGCTGGTGTGGAGAGAGGAACAGCACTACCAGATCCGGACGGCTCAGCCTCGGACCCTGGGGTGGCAGCCGGAGCGCTCCAAGCTACCCCACCCCTGCCTCTACGAACATATGACCGTGATGCCATCTAAAACAGTTTAATTTACATATGAAACAGTAAGATTTACATATGAAACAATATGAAATAGTTTGATTTACATATGAAACAGTATGATTTATGAAACAATATGAAACAGTTTGATTTACATATGAAACGATATGATTTACATATGAAACAGTATAAATTAATATGATATACATATGAAACAATATAATTTATATATGAAACAATTAGATTTAAATATGAAACAATTTGATTTACATACGGTCTAGTCATTTTCTGTCTCATCTCTGTCACTCTCATCACATCCCTCTTCTATCATTTGATCTGCATTCGCTGTCCAGTTTATATTGTCGACATCTTCATTTTCGTCGTGCACTGCGTCGACAATGATTATCTCATCATTCTGGTATGCATCCAAATCATCATCGACGACCCCCGCATCCTTGTCTCCCATGTTATAAAAATATCTAGGTGGTGACCTGACTATAATTTGCCAACCTGGAGAGGTATTATCCGGTGCATAAAATATCTGTTGCGCTTGAGAGGCAAGAATGAATGGATTTTCATATTGGGTATTCAATCTCTTGCCAGTGTTGATGCTGATAAAACCGTATTTGTCGACATTATAACCAGTCCCGTGATTATTAACATCATACCAATCGCATTTGAATAATACGATCCAATTTTGGCCAAGGAATTTAATCTCGAGAATCTCATTGAGGATGCCGTAGAAGTCGATATTTTCTAATTCTTCTTGCTCACCGTTGACGATAACCCCACTATTTTGGGTTCTTCGTGATTTTTCACTATCTTTCGTCCGAAATCTATAACCGTTCACGATATAACCATCGTACAATATTGTGTCTTGCAAAGGACTACAAGATAAGCGCCAGAGATCCTCATTCATCAGCGGATCGTGGTTGTCGTGCAGCTCTTGTGCCTATAATAACCACATGACATTCATGATATGAACACATAATTATTGTTCGGTAATGGATGTCAATGAAATTCAGTAATGATGTGAATACTTACGTGTTTCTCGAATCACGATGGGAATTCATGATCATGAATTTGGGGAGCATTTCGAGTACCCCGATTATTAATGATGGCTTTATGCTTCCTGTTTTACAGGTTATGAATTAGATTATAATTAGCACATATACTTAATGAATGGACTGAAAGAATGAGTAAATGATCGTAAAATGCTTACTCAATGAATGGCCACACTTCATTACATTGGCGCAACACATACATATGTGCCTGTTGAATCTCATCTACAGACAATCGACGGGTTTTTCCTCCTCCTACAGGTCTACCCATTTCGGCAAATATAGACAGACCCCCATCGAAGTCTATTGGACCACCGTCATAGTTTCGCTCAAGTTGATTGAATCGCGTGTCTATACCATGTAGGTATCTTGAGCAGAATGTTAGACATTCTTCTGCTAGGTATCCTTTAGCAATTGATCCCTCCGGACGATTTTTATTACGAACATATGATTTCAATGTTCGCAAGTACCTAATTTGAGAAAAAAATATTTGGATGAATATATCAAGAACGATCAAATACATTATGCGAATGAGACGAGATGATTACCTCTCGATAAAATACATCCAGCGGTAATGAACTGGGCCGCCGAGTTTGGCCTCATTTGCCAAGTGAACGGTCAAATGCACCATGACATCAAAGAAGGAAGGTGGAAATATCATCTCTAGCTTGCACAATGTGAGCGCAATATCCCTCTCCATCTGTTCAAGTTGGTCCACTCTAAGTACCTTTGAGCATAACTGTCTGAAAAAAGTGCTGAGCTCAATTAACGGACCGGACACCTGTTCGGTTAAATTCCCACGTATAGCAAGAGATAACAATCGCTGCATAAGAACATGACAATCGTGGCTCTTTAATCCAGACAACTTCCGGCCGTTCTCTTGCACGCATCGTGCGATATTCGAAGAATAACCATCTGGCGTTTTCACAGACCGTAGGAATGCACATAAGGCTGCCTTTTGCTGTGAGCTCATGGTGTAGCATGCAACTGGAAACACATACTTATCCCCAATCTCTTGGGGATGAAGTGATTTTCGGATGCCCAACTCCTTAAGATCGAGACGAGATTTAAGATTATCCTTCGTCTTACCGTCGAGATTCAGCAGTGTTCCTATAATGTTGTCACACATATTTTTCTCGATATGCATGACATCCAAGTTATGCCGCAAGAGTAGGCTGCTCCAGTACGGTAGTTTAAAGAAAATACTCTTCTTCTTCCAGTTATGCTCACGCGAAGAATCTTCATGCGTTCTCTTCTTTTTACCTTTCCCAAGTGCCACGGCATCAAGCTGATCCAATTCGCACAAGATTTCTACCCCCGAAAGCTGCTCCGGGGCATTTGCAAGTTCCTTCTTGTCGTTGAAAGCTCTTTTGTTCTGCCTTCACTTATGGCCGTCAACAAGGAATCTTCGATGGCCCATATAACAGAACTTGCCTCCGTTCTTCAACCGTAATGAATCTGTCTCCTTAATGCATGTAGGGCACGCCAATTTTCCTTTAGTACTCCACCCGGATAAGTTGGCATATGCAGGAAAATCGTTGATGGTCCATAGAAGTGCCGCATGCATCCGAAAATTCTGGCGCAACGAGGCATCACACGTATCGGCCCCAACTTCCCATAACTCGTTCAACTCCTCAATCAACGGCTGCAAGTAAACGTCAATATCATTACCAGGTGACCTGGGTCCGGGAATGAGCAAGGAGAGCATTGTGTATGGCTTTTTTAAGCACATCCAGGGAGGCAAATTGTATGGAACTAGGATAATTGGCCAAATGCTGTACGACACACTCATATTCCCAAAGGGATTGAAGCCATCGCTAGCAAGCCCTAACCTGACGTTGCGAACTTCAAATGCGAATTCAGGATAGGTATGATCAAAATCTTTCCACGTCAGAGAGTCAGCCGGATGTCTCATAATCCCGTCATCTGTACATTCTCGTGCATGCCACCTCATGTGCTCAGCAGTCTTCGATGACATAAACAACCTCTGAAGCCTGTCCCTAAGCGGGAAGTATAGGAGAACCTTTGCAGATACATTTTTCTTCCTTCGACTGGTACTAGACTCGGCATCCGTTTCTTTATATCTCGTTGCTCCGCATATGTGGCATGACCGCGCATGTTCGTACTCTTTCCGGTACAACATACAATTGTTCACGCATGCATCAATTTTCTCATAACCCAGACCGAGATCTTTAAATGTCTTCTTTGCCTCGTAGAATGATTTCGGTACTGTCTCACCCATAGGAAAAACCTCTTTCAAGAACTCTACCAACATATTAAATGACTTATTACTCCAACCATTGAGGCACTTCAAATGAAGAAGCTTTACAGTGAAAGAGAGTTTTGAAAACTTCTCACACCCCGGGTATAGAGGTTGTTCGGCATCTTTAAGCAATCTGTAGAACTTGTCCGCTTCGATATTGGGCTGATCACCTGACGGTGTTTCCGTGCCTATTCCACCTTGCAAATCATGTATCATACCCTGCATGTCATCGTCATCGTCTGTATTAATATTATCATCAGCGATCACTGTGTTTGAAGTTTCACCGTGAGCTGACATGGGGACTGCATCTAGCTCCTCACCGTGCGAGAACCAACGGGTATAGCTAATGTCAATGCCACGCATTACCAGATCAACCTCACATTCCTCTCGAACCTTCCTAATCACCCTTCCGCAGTCTATACAGGGACACAATTTTTCCATCAAGCGGTGCAAGACGCTCAAATGCAAAATCCAGAAATTTCCTGACTCCTTCTCTGTACTCTTGGCTCATGCGATTCGAATTACGCATCCAACTCTTATCGATCGAAGACATCTTCGTCTATCTGGTTATACAACACCTGACATATAATTTCAAACAATGTTATAAGACTCTGCACAATTTCGGTTTCGGTTCCCGGGTATGGAACACCGAACCAAAACTTCTACAGGCCATCCACATCCCTAATGGATGGGTGTATTATGATGAGTAGACTAGTCACATAGTAAACCTAGGGTTGGTGGCCAGCATTTGAACTGCTGATAGTTCGAATGCTAGGCATAGCACCAAAGTTATGCGACAGTAAGTCAACAAGTCAGGGAGCCTCATCAAGTAAACACTTGGGGTCTGACGGTTCTCTCTGTTGCTCGAGTAGATTTATGGCTTTAGCATACCTCATATCACACCGAACCGACAAAAACTGACCATTTCGGTTTCGGTTTTGGTTTCGGTTTTTATTTTTCGTAAACCGAAAAAAATATAACCGACAAAACCCACACCGAAACCGACCGACAAAACCGACGCCACCCTAGTCTAAAAACTACATTTTGCCCCCCATTCCCCCATTCAATTCAGTTTTGATAGGATAAAAATCAATGTTTTAAAACACGAAAACTCCGACTCGAAACCTTAATGAGTCGAGTAGACTCGACAACTCGGCTAAAACCCGACAAAACTCGAGTCGGATCGAAACTCAGCCGAGTCGGATCGAAACTCGAGTTTTGGACCGAGTCGGATCGAAACTCAACCGAGTCGAGTCGACTCGGCGAGTTTTAAAACAGTGTAAAAATTACCAAATGAGGGAATTAACCAGTTTTGATAAGATAAAAATTACTCATATGAATGAATTGGAATAACTCATATGAATCGTATGATAATAACTCATATGAATGAATCGTATGAATGGATACATTCCCATTCGATTCCCCCCATTCAATTCAGTTTTGATAAGATAAAAATTATCAAATAAGTATGCAATTTTCATAAGGGAATTCAGTAGATGACAAAATTAGTATGCAATTTTGATAAGATAACATTTCAAACTTTAGTATGCAATTTGGAACAAATTAACCTAAGGGGAAAAGGGAGGAGGAGGAGGAGCTCACCAGCGATGGTCGGCAGGCCTCGAGAAGGAGGAGGAGCACTGGTGTCACAGTCGGTGGCGCGAGAAAGGGGAGGGGTGGCCGGAGGTGCAAGGGAGGGGATGGGTGGCCGGCCGGAGGGGGGGTTTAGATCGAGAGAGAGAGAGAGGTGAGGGGAGGAAGTAGAGAGAGAGAGAGAGAGGGAAGGCTAGGGAGGCCGGGGAGGGGGGGAGGAAATAGAGAGAGAGAGAGAGGGCCGGGAGGCCGGGGAGGGGCAGAGGTCGGGAGGGGGATGGGTGGCTGGAGGGGATCGCGGGGCTGCCGGAGGGGGACGAGGGTCGCCGGACGGGTCGGGTCGGTGAGAGAGAGAGAGAGAGAGAGAGAGAGAGAGAGAGAGAGAGAGAGAGAGATTGAGAGAGGGGCGCCGGAGGAGTTCGGTCGAAACACAAAAAGAAACGGGTGGCTGCGGTGTATATTAGAAGGGTTTTTACCGACGGAACTTATAAGTTCCATCGGTATAATTACTTTATACCGACGGTAGGATAATTTCCGTCGGTAAAAATCAACGACAAAACTCAGGGTTTCATTTTTTTTCCAGAGGCTCGGTTTTCACCCTGAGTTTCGTCGTGAAATTTTACCGCCGGATATTTAATTCCCGTCGGTATCGTGCCGATGGCCATATAATTTCCGTCGGTATAATTCGTTATACCGACGAAAATATAACGTCCGTCGGTAAAAATCGACGATGAAACTCAGGGTTTCATTTTTTCCAGAGGCTCGGTTTTTACCCTGAGTTTCGTCGGGACAATTTTACCGACGGAATTTAATTACCGTCGGTATTGTGCCGACGGACATATAATTTCTGTCGGTAAAATTAGTTATACCGATGGAAATATAATGTCCGTCGGTACAATATCACGACGAAACACAGGGTGCCTTTTTTTTTTTTCAGAGGCTCGGTTTTTACCCTGAGTTTCGTCGGGACATTGTACCGACGGACTTTATTTAGCCATCGGTATAAAGTATTGTACCGACGGAGATATATATACCGTCGGTATAAAGCATTTTTACCGACGAATACTATATGATCGTCGGTAATAAATGTGCAAAAAAAATTAAAAAAATTGAAGTTATAATACCGACGGATATTATAGTCACTGTCGGTAAAAAGTATATTATTATTGACGGTGATAATAATGTCCGTCGGTAAAGAACCTATTTCTTGTAGTAATTATTTTGTAGAATTAATTGTAATGAAACATATATTGTAAGACCTTCGGATCTACCTTTTGCTTCCGCTACGACTCTGATAATGAGATTTAATTCCAACAAACGGTGCATCACAATTTGGCAGCCAAGGGGAGGCATCACAATTTGCAGGCAACTGTCAAGGGAGGCATCACAATTTGGTAGCCAAGGTTCGAGGGGCAAGTTCCGAATGAGCATCTCCATGAGCTGGGGGAGCTTCTGAACTTACTGAACAGAGTTTCTTTGACGGAGGAGCCAGACTCGGCGGGTTGGCGGTGGGGACTTCCTCCAGCGAGTTCTCGATTGGCAGCTTTACAGGTTCCTAAATTTTGGTGGGGTTAGTTGCTCCCTGTTGGAAATAAATCCATGGTAGAGGCCCGCAGCGGAAGCAAAGTGAAGGTCCGAGGACCGAGAGCGGTGTGCGTTACATATCAAAAATTTCATCGAAACGATCTACATATGCGTGTATGAAACTAGCATGGCAACTACTCGAACCCCTAACGACGATCTAACGCAAAAGAACAATCTAGCATGAATGCATGTTCTAATTATGTTAGATCTACTTGTTAGAGATCATACCTGCGTGCGGAATCTTTCACCGCGACAAATTTCTTCTTTGTCGATGGAGACGGGCTACGGATCTGCTCGACATAGCTTCGGTACGACAGCCATAACTTTCTGCTCCGAACTCCGATTGGGCTGAAATTTGGACTGCAGGTAGCCAACTTCGAGACGCAACTTTTCCAACAAGTTTCACGTCGTTTGGACTTCTGTAGCTCCCGGAATTGCAGAAACAACGTTGATTTTCTGTGCAGATTCTGGACAGCAAAAGGTTTCGGGAGACTCCTTCTAGTTCACCCGATCTCACACGATGCACGGCACCTCGTCGATGGATCTCTGAGTGCCTCCATACGACGAGCCTTCTCCTTCTACGAAACACCATGCGAGGAAGACGGGTCGCCATCCAATGGCGCAAGCGAGGGAGAGAGAGACAAGAGAGGAGATGCGAAGAGAGAAGAGGGGCTTCGGTTTCCCCATGGCTTGCATGGACGACCCTAGGGCTTGCCCATGCTACTAATTTCGTGCACCCTCTCTCTCCTTCTCATATATATAGCCGGCCTATCCATATGGATAAGGACAGTATGGATAAGGATGATTGATTCAAACCTTATCCCTATATATCTCTTCTTTATCTCTATTCTTTCCTTGTTTTCGAAAACGGTCAAAACCAGCCCGTTTTCTGCGCCTCATAACCGGCCCCTTCATCGGAGGCAACAACCTCCCGAAACTAATGGGGCCGGCCTTGACCAGTCTCTCAACACTTAGGGCCGGCCCCCTTAGTGCATAGTGGCGCATGGTATGACCAAAACGCCCTTATGCCACTAGTTGGCCGTTCCTCGTGTACGAGACTTTGCAAGGCACACATAAGTGAAGTGCACCAGTGATTTCACTATTCTTTGAGGTTCCCGTAGGGTGCCCCTAGTGAAGTCAACTAGTCAACTCGCAATATGTCCCGGTGCATCGCACCCATGTGGCAAAGTCCACTTATGGCAAGGAATTGCTACATGCGTCTCTGCACTAACCTAGGGTTTCCCCTTAGTGCACACACGTAGCTACGCATCTACCGTGCACTAGTGCGAAGCACTCACGGAGCGTATGCTTGGACTTCTCGCTTCCTCTAACTACGTTCTGTGTTTCGAGGAGATGGTATAAGAACCGTACATAATGTCGATAAGGTGGAACCTTCAGGGACCAGGGTTCATGGCTTCCAACTCAGACTCGATCGACACACTACCCGAGTGTACCATCGATCCTCTGAGTCCGAGTTAACCTGCGTAGCCACCCAGAGTGCGATGCAGGCTGCACTCCAATCCCCCCGGACTTACTATGTTCTCCCACATACCCCTGCTCTCCGCTTAGTATGGTAAACTCGCTGTCCCTCCACTGGTGCCATGACGCAACTCGAGCAGTGGAGAATACCGTCAGACTCGAGTGCTCATATGACTCGGTTCCTTCCAGGTTGACCACGTACATCGTACCTCCGATAACTCTGCCGAGTAACCAGATCCGTCACCAGTCGAACTGATGACCACCTGGCCAGGGTTTAATACGACGTAGGTCAGACCAAGGAACGCACCTCCCGTTAGGGGTGTGGATAGACTGCAGGAGTGACATGCTGATGCAACGCCAGTCGGGTAACCCAGTACACCGTGGTTTTGGATCACTGCATCCGGATCCTCACACATTGGTGCGCCAAAGCACCACACAACTGGTTAGTCCACCAGACATGGCTCCTCAGGGTTTAGGACCGTTTTACCCTAAGCAGAAACACGGTTTAGTGCACCGATGTCTGCTCATCGATCTGTGCACCGTGTTGGTTCCGTTCGGCCACAGACACTGTGCCTGGTAATGACCGTGGTGGAGACACCCACGCTCTGTCATCCCAACAGCTTATCCTGATAGGGCGACCAACCCTTATCAGAGCTGCGAACGTATTTAGGTTACATGGGACCAGTCCCTTGAGTCTCCCACTCAAGTGGATTACCATGTAGCCATGGCTCTCTGTTCTTTAATCAGAACACGTACTAAGGTACGTACCTAGATGCAATCTTATACTATCAACCATACATAGCTAAACTATAGGTTTTTACGAGCTATAGACCTCACCAATTCTAACACTCCCCGACGAAGGCAATCTAGCGGGCCGGCAGTCCCCTCAAGACTACAATCTTCATGCTTCTTGCCTTCAAGGACCACATTCTAATGAAGGTGAACCTACTCAAGTGGAAGCACCCGAGGGGTGTCGGACCCTGCATGTGCCTTATGCGAGCTGGCAGAAGAATCCACTGATCACCTACTTCTACGCTACGACTTCTCGAGGGTAGTGTGGACACACTTCCTAGAGAGTCTGGGAGTGCGCTCCTTTTCGGCATCGGTGGCTGCCCTATGGGGGAATTGGAGGTGTAGGAAGTTTAGAGGGACTCGCAGGAGGGGATAGGATGTCCTGGCGATAGGCATTTGTTGGGTCCTGTGGCTTGAGAGAAATCGAAGGGTCTTTCAGGATAAACGGACTTCCGGGGAGGGGGTGACCCTCGCTCTGTAAGTCAACAGACAGAGCGATGACGAAGGCAACAGACAGTGGTAAAAGTCGACACATAAGATATAATGATAGGATATAGAAGAGAATAAATGGTACACACTTGTGCAAGGCGTGAGAAAAAAACACAAAGAAGAGAGATATGAACATGTGAGATTCCTTTAACTTTGTCAAGATCGAAAAATGCACACGACACTACAAGTTGGGTGATTAGTTCTCACCCTATTGTCAGGATCCCTTTAATTTTGCCCGCACCATAGTCATCGATAGATTGGGGAGTCTAGCAGAATGACGAGACGTACATGCAGTGTTTAACAACTCAGGTTTTTGAGTTTGGAGTTTTGGTTGTCTTTTAGTCCAAATTAAGTGTACATTTTCTTTTTTGCTCCCTTGCAGTGTACTCTTGCTCACAGTCACAGAGATTGAAGCCTTCATATGTAAATTCCTTCCTCCCCCCCCCCACACACACAATATCTCTTTTGTCAACTACTTGATTTCCTCATTTGGTAATTTTTATTTGATCAAAATTGAATTGAAAGGGCACCGGACAAATTGTAGTTTTTTTAACTAGGGGGGGGGGGGTAAGTGTTTTTGAGCTAAACATCAGGGGGGGGTAAAGTGTAATTTCCCCAAAATTAAAACGTGCCTAACATATGACTGTTTTCTAAAAAATAACCAGAAGAAACCCATCGCACGTAGAGCGACTGGACCTAAGTCCGCCATCTCGTGATGGTGCACTAACGTTTTTCGACGCTTTGAGGCCGACCCGCCTCGGGGACATCACTCGAGCTCGCTCGACAAACTCCGATATACCCCACTAGAGGGGGCCCGTTAGAGATCACCTCCAGCCTCCCTTTTTGTCATGATTGGCTCTTCGGAGTCATCCAGTTTGTTGGAAAGCAGGTATCATGAGTAGACAGAACCAGAGGGCACAAGACACACAATTACTTTTCTAACACGGTGCATCCAAAACCAGGCTACTTCCACTAGACCTTGTCCAACATGCAACCTTCATTATTCCACTCACACTACAAGAAATAGGGTCTTTACCGACGGATATTATTATCACCGTCGGTAATAATACACTTTTTACCGACAGTGACTATAATATCCGTCGGTATTATAACTTCAATTTTTTAAATTTTTTTTGTACATTTATTACCGACGGTCAAATAGTATTCGTCGGTAAAATGATTTATACCGACGGTACATATATGTATCGTCGGTAACATACTTTATACCGACGACTACATAAAGACCGTCGGTAAAATGTCACGACGAAACTCAGGGTAAAAACCGAGTCTCTGGAAAAAAAGGCACCCTGTGTTTCGTTGTGATATTGTACCGACGAACATTATATTTCCGTCAGTATAACTAATTTTACCGACAGAAATAATATGTCCGTCGGCACAATACCGACGGTAATTAAATATCCGTCGGTAAAATTGTCCCGACGAAACTCAGGGTAAAAACCGAGCCTCTTGAAAAAAATGGAACCCTGAGTTTCGTCGGCGATTTTTACCGACGGACGTTATATTTCTGTCGGTATAACTAATTATACCGATGGAAATTATATGGCCGTCGGCACGATACCGACGGTAATTAAATATCCATCGGTAAAATGTCCCGACGAAACTCAGGGTGAAAACCGAGCCTCTGGAAAAAAATGGAACCCTGAGTTTTGTCGTAGAGTTTTACCGACGGATAGTGTTTTACCGTCGGTAAAAAGTGTATTTTTACCGATGGAAATAAAACATTCCGTCGGTAAACACCCTGTTATAAATCAATTCTAGAGATCCCCTTCGATCTCTTCTGTTTTAATCTCTCTCCCGGCCGCCCCTCTCTCTCTCTCTCTCTCTCTCTCTCTCTAAATTGTCCCCATCCCCGGCCTCCCTCCCCCCCTCCCCGGCCTTCCTCCCCCCCTCCGGCCGGCCACCCCTCCCCTCTCTTGCGCGCCGGCGAGCTCCTCCTCCTCCTCCTCCTCGGGACTCCGGTGAGCTTCTATTCCTCCTCCCTCTCCCCCCTAGTTAAGTAATTAAAACTATTTATTTTAGCTCAAAAATTTAGCTCAAAAAAATCATTTATTTTAGCTCAAAAATTTATTTTAGCTCAAAAATTTTAGCTCAAAAATCATTTAGCTTAAATTCATGTTCAATAAAAATCATTTAGCTCAAAAATCATTTTAGCTCATATATTTTAGCTCAAAAATTTTAGCTCAAAAATCATTTATTTTAGCTCAAAAATTTAGCTCAAAAATCATTTAGCTCAAAAATCATTTATTTTATCTCAAAAATTTAGCTTAAAAATATTTTAGCTCAAAGTTAGATTCGGGATATGTTTGTGTTTGTTTTGGATTAAATTCATGTTCAATAAAGATGACAATTTAAGTAATTAAAACTATTTATAAATAAGTTATTTTCACTTTAGATTAATAAAATAACAGTCGAATAAAGGAATATTTTGAAATCATTCGTTTTGGATGTCAGTTAATTGTAGTCTAATTACATTTTACCCCATTGAAGTCTAATTACATTTTGCCCCATTGAAGTCTAATTACAATTTGCCCCATTGAAGTCAAATTACAATTACAAAGTGAGAAATTAAGTATTTGACAAAAGGAGTATTGTGCTAACATTTCAAACTTAGGGAGCGTTTTGGAACAAAGTAAACTATTGGGGGGTTAAGTGTTTTTGGCAGCGATTCACGTTTCGTGAGGACTCAGAGGCGATAGCGATTCACGTTTCGTGAGGACTCAGAGGTAATAGTGATTCACGTAGGCTGAGGTCTTGGTTGAGGCGGACTGAGACATGTTCTTAATAATATATATGGGATAATTTTTCTCAAAACTCGGCCGGGCTATAGCCCGACCGAGCACACTATTAGATCCGCCCATGACTTGACCCTTTCAACTATAACTATGCTCCGTCGGCATGTTGACCTTCCTCCTTAAAGTTTTAACCATTAGGCTTAATTTTTATCCCCAAAATACTCTTCCCAGTCGAAATATAAAGATTTTTCCCATCCATTAGCGATGTGGATGGCCTGTAGAAGTTTCGGTTCGGTGTTTCATACCCGGGAACTGAAACCGAAATTGTGCGGAGTCTTATAATATTGTTTGAAATTATATGTCAGGTGTTGTATAGCCAGATATACGAAGATGTCTTCGATCGATAAGAGTTGGATGCGTAATTCGAATCGCATGAGCCAAGAGTACAGAGAAGGAGTCAGGAAATTTCTGGATTTTGCATTTGAGCGTCTTGCACCGCTTGATGGAAAAATTATGTGTCCCTGTATAGACTGCGGAAGGGTGATTAGGAAGGTTCGAGAGGAATGTGAGATTGATCTGGTAATGCGTGGCATTGACATTAGCTATACCCGTTGGTTCTCGTACGGTGAGGAGCTAGATGCAGTCCCCATGCCAGCTCACGGTGAAACTTCAAACACAGTGATCGCTGATGATAATATTAATACAGACGATGACGATGACATGCAGGGTATGATACATGAATTGCAAGGTGGAATAGGCACGAAAACACCGTCAGGTGATCAGCCCAATATCGAAGCGGACAAGTTCTACAGATTGCTTAAAGATGCCAAACAACCTCTATACCCGGGGTGTGAGAAGTTTTCAAAACTCTCTTTCACTGTAAAGCTTCTTCATTTGAAGTGCCTCAATGGTTGGAGTAATAAGTCATTTAATATGTTGGTAGAGTTGCTGAAAGAGGCTTTTCTTATGGGTGAGACAGTACCGAAATCATTCTACGAGGCGAAGAAGACAATTAAAGATCTCGGTCTGGGTTATGAGAAAATTGATGCATGCGTGAACAATTGTATGTTGTACTGGAAAGAGTACGAACATGCGCGGTCATGACACATATGCGGAGCAACGAGATATAAAGAGACGGATGCCGAGTCTAGTACCAGTCGAAGGAAGAAAAATATATCTGCAAAGGTTCTCCTATACTTTCCGCTTAGGCACAGGCTTCAGAGGTTGTTTATGTCATCGAAGACTGCTGAGCACATGAGGTGGCATGCACGAGAACGTACATATGACGGGATTATGAGACATCCGGCCGACTCTCTGACGTGGAAAGATTTTGATCATACCTATCCTGAATTCGCATGTGAAGTTCGCAACGTCAGGTTAGGGCTTGCTAGCGATGGCTTCAATCCCTTTGGGAATATGAGTGTGTCGTACAGTATTTGGCCAGTTGTCATAGTTCCATACAATTTGCCTCCCTGGATGTGCTTAAAAAAGCCATACACAATGCTCTCCTTGCTCATTCCTGGACCCAGGTTGCCTGGTAATGATATTGACGTTTACTTGCAGCCGTTGATTGAGGAGTTGAACGAGTTATGGGAAGTTGGGGTCGATACGTATGATGCCTCGTTGCGCCAGAATTTTCGGATGCATGCGGCACTTCTATGGACCATCAACGATTTTCCTGCATATGCCAACTTATCCGGGTGGAGTACTAAAGGAAAATTGGCGTGCCCTACATGCAATAAGGAGACAGATTCATTACGGTTGAAGAACGGAGGCAAGTTCTGTTATATGGGCCATCGAAGATTCCTTGTTGACGGCCATAAGTGGAGGCAGAACAAAAGAGCTTTCAACGGCAAGAAGGAACTTACAAAGGCCCCGGAGCAGCTTTCGGGGGTAGAAGTCTTGTGCGAATTGGATCAGCTTGATGCCGTGGCACTTAGGAAAGGTAAAAAGAAGAGAACACATGAAGATTCTACGTGTGAGCATAACTGGAAGAAGAAGATTATTTTCTTTAAAT
The DNA here is from genome assembly GCA_947650365.1 of Chamaelirium japonicum. NCBI lineage: Eukaryota > Viridiplantae > Streptophyta > Magnoliopsida > Liliales > Melanthiaceae > Chamaelirium > Chamaelirium japonicum. The sequence continues at coordinate 52,424,731 of OX393555.1, forward strand.
TACCGTACTAGAGCAGCCTACTCTTGCGGCATAACTTGGATGTCATGCATATCGAGAAAAATGTGTGTGACAATATTATAGGAACACTGCTGAATCTCGACGGTAAGACGAAGGATAATCTTAAATCTCGTCTCGATCTTAAGGAGTTGGGCATCCGAAAATCACTTCATCCCTAAGAGATTGGGGATAAGTATGTGTTGCCAGTTGCATGCTACACCATGAGCTCACAGCAAAAGGCAGCCTTATGTGCATTCCTACGGTCTGTGAAAACGCCAGACGGTTATTCTTCGAATATCGCACGATGCGTGCAAGAGAACGACTGGAAGTTGTCTGGATTAAAGAGCCACGATTGTCATGTTCTTATGCAGCGATTGTTATCGCTTGCTATACGTGGGAATTTAACCAAACAGGTGTCCGGTCCGTTAATTGAGCTCAGCACTTTTTTCAGACAGTTGTGCTCGAAGGTACTTAGAGTGGACCAACTTGAACAGATGGAGAGGGATATTACGCTCACATTGTGCAAGCTAGAGATGATATTTCCACCTTTCTTCTTTGATGTCATGGTGCATTTGACCGTTCACTTGGCAAATGAGGCCAAACTCGGCGGCCCAGTTCATTACCGCTGGATGTATTTTATCGAGAGGTAATCGTCTCGTCTCATTCGCACAATGTATTTGATCGTTCTTGATATATTCATCCAAATATGTTTTTCTCAAATTAGGTACTTGCGAACATTGAAATCATATGTTCGTAATAAAAGTCGTCCGGAGGGATCAATTGCTGAAGGATACCTTGCAGAAGAATGTCTAACATTCTGCTCAAGATACCTACATGGTATAGACACGCGATTCAATCAACTTGAGCGGAACTATGACGGTGGTCCAATAGACTTCGATGGGGGTCTGTCTATATTTGCCGAAATGGGTAGACCTGTAGGAGGAGGCAAAACCCGTCGATTGTCTGTAGATGAGATTCAACAGGCACATATGTATGTGTTGCGCCAATGTGATGAAGTGTGGCATTCATTGAGTAAGCATTTTATGATCATTTACTCATTCTTTCAGTCCATTCATTAAGTATATATGCTAATTATAATCTAATTCATAACCTGTAAAACAGAAAGCATAAAGCCATCATTAATAATCGGGGTACTCGAAATGCTCTCTAAATTCATGATCGTGAATTCCCATCGTGGTTCAAGAAATACATAAGTATTCACATCATTACTGAATTTCATTGACATCCATTACCGAACAATAATTATGTGTTCATATCATTAATGTCATGTGGTTATTATAGGCACAAGAGCTGCATGACAACCACGATCCGCTGATGAATGAGGATCTCTGGCGCTTATCTTGTAGTCCTTTGCAAGACGCAATATCGTACGATGGTTATATCGTGAACGGTTATAGATTTCGGACGAAAGATAGTTAAAAATCACGAAGAACCCAAAATAGTGGGGTTGTCGTCAACGGTGAGCAAGAAGAATTAGAAAATATCGACTTCTACGGCGTCCTCAACGAGATTCTCGAGATTAAATTCCTTGGCCAAAATCGGATCGTATTATTCAAATGCGATTGGTATGATGTTAATAATCGTGGGACTGGTTATAATGTCGACAAATACGGTTTTATCAGCATTAACACTGGCAAGAGATTGAATACCCAATATGAAGATCCATTCATTCTTGCCTCTCAAGCGCAACAGATATTTTATGCACCAGATAATACCTCTCCAGGTTGGCAAATTGTAGTCAGGTCACCACCCAGAGATTTTTATGACATGGGAGACAAGGACGCGGGGGTCGTCAATGATGATTTGGATGCATACCAGAATGATGAGATAATCATTGTCGACACAGTGCACGACGAAAATGAAGATGTCGACAATATAAACTAGACAGTGAATGCAGATCAAATAATAGAAGAGGGATGCGATGAGAGTGACAGAGATGAGACAGAAAATGACTAGACCGTATGTAAATCAAATTGTTTCATATTTAAATCAAATTATTTCATATATAAATCATATTGTTTTATATGTATATCATATTAATTTATACTATTTCATATGTAAATCATACCGTTTCATATGTAAATCAAACTGTTTCATATTGTTTCATAAATCATACTATTTCATATGTAAATCAAACTGTTTCATATTGTTTCATATGTAAATCTTACTGTTTCATATGTAAATTAAACTGTTTCAGATAGCATCACGGTCATATGTTCGTAGAGCCAGGGGTGGGGTAGCTCGGAGCGCTCTGGCTACCACCCCAGGGTCCGAGGCTGAGCCGTCCGGATCTGGTAGTGCTGTTCCTCTCTCCACACCAGCTCCTGATGTGGTCGCAGCCTTCGGAGCTTCGAGCAGTGCTCAGCACTCGGCTACAGCATCTACGCCCACAGGTAATGTTTAGATCTAAAGTTTTATACATGTTGTAAATACTTCTTCAATACTGATGTATATTTTATTTGCAGGGTCGAGGATCACTAGGCACGTAGGCGACCGGGGCGTGACGACGGCCCGGCGCTTGTCGGCCTTACACGAGCCGCTTTCCCTATAGTGGAGCGGCAGGACCTTTGTGGGCGAGCATGCTTCTGACGCCACCACGTGGGTCGGCATTATAGTATGGGAGGAGAGGAATGCCCCGATTGTGGGGTTAAGGGGGTGGAAGAACATTGATGCATCCTATAAGGAGAGGATGTATCAGCAGTTTTTGGTACGTTGGTTTCATTAAAACATTTTAGAATAATATCGTACTTCTTTATAATTTGATTTGATAAAATGACTTGTTTCTAAATTGATTTTACAGGAGAAATTTAAATGGGAGAACATGGAAACCGACACCCATCGGGAGGACTTGTGGAAGATGATGGGTGAGCGGTACAGGGATTACCGTCACGAGCTCTACCAGCTCTACGGTTACTTGGTCGGCCAGCCGGCTGAGGAGGTACAGGCTGCGGCCGGGACGAGAGATGCGCCACCGCTACACGTTCTATAGTTTTTGGTCGCTCACTGGGCCACCCCTAGCTTTCAGGTATAATTATAATTTTGTTGATTCGTACTTGTTTTAATGTTATACTAAAAATTTGTATTGATGTTTCAAAATTTAATCGATTGACACAGGCGAAATCTGCTATAGGCAAGCAGAATAGAAGTGCCTCGACGACACCTGCTCCAGTGAAGGGGAGGACCTCCATGCCCCAGCTTGCCCAGCAGCTGGTAAATGATACAAACATTGTTATTATTTAAAGCTCTATACATGTTATATTAACTCAACTATTTATTTTATATGTCCAACAGACACAGTCCTTGGGCCACAAGCCTAATAGGATTGACCTTTTTGAGGCCTCTAGGAGGCGGCGTATCGATGGGGCATTTCTGGACGATAGGGTTGCCTCGCAAGTGGTAAGTAATTAAATTACTGTTAATATATTCTTATACATATGCCATAAAATATCATTGAATATCATTGGTTGTTTTTATATAGGAGAGGATGCGACTTCTGGTGACCCCATCGGGTGAGGCCGGCTCCTCCTCCAGCTCAGTATCTGTCGACTCAGCGATGGATACTATGCTGAGACTTGCCACGCACGGTCGTGTCCTCTGTACGGGCCTTGGAGTCACGCCCTCCTCCTACTTTGGACGATAGGGTATGCGCTCGAGGGCACGGGACACCCAGACCGGTGCTATCACTCAGCTGCAGTCTGCGCTAGACACGGAGCGAGAGTAGAGGCAGGCCCTCGAGCAGAGGATTGAGGCGGAGCGAGAGCAGAGGGTTGAGGCGGAGAAGAAGGCCCTTGATGAGGAAAGAGAAGCTCGCAGGGAACTGGAGCGTAAATTTTATGAATTCATAAGCCGGACTAGCGGTGGCTCATCCTCATGATCAGGTACTTACTAATCTTTATAATATTAGCAAAAAATATGAATCTTACTAATTTGAGTTTAGATCATATTATCACACTTATGATTTTCCAACAGTTAGACTCTAAATCGGTGAATCGGATCGTAAATTGTTCAAATATCCAATTAGAACCCGCTCGCAAGTCCGAAATACGGAATAATTCCAAGTTCGAATTATCGGATGCCGATCCGATGATGATCCGATCGAATCCAAACCTATTTCAAATCCGAAACATGCTACTTATGATTTCCCAACACTTAGACTTTAAATCGGTGAATCGGATCGTAAATTGCTTAAATATCCAATTAGAACCCGCTCGCAAGTCCGAAATACGGAATAATTCCAAGTTCGAATTATCGGATGCCGATCCGATGATGATCCGATCGAATCCAAACCTATTTCAAATCCGAAACACGCTAACTTATGATTTTACAGCACTTAGACTCTAAATCGGTGAATCGGATCGTAAATTGCTCAAATATCCAATTAGAACCCGCTCGCAAGTCCGAAATACGGAATAATTCCAAGTTCAAATTATCGGATGCCGATCCGATCGAATCCAAAGCTATTTCATATCCGAAACACGCTAACTTATGATTTTCCAACACTTAGACTCTAAATCGGTGAATCGGAGCGTAAATTGCTCAAATATCCAATTAGAACCCGCTCGCAAGTCTGAAATACGGAATAATTCTAAGTTCGAATTATCGGATGCCGATCCGATGACGATCGGATCGAATCCAAACATATTTCATATCCGAAACACGCTAACTTATGATTTTCCAACACTTAGACTTTAAATCGGTGAATCGGATCATAAATTGGTCAAATATCCAATTAGAACCCGCTCGCAAGTCCGAAATACGGAATAATTCCAACTTGGAATTATCAGATGCCGATCCGATGACGATCCGATCGAATCCAAACCTATTTCATATCTGAAACACGCTAACTTATGATTTTCCAGCACTTAGACTCTAAATCGGTGAATCGGATCGTAAATTGTTCAAATATCCGATTAGAACCCGCTCACAAGTCCGAAATACGGAATAATTCCAACTTCGAATTATCGGATGCCGATCCGATGACGATCCGATCGAATCCAAACCTATTTCATATCCGAAACACGCTAACTTATGAATTTTCAACACTTCGACTCTAAATCGGTGAATCGGAGCGTAAATTGGTCAAATATCCAATTAGAACTCGCTCGCAAGTTTGAAATACGGAATAATTCCAAGTTCGAATTATCGGATGCCGATCCGTTGACGATCCGATCGAATCCAAACCTATTTCAAATCCGAAACACGCTAACTTATGATTTTCCAGTACTTAGACTCTAAATCGGTGAATCGGATCGTAAATTGCTCAAATATTCAATTAGAACCCGCTCGCAAATCCGAAATACGGAATAATTCCAACTTTGAATTATTGGATGCCGATCCGATGACGATCCGATCGAATCCAAACCTATTTCATATCTGAAACACGCTAACTTATGATTTTCCAATACTTAGACTCTAAATCGGTGAATCGGATCGTAAATTGTTCAAATATCCGATTAGAACCCGCTCGTAAGTCCGAAATATGGAATAATTCCAACTTGGAATTATCGGATGCCGATCCGATGACGATCCGATCGAATCCAAACCTATTTCATATCCGAAAAACGCTAACTTATGATTTTTCAACACTTCGACTCTAAATCGGTGAATCGGAGCGTAAATTGGTCAAATATCCAATTAGAACTCGCTCGCAAGTCCGAAATATGAAATAATTCCAACTTCGAATTATCGGATGTCGATCCGATGACGATCCGATCGAATCCAAACCTATTTCAAATCTGAAACACGCTAACTTATGATTTTCCAACACTTAGACTCTAAATCGGTGAATCGGAGCGTAAATTGGTCAAATATATATCCAATTAGAACCCGCTTGCAAATCCGAAATACGAAATAATTCCAACTTCGAATTATCGAATGCCGATCCGATGACGATCTGATCGAATCCAAACCTATTTCAAATCCGAAACACGCTAACTTATGATTTTCCAACACTTAGACTCTAAATCGATGAATCGGATCGTAAATTGCTCAAATATCCAATTAGAACCCGCTCGCAAGTCCGAAATACGGAATAATTCCAATTTCGAATTATCGGATGCCGATCCGATGATGATCCGATCGAATCCAAACCTATTTCAAATCCGAAACACGCTAACTTATGATTTTCCAGCACTTAGACTCTAAATCGGTGAATCGGATCGTAAATTGCTCAAATATCCAATTAGAACCCGCTCGCAAGTCCGAAATACGGAATAATTCCAAGTTCGAATTATCGGATGCTGATACGATAACGATCGGATCGAATCCAAACCTATTTCATATCCGAAACACGCTAACTTATGATTTTCCAACACTTAGACTCTAAATCGGTGAATCGGAGCGTAAATTGGTCAAATATCCAATTAGAACCCGCTCGCAAGTCCGAAATACGGAATAATTCCAAGTTTGAATTATCGGATGCCGATCCGATGACGATCCGATCGAATCCAAACCTATTTCAAATCCGTAACACGCTAACTTATGATTTTTCAGCACTTAGACTCAAAATCGGTGAATCGGATCGTAAATTGCTCAAATATCCAATTAGAACTCGCTCGCAAGTCCGAAATATGGAATAATTCCAACTTGGAATTATCGGATGCCGATCCGATGACGATCCGATCGAATCCAAACCTATTTCATATCTGAAACACGCTAACTTATGACTTTCCAACACTTAGACTCTAAATTGGTGAATCAGATCGTAAATTGTTCAAATATCCGATTAGAACCCGCTCTCAAGTCCGAAATACGGAATAATTCCAACTTGGAATTATCGGATGCCGATCCGATGACGATCGGATCGAATCCAAACCTATTTCATATCCGAAACACGCTAACTTATGATTTTTCAACACTTCGACTCTAAATCGGTGAATCGGAGCGTAAATTGGTCAAATATCCAATTAGAACTCGCTCGCAAGCCCGAAATACGGAATAATTCCAACTTCGAATTATCGGATGCCGATCCGATGACGATCCGATCGAATCCAAACCTATTTCAATTCCGAAACACGCTAACTTATGATTTTCCAACACTTAGACTCTAAATCGGTGAATCGGAGCGTAAATTGGTCAAATATATATCCAATTAGAACCCGCTCGCAAGTCCAAAATACGGAATAATTCCAACTTCGAATTATCGGATGCCGATCCGATGACGATCCGATCGAATCCAAACCTATTTCAAATCCGAAACACGCTAACTTATGATTTTCCAACACTTAGACTCTAAATCGGTGAATCGGATCGTAAATTGCTCAAATATCCAATTAGAACCCGCTCGCAAGTCCGAAATACGGAATAATTCCAAGTTTGAATTATCGGATGCCGATCCGATGATGATCCGATCGAATCCAAAACTATTTCAAATCCGAAACACGCTAACTTATGATTTTCCAGCACTTAGACTCTAAATCGGTGAATCAGATCGTAAATTGCTCAAATATCCAATTAGAACCCGCTCGCAAGTCCGAAATACGGAATAATTCCAAGTTCGAATTATCGGATGCCGATCCGATAACGATCGGATCGAATCCAAACCTATTTCATATCCGAAACACGCTAACTTATGATTTTCCAACACATAGACTCTAAATCGGTGAATCGGAGCGTAAATTGCTCAAATATCCAATTAGAACCCACTCGCAAGTCCGTAATACGGAATAATTCCAAGTTCGAATTATCGGATGCCGATCCGATGACGATCGGATCGAATCCAAACCTATTTCATATCCGAAACACGCTAACTTATGATTTTCCAACACTTAGACTTTAAATCGGTGAATCGGATCGTAAATTGGTCAAATATCCAATTAGAACCCGCTCGCAAGTCCGAAATACGGAATAATTCGAAGTTCGAATTATCAGATGCCGATCCGATGACGATCGGATCGAATCCAAACCTATTTCATATCCGAAACACGCTAACTTATGATTTTCCAACACTTAGATTCTAAATCGGTGAATCGGAGCGTTAATTGGTCAAATATATATCCAATTAGAACTCACTCGCAAGTCCGAAATACGGAATAATTTCAAGTTTGAATTATCGGATGCCGATCCGATGACGATCGGATCGAATCCAAACCTATTTCATATCCGAAACACGCTAACTTATGATTTTCCAACACTTGACTCTAAATCGGTGAATCGGAGTGTAAATTGGTCAAATATCCAATTAGAACCCGCTTGCAAGTCCGAAATACAGAATAATTCCAACTTCGAATTATCGGATGTCGATCCGACGACGATCGGATCGAATCCAAACCTATTTCATATCCGAAACACGCTAACTTATGATTTTCCAACACTTAGACTCTAAATCGGTGAATCGGATCATAAATTGGTCAAATATCCAATTAGAACTCGCTCGCAAGTCCGAAATATGGAATAATTACAAGTTCGAATTATCGGATACCGATCCGATGACGATTGGATCGAATCCAAACCTATTTCATATCCGAAAATGCTAACTTATGATTTTCCAACACTTAGACTCTAAATCGGTGAATCGGAGCGTAAATTGATCAAATATCCAATTAGAACTCGCTCGCAAGTCCGAAATACGGAATAATTCCAACTTCGAATTATCGGATGCCGATCCGATCGAATCCAAACCTATTTCAAAACCGTAACACGCTAACTTATGATTTTTTAACGCTTAGACTCAGTTATAGATATAAACCATTTTTTTAACAAATACATGTTAATTGCAGGAGCAGGGCGGCGTCAGGGGATCGATGAGAGCACCAGCGTTGGTGACGGGCGGGGGTGGTTGAGATAGGGCATCTCTTAGTTTTGGATTGTGTAAATATTATTTTGTAATATATGGTTATTATTTGATAATTTGCTCTAATTTTTTATCAATTTAGGTAATATTTTAAAATTTGCGGTAATATTTTATAAATTGTGGTAATATTTGATAAATTGTGGTAATATATTGTGGTATTGTTGTAAATCACAGGAATTAAATAACATTATTTAGGTAAATTTATTAAAAAAAATATATACTTATTACCGACGGAAATTAATTATTCCGTCGGTACTAAAGTTTTTATTTTTTTTTAAATTATAAATAAGTTGCCGACGGAATATAATATCCGTCGGTAATATATATATTATTGCCGACTGGACATATATAGCCGTTAGTAATATATATTATTACCGACCGGAAATATATATCCGTCGGTAATATATAAAGTATTACCGACAGGTTATATTATAACCGTCGGTAAAAGTTTTATATATTACCGACGGACTATTATTTATCGTCGTGAATAATATATTATATTAATTTTTAATTATTTAAATCTTACCGATGGCTTTAATAATACCGTCGGTATTAATTATTATTACCGACGGTAATTTTTGATCCGTCGTATTGTTTTCCCCGACACCTTTTTTCCCGACAGCTAGCGACGGAAATATTTTCCGTCTCTATAATACATTACCGACGGAATGTTAATATTACCGACGGATATTGTCCGTCGGTAATAACTGTTTTTTTTGAAGTGTCATAATGACTAATATTGGAAATAGAATGCAGCTGAAGAGATCTCTTTAGATTCTAAATCGGTGAATCGGATTGTAAATTGCTCAAATATCCAATTAGAACCCGCTCGCAAGTCCGAAATACGGAATAATTCCAAGTTTGAATTATCGGATGCCGATCCGATAACGATCGGATCGAATCCAAACCTATTTCATATCCGAAACACGCTAACTTATGATTTTCCAACACTTAGACTCTAAATCGGTGAATCGGAGCGTAAATTGCTCAAATATCCAATTAGAACTCGCTCGCAAGTCCAAAATACGGAATAATTCCAAGTTCAAATTATCGGATGCCGATCCGATGACAATCGGATCGAATCCAAACCTATTTCATATCCGAAACACGCTAACTTATGATTTTCCAACACTTAGACTTTAAATCGGTGAATCGGATCGTAAATTGCTCAAATATCCAATTAGAACCCGCTCGCAAGTCCGAAATACGGAATAATTCCAACTTGGAATTATTGGATGCCGATCCGATGACGATCCGATCGAATCCAAACCTATTTCATATCTGAAACACGCTAACTTATGATTTTCCAGCACTTAGACTCTAAATCGGTGAATCGGATCGTAAATTGTTCAAATATCCGATTAGAACCCGCTCGCAAGTCCGAAATACGGAATAATTCCAACTTCAAATTATCATATGCCGATCCGATGACGATCCGATCGAATCCAAACCTATTTCATATCCGAAACACGCTAACTTATGATTTTTCAACACTTCGACTCTAAATCGGTGAATCGGAGCGTAAATTGGTCAAATATCCAATTAGAACTCGCTCGCAAGTCCGAAATACGGAATAATTCTAAGTTCGAATTATCGGATGCCGATCCGATGACGATCCGATCGAATCCAAACCTATTTCAAATCCGAAACACGCTAACTTATGATTTTCCAGTACTTAGACTCTAAATCGGTGAATCGGATCGTAAATTGCTCAAATATTCAATTAGAACCCGCTCGCAAATCCGAAATACGGAATAATTCCAACTTGGAATTATCGGATGCCGATCCGATAACGATCCGATTGAATCCATACCTATTTCATATCTGAAAACATGCTAACTTATGATTTTCCAACACTTAGACTCTAAATCGGTGAATCGGATCGTAAATTGTTCAAATATCCGATTAGAACCCGCTCGCAAGTCCGAAATATGGAATAATTCCAACTTGGAATTATCGGATGCCGATCCGATGACGATCTGATCGAATCCAAACCTATTTCATATCCGAAAAACGCTAACTTATGATTTTTCAACACTTCGACTCTAAATCGGTGAATCGGAGCGTAAATTGGTCAAATATCCAATTAGAACTCGCTCGCAAGTCCGAAATACGAAATAATTCCAACTTCAAATTATCGGATGCCGATCCGATGACGATCCGATCGAATCCAAACCTATTTCAAATCCAAAACACGCTAACTTATGATTTTCCAACACTTAGACTCTAAATCGGTGAATCGAAGCGTAAATTGGTCAAATATATATCCAATAAGAACCCGCTCGCAAGTCCGAAATACGGAATAATTCCAACTTCGAATTATCGGATGCCTATCCGATGACGATCTGATCGAATCCAAACCTATTTCAAATCCGAAACACGCTAACTTATGATTTTTCAACACTTAGACTCTAAATCGATGAATCGGATCATAAATTGCTCAAATATCCAATTAGAACCCGCTCGCAAGTCCGAAATACGGAATAATTCCAAGTTCGAATTATCGGATACCGATCCGATGATGATCCGATCGAATCCAAACCTATTTCAAATCCGAAACATGCTAACTTATGATTTTCCTGCACTTAGACTCTAAATCGGTGAATCGGATCGTAAATTGCTCAAATATGCAATTAGAACCCGCTCGCAAGTCCGAAATACGAAATAATTCCAAGTTCGAATTATCGGATGCTGATCCGATAACGATCGGATCGAATCCAAACCTATTTCATATCCGAAACACGCTAACTTATGATTTTCCAACACTTAGACTCTAAATCGGTGAATCGGAGCGTAAATTGGTCAAATATCCAATTAGAACCCGCTCACAAGTCCGAAATACGGAATAATTCCAAGTTTGAATTATCGGATGCCGATCCGATGACGATCCGATCGAATCCAAACCTATTTCAAATCCGAAACACGCTAACTTATGATTTTTCAGCACTTAGACTCTAAATCGGTGAATCGGATCGTAAATTGCTTAAATATCCAATTAGAACTCGCTCGCAAGTCCGAAATACGGAATAATTCCAACTTGGAATTATCGGATGCCGATCCGATCGAATCCAAACCTATTTTATATCTGAAACACGCTAACTTATGACTTTCCAACACTTAGACTCTAAATCGGTGAATCAGATCGTAAATTGTTCAAATATCCGATTAGAACCCGCTCGCAAGTCCGAAATACGGAATAATTCCAACTTGGAATTATCGGATGCCGATCCGATGACGATCGGATCGAATCCAAACCTATTTCATATCCGAAACACGCTAACTTATGATTTTTCAACACTTCGACTCTAAATCGGTGAATCGGAGCGTAAATTGGTCAAATATCCAATTAGAACTCGCTCGCAAGTCCGAAATACGGAATAATTCCAACTTCGAATTATCGGATGCCGATCCGATGACGATCCGATCGAATCCAAACCTATTTCAAATCCGAAACATGCTAACTTATGATTTTCCAACACTTAGACTCTAAATCGGTGAATCGGAGCGTAAATTGGTCAAATATATATCCAATTAGAACCCGCTCGCAAGTCCGAAATACGGAATAATTCCAACTTCGAATTATCGGATGCCGATCCGATGACGATCCGATCGAATCCAAACCTATTTGAAATCCGAAACACGCTAACTTATGATTTTCCAACACTTAGACTCTAAATCGGTGAATCGGATCGTAAATTGCTCAAATATCCAATTAGAACCCGCTCGCAAGTCCGAAATACGAAATAATTCCAAGTTCGAATTATCGGATGCCGATCCGGTGATGATCCGATCGAATCCAAAACTATTTCAAATCCGAAACACGCTAACTTATGATTTTCCAGCACTTAGACTCTAAATCGGTGAATCGGATCGTAAATTGCTCAAATATCCAATTAGAACCCGCTCGCAAGTCCGAAATACGGAATATTTCCAAGTTTGAATTATCAGATGCCGATCCGATAACGATCGGATCGAATCCAAACCTATTTCATATCCGAAACACGCTAACTTATGATTTTCCAACACTTAGACTCTAAATCGGTGAATCGGAGCGTAAATTGCTCAAATATCCAATTAGAACCCGCTCGCAAGTCCGAAATATGGAATAATTCCAAGTTCGAATTATCGGATGCCGATCCGATGACGATCGGATCAAATCCAAACCTATTTCATATCCGAAACACGCTAACTTATGATTTTCCAACACTTAGCCTTTAAATCGGTGAATCGGATCATAAATTGGTCAAATATCCAATTAGAACCCGCTCGCAAGTCCGAAATACGGAATAATTCCAAGTTCGAATTATCGGATGCCGATCCGATGACGATCGGATCGAATCCAAACCTATTTCATTTCCGAAACACGCTAACTTATGATTTTCCAACACTTAGACTCTAAATCGGTGAATCGGAGCGTAAATTGGTCAAATATATATCCAATTAGAACTCGCTCGCAAGTCCAAAATACGGAATAATTTCAAGTTTGAATTATCGGATGCCGATCCGATGACGATCGGATCGAATCCAAACCTATTTCATATCCGAAGCACGCTAACTTATGATTTTCCAACACTTAGACTCTAAATCGGTGAATCGGAGCGTAAATTGGTCAAATATCCAATTAGAACCCGCTCGCAAGTCCGAAATACGGAATAATTCCAACTTCGAATTATCGGATGCCGATCCGACGACGATCGGATCGAATCCAAACCTATTTCATATCCGAAACACGCTAACTTATGATTTTCCAACACTTAGAGTCTAAATCGGTGAATCGGATCGTAAATTGGTCAAATATCCAATTAGAACTCGCTCGCAAGTTCGAAATACGGAATAATTACAAGTTCGAATTATCGGATGTCGATCCGATGACGATCGGATCGAATCCAAACCTATTTCATATCCGAAACATGCTAACTTATGATTTTCCAACACTTAAGACTCTAAATCGGTGAATCGGAGCGTAAATTGATCAAATATCCAATTAGAACTCGCTCGCAAGTTTGAAATATGGAATAATTCCAACTTCGAATTATCGGATGCCGATCCGATCGAATCCAAACCTATTTCAAAACCGTAACACGCTAACTTATGATTTTTTAACGCTTAGACTCAGTTATAGATATAAACCATTTTTTTAACAAATACATGTTAATTGCAGGAGCAGGGCGGCGTCAGGGGATCGATGAGAGCACCAGCGTTGGTGGCGGGCGGGGGTGGTTGAGATAGGGCATCTCTCAGTTTTTGATTGTGTAAATATTATTTTGTAATATGTGGTTATTATTTGATAATTTGCTCTAATTTTTTTATCAATTTAGATAATATTTTAAATTTTGCGGTAATATTTTATAAATTGTGGTAATATTTGATAAATTATGGTAATATATTGTGGTATTGTTGTAAATCACAGGAATTAAATAACATTATTTAGGTAAATTTATTAAAAAAATATATACTTATTACCGACGGAAATTAATTATTCCGTCGGTACTAAAGTTTTTATTTTTTTTTAAATTATAAATAAGTTGCCGACGGAATATAATATCCGTCGGTAATATATATATTATTGCCGACTGGACATATATAGCCGTCAGTAATATATATATTATTACCGACCGGAAATATATATCCGTCGGTAATATATAAAGTATTACCGACAGGTTATATTATAACCGTCAGTAAAAGTCTTATATATTACCGACGGACTATTATGTATCGTCGGGAATAATATATTATATTAATTTTTAATTGTTTAAATCTTACCGACGGCTTTAATATTACCATCGGTATTAATTATTATTACCGACGGTAATTTTTGGTCCGTCGTATTGTTTTCCCCGACACCTTTTTTCCCGACAGCTGGCGACGGAAATATTTTCCGTCGCTATAATACATTACCGACGGAATGTTAATATTACCGACGGATATTGTCCGTCGGTAATAACTGTTTTTTTTGTAGTGTCATAATGACTAATATTGGAAATAGAATGCAGCTGAAGAGATCTCTTTAGATTCTAAGAAAGGAAATGGATCCTCCAAACTTAAGGTGATGATCTTCATCATACAAACGTTACGGTGAAGATATTCATGGATTCCAGAAAAGGCAATGGTTCCTCCTAACATCAATTAGTCTTTATTTTCTTATTTATTAGTTTCTAAATCTGTTGGAGATTTTTTTTTGATTTGTAATAAATGTTAATCTCAATGATCAATGATTCATATCATGTAAACTCTATAAATATAACAATGATATTCCTTCATCTGAAAGAAACATAAAAGAATTCTCACATTCTTTGTTCCATATTTTTGAACTAACGAGATCATATTAAGAGCCATGCTCTTCATAAGATCATGTCTCTTCCAACTGTACACTACACCTCTGCGTTTTAGTCTACACAACCATCTCTTCTGGTTTACCCGATCATCTCTAGTTCATCGCCCATCGACAATCCCTGTCATACATCATGGTTAGTGCTCTGCATGTGACGTCGCCACTCCATCGCTCCCAAGATGTCGCTTGTCGACTTCCCCCAACACCATGCACCTGTCCATTTCATGTCCCACGATGGCATCTACCAAGCTACAAACCTTGGGCAAGGGAAAACTATCCTTTGGATGTGCGTATTGAGAAATGTATAGTCAACACACATTCTCTATCTACCATTTTTCTTAGGCATGGTTACAATGTTAGATACCCAATCTGGGTAGAATACTTTTATTTGGTGTAAATTTATACCAAAAAGGAGGGATAAGTTTGATTTAGTTATTTGTTCCTCTTTGGGGAGAAGTCTAAGGTAGAGCTTTCCTTCAAGGGGAGAGCTGAGTGGCATGATAGTTTAAGTCTTACTTTCCTTTGACTACAACCCATGCTTTACCTAAGTCAACCCCCATCTAAAGGAAACACCAATTTTTTCCAAGGAAAATCCTCTTCCCAAGGGCATCCCTATTAGGCCTCCTTGATGTGCTCGTGCAAACTGCCCGTCAGCCCCATCCAATCCATCACCTCCTTCCCTTCTTCATCCTCCTTCCTCATCCCCTTCTTCATCCTCCTTCGTCCTCCTTGTTTCACCCTTCTTCCTCTTTCTCTCTGCTTTCCCTTCTTCTCCCTTCTCTTCCTGGAAAAACAGACACAGGGACACTCGACCATTCCATGCTGAATACACCTTCTTTGCATTCGGCCATAGAGACCGAATGCATATACAAATCATTAGGCCACTGTGGAGCGGAAAAAGATTCGGGTCGTCTTTATTGCGGATCACACGAGATTACAAATTTTTGATCAGGAGATTGTGGGAGAGATCCTCTGGAGGGTCCACGTGGTATTCGTGCGAGAGCTCTGAAGGGGTTACCCAGGATAGAGGTCTTTACAGGGTGAGGGTTTCTTGAGAGGCTAAGGAATATCGGCCGTTGATTTTGTCCCGTCCGTGCTTCGCGCTTTCTCGGCTAGGGAGGCTTTGGGCTTCGTTCCTCGGTCTTCGTGTCTTCCTCGATCCTTGCTCGACCTCGGCGTCCTTGATCGTCGGTTCGCGGCGTCGATCGTGTTTTTGGCGTCAGCTTTGGCTTTAGCTTTCGGCTTTGGCGTAGCTTTGGCGTGGCTCTGGCGTTTGCTTTGCTTTGGCATTTGCGCTTGAACGTAGGCGGGTAGAGGCTTGCGATGCTTTAGTTATTCCGGACATCGCGTCGTATCGGCTAGAACGTGCGGTGCTTTGCTCGTGACCGTCGTAGTTGCTTGGCTTTGGCACGTGCGTTGCTTTAGCGCGGGCTTTACCGGTGCATTTGCTTTGGCTTCTTGCGTCGGCTTTGGCTTTAGCTTCGACTCGATCTTCTTCTCGAACGACTGGCGCTACTTCTTCAAGGCTTCTTTATTCTTCCGGCTTCCTCGACGGTTGTGGCGTCGGTCTTGGCTTTTCGGCGAGGGTAGCACCGATCCTCGTGCGACGGTTGTAGCGTCGGCTTTTGTTGATGAAGACGGCGAGTGTAGCACCGATCTTCGTGCGACGGTTGTAGCATCGGCTTTTGTTGATGAAGACGGCGGTGGTAGCGCCGGCTTCAGCATGACGGTTGTAGCGTCGGCTTTTGTTAACGAAGACGACAGGGGTAGCACCGGCTTCAGGCCTTCTTCTCCCGGCTTTCTTCTTCGTGCAAGGAGTTGATGCCTTTGTTGAAGACGACGGGTGTTGTCGGCTTCGATCTTCTTCTCCGGCCTTTGCTTATGGCGTCTTCGGAGCTGATGAAGATCGTTGGAGTAGTCGGGGTGATGATGACTCCAGGTCTTCTTCTCCAAGCTTTCTTCTTCGTGCGAGGAGTCGAAGCTTTGATCTTCGAGTGCAAGGTCTTCATGTTGATGAGGACTTGAAGGGCCAAGGATTCCCATAGGACGTGCTTGCCATGCCTCGTGAAGCCTTCGGTCTTCGAGCGTTGGAGCTTCTCTTCCAGAGCTCTTTCGTCTTCGGCTTTCGGACCCTTTGTGCCTTCCCCCACCCCTCTATTTATAGGCAAAGGGGAGCGGTTGGGGGAGATAAATCTGAAATCTTTTTGTTTCATCCGATATCTCCCCCCATAACCATCAAGATATTGTTCCTTTATCCAAGGAAACAAACCCGATCCCCTCCTTTTTAGTTGGGGTGGTTATGGGCTAGATGTGACTCGATCTTTAAAGATCGAGTTGTTATTTTTTTGTTGCACTTTTGGATCGGATGGCGACACAACGTCATCTTGTCCGTTGGATCAAGGGATTGTCGCGAATCTACGGCTGCGTAGACGTCCACGCCACCTCCCCCCGCATCGAGGCGGTTTTTGATTTCTTTTTCTTTTTCTTTTCCTTTCTTTTCCTTTTCTTTTTCTTTTTCTTTTTCTTTTCTTTTTCTTTTTCTTTTTCTTTTCTTTTTCTTTTATGGCTGGCCCCACCTCTCCATGAGGAGGGGGGCACGGTTTTCAAAAGGGGGGGGCCGGTGGGCCCCCCTCTTTGTGTTCGAGTCGCGGGTCCGGTGGGACCCGTTTGCTTCGAGTTGGGCCATGGTGCGCGGATTGAGCTTGCACGCGGGCCGAGTGTGCATGCGGGCCGTTGTGTGTGGGCCAAGTTGCTTGCGGGCCGTTGTGTATAGGCCGAGGTTTGCATGTGGGCCGTTGTGTGTGGGCCAAGTTGCATGCGGGCCGTTGTGCGTGGGCCAGATTTTCGCATGTGGGCCGTTATGTGCGGGCCCAAGTTGCATGCGGGCCGTTGTGCGTGGGCCAGATTTTCGCATGTGGGCCGTTGTGTGCGGGCCCAAGTTGCATGGGCGAGTCGGGTTCGACCCGAAGGCCGTTGGGTGCGGGCCTATTTTTCGTGTACAAATCGGGTTCGACCCGTGGGCTAATTTCGATGCCCACAAGTGCCCCCTCAAGTTCGAGTGCGCCCGCGGGAAACACGTAGCGCTTGGACTTGAGTCGCGTATTCGTGTGGGATTAGGTCTTTAAAAGGACCCCCGTTTTTCTTTTCTCTTCATTATTAGCGATTCCCGGCGGCTTGGAGGCGAAAGCTCTGCTAGGGTTTCTTGCTTCGCGACAATGCCGCGGAAGATGAAGGTGGTCACGCCATGGAGTTCGCGGAGGAGAGGAGACCGTCGGCCTATGGAGGGCGAAGGGCTGCCGGCGAGGTGATCCTCCTCCTCCTCCTTCTTCTTCTTCTTCTTCTACTGGTTCGCATGGTGGGTCGTGGGCCGGTGCGGTGGCGCGGGAGGGCGCAGGCCAGAGGAGGGGCTGCGGGGTGCGGAGGCGGGCTCGGTCGGGGGCTGCGGGGTGCGGCCGGCGCGCGAGCCGGAGAAGGGGCACGGCCGGGGGCTGTGGTGTATGGCCGACGCGCGAGCCGGAGACGGGGCGCGGCCGGGGGCTGCGGTGTGTGGCCGGTGCGTGAGCTGGAGATGGGGCACGGCCGGAGGCGGGCTTGGCCAGAGGCGCGGGCGCAGCGCGCAGGCGCAGTGCGCAGGGCACGGGGGGCGGAGGCGGGCTCGGCCGGAGGCGCGGGCGCAGCGCGCAGGGCGCGGGGGCCGGAGGCGGGCTCGATCGGAGGCGCGGGCGCAGCGCGCAGGGCGCGGGGGGCGGAGGAGGGCTCGGCCGGAGGCGCGGGCGCAGCGCGTAGGGCGCGGGAGCCGAAGGCGGGCTCGGCCGGGGCTGCGGGCGCAGGGCGCAGGGCGCGGGGGCCGGTGCAGCGGCGGCCGGCGCTGGTCGAGGCCGGTAGCACCCCCCCTGCGTGTTTTAACAGGAGAGAGGGGGTCGCGGCTTTTTGCCGTGGCCCCCCTCCTTTTTCCTTTATTTGCTCGAGGGTCCGGAGGCCTTTTTGCTTAGGCCCCCCCCCCCCGTTTTTCCTTTATTTGCTTCAAGGGGCCGGCAGCCTTTTTGCTTAGGCCCCCCCCCACCCATTTTCTTTTTTTCCGCATTCGGGACCTGCGGCCCTCTTTTAGCCGAGGTTCCTCCTTGTTTCTTCGTTCTGGGATTCAGGACCTGCGGCTTTTTAGCTGAGGCTCCCTTTGTTTCTTCGTTTAGGCCTTGGCCCCCCTTTTTTTTTTTTGCGTTGACCTGTACTTTTCTTGCTACCTGAATTTGGCTTTGTTTTTTTCTTTCTTTTTCAGGTCTCGTCGTTACGAGAGTTTTCCGAGATCCGGCTGGATCGTCGATGCGGTCTTCCACGGGAGTACTGTTAGGTTTGATGTAGTCTACAGCTCGTAAAACCCTAGGTTTGGCTGTATATGGTTGATAGTTTATTTAGGATTGTATAAAGGTACGTATTATTATACGTGTTCTATTTAAAGAACTTAAGGAGCCATGGCTATATAGTAGTCCATCTGAGTGGGAGACTCAGTGGATCGGTCCTATGAGCCTAAATCGTTCACAGCTCTGATTTGGGTAGGTCGCCCTATCAGGATAAGCTGTTGGAATGACAGAGCATGAGAATCTCTATAATGGTCATTACCAGGCACAGTGTCTGTGGCCGAACAGAACCAACACGGTGCACAGATCGGTGAGCAGACACCGGTGCATATAGCCGTGTTTCTGCTTAGGGTAATCGGTCCTAAACCCTGAGGAACCGTGACCGGTGGACTAACCAGTTGCGTGTAACTTTGGTTCACCAACGTGTGAGGGATCTAACCACGACCCAATACCACGGTGCGCTGGGTTACCGGGCTGACGTTGCATCGGCACGCCACTCTTGCAGTCCATCCACATCCTTATCGGTAGGTGCGTTCCTTGGTATGACATACACCGCACTAAACCCAGGCCTGGTGGTCAGCAGTTGAGCTGTTGACCGGATCCGGTTGCTTGGCCAAAGCGATCGGAGGTGCGATGTGATAGTAAACCTGGAAGGAACCTAGTCATATGGTCACTCGAGTCTGACGGTGCTCTCCACCGCTCGAGTTGACTCATGGCACCAAGTGGAGGGACATTGTATTACCAATACTAAGCGGAGAACAGGGGTATACGAGAGAACTTAATAAGTCTGGGAGAATTGGAGTGCAGCCTGCGTCGCACTCTGGGTGGCCACGCAGGTTAACCGGGACCCAAAGGATTGACAGGGACACTCGGGTAGTGTGTCGATCGGGTTCGGTTGGAAGCCATGAATCCTAGTCCCTGAAGGTTCCACCCTATCCACGATCATTACGGATCAATACTTTTTCCTTGTCTCACAGCATATTATGAGTTGAAGAAATAATGCCTAATCGTCCTGTGTTCCGTGAGTGCATCGCACTGGAGCATGGTGGTAGCACAGGACTAAGTGTGTTCACTAGGGGCAACCCTAGAGTAGTGTAGAGACATAGGATGTTACCATTATACCATGAGGAGTCCATTCCGTGTGTGCATGTTGCACTAGAACGCAGAATGCGAATTTAGTAATTTTTACTATGGGGCACCCCACCTTTTACTAAGGGCACCCTAGTAAATAGTAAAAATACTATTCATCATCCCATGGTGTATTGACTTGTTGCTGATGCCGATGAGGTGCCCTAAGTGTTAAGGTGCATTATCGTGCACGTAGATGGGCCATACATTGTCCCGCATGAGGTGAACGACCACTAGATGCATGGGGGCATTTTGGTCATTTCAAAATGTCCCGCATGCTCTAGTGGCCGCCATCCTCACTAGGGCTAGCATGAATGGCCATCAAACTTATAATTAAGGGATTAATTCAGATTTGAATGATTTTGAATCATCTCCTTAATTGCAACAATTCTAATATGGCAACTAGTATTAAAAAAGGGGCATTGAATTTGAGAGTAATGAGAGGGAGAGAGAGAGGAACGGTTTCAAATGACAAGATAGAGGGAGGGGCATGATTTTCAGATCTGAAATGGTGCATCCTTCTCATATTTTCCTATGAAGAACCAAAGCCCCTTCGCTTATGGTTCGGATTTTTGTAATCTCTCTCTCGGGTTCATCTCTTCTCTCTCCCTCATCTTCTTCTCCAAGTGTGTGTGTGAGATTGATGGAGATCGCTTGCACTCTGAGGCACTCAGAGATTAGAGTGCAAGGATCCGGGATGATATGTGAGATCGGGTGAATCCGAAGTGATTCATTTCTCTCTTGCATGAGGATCCGACTCGAGATTGCTGCCCAGATTTTACGGGCAGATCTGCACTGTTTTGATCACTGCAGGAGCTATAGAAGTCCAAATGACTTCAAACTGGTTGCAAACTCTTGGCGTTGAAGTCTTCTTTCCGGCAAATTAAGTTTCGCTACATTCCGATGTCGGGATAGAAAGTTACGGCCTTTTCACTGAAAGGTGTTCGTGCAGATCCGAATTTGTCTTCATCAATATTGAAGCAATTCTTCGCGGTGTTAAATCCCGCACGAAGGTATAACCTACTAACCCCTAGATCTATCATAATGCATACATATGAGATATGTCAATTATTTCGATAGATGACTATAGGGGTTCGATTCGTATTTGTTTTATCATTTACGCATATGATTAATATGAATGAAAATTTTAAAATGTACCGCACACCGAAACGATCCTCGGGATCAACTCCACCTTTCGCTGCGCCTCCGATATCATTCCAATAAATGGTATCAGAACCATTTTGGTGTGCGATTCATGAGAAAATTTTTTATGGAACGAATCGTATGTGCATTTGATGAACGAATGCGTCACCGGGGTTTGCGTAGATCATATATTCATATATGTCGCATGTTATGCATAGTGTGTTTTGCAGGGCACCGCTATAGTGTGATTGTTTGCTTTTGGGGGTCGGACCCCGAAATATAATTGCATGGTATTTCGATTGTTTTTGTGATGGATGAATATAAGGCCTAATGGGACAAGCGCGTGGAGGTTGACCACGGCTTGGTTTTTCCCGGCCCTTATTTCTATTCTTGTCTTTATTCTTCTACCTAGGAAAATGTGTACGAACGAGCAATTGCTCGGAGCGTACTAGTATTTTCAGTTATAGGTTGAAGTCTTGGAGGACAAGGATAGATCAGAGATTCATCACTGGAGGACCGAGCGCGGTGGCCCAAAGTAAGGAATATTTGGAAGATGCCATTGAAGAAATGTCAGAGCATTGCTAGTCAGGTTCAGGGGTCGGACCCTGAACTTGATATCAATGGATGTTTGTTTTTTCTTTGGTTGGATATTTCTTTAAACCCCGGTGAAAGAATATAATCTGATACAGTATGTGTTAGATTGTAGGATGCCCTTTCCCCACTATTCGTGGGATGCAATTTCCCCACTTGGTCCATGCGACCATTAGGTTAGATCTCCATTTATTGACACCCGTAGTCTAATTGGTGTTTGATGGTAGTTGGATCCCATAACACTCGGTTATGCCACCGTTAGGTAGAGGTCCGATGGAGGTTGTCGGATGTCCCTAATTGGTTTGACATCGAAACCAATAGTGATGTGGTGATCATCTACGACATCAGACATCAAGTTACATATGAGGAGTCATACTAATGGGAGACCTTTTCTAGTATGTCTAGACCATAGGCTAGGCTCTAGAGCACAAAGGGTAATGATCATTTTATTTAGTATCGAAGGCTTGGAGAGTACGTAATGTGATTCTCGGGAGAAAGGTGACAACTGAGTATCCACGGGATAGGGACTATGGTCCTTTCCAAGTCTATCTATACTTTATAAGAGGTCTTAACTCTAGTGGGAGCGCGGTATGACCAGGGTCTATGTCTAGGTTGTCGCAACCTAGGAACTAAAATACTTGCATTAAAATAACCCTCACCATAATTAAGGGATGTGAAAGAGGACTCAGTGTGAGTGCCCCTGGCCTCTACGGCCAATTGCTGAATTTCTGGGTGATAGGGTATGACTCAACATCCCCCTTGGGTGAGAGTTATGTTCTGTCATGCCGGAGGCTTAGCAGTCTCCTTCGGGATATGGTGGTCACGATGCCAGGAGAGAAGGGCTTTTCCCGCCCTCGCGGGGGCCGCATGAACTCCCGTGTCGTGATTGCTTAGGCTGGTGGGTAAGCATCCGAAGCACCCGTGAGGCTACCCGTTGCGTCGCATAGAGATCACGGGGGGCTGGCCAAAAGGTACCATGGTCCATCATAGTCCGTTTGTGGCAGATTTGGATTGGGTCGGAAAGATCTGATGTGAGCGGAGGACGATACACACTGCCTCCTCGGGCGGGTGTATCTGAATCTGAGATCTCACATACATGGTAAATTACTCCATGGAAATGTCTTCGCTTGAGGGTAGCGTTGGCATATGGATGTAATTAGCTTGTTTTAATAATATCCTTAAAATAAGTTTTAATACAATCTATATTCAACCATAGATTCCCTGTCCGCTATCCCATTAGAGAACTAGATAATGGGTGCCGACTTCATAGACCGGTAATGCCATCATGATCTTATATTTAGGGTTAGTAAACTACAATGGCTATAAATCTTAATGTCCCTAAACCAGACCTATCGGGTCTAGATGCCACTGTGGTACAGGATAGGGCATATAACGACTAACGAGAGTCTGTAGAGATGTGCAAGTGCTATGTCATAGCATACTTGCAGACAACTCTTCAGAAGTAAGTCAGACATATGTCGGGTCTTCTGATGTAATGTTCTGTTATAGCATCAGATGTCTGAGGGGCGCAGTCAAATGACTCGCTATCTCACCATCAAGAAACTCGTCAGTACTAAGATGTTTGATGGAATACTGGTTTGGAAACACATTCTTGGGTTCCAGAGCAAATTGGTTTTCTTTGAAATAGTGCTAGATGTCGAGGTGATAAAGAACATCTATCTTGCATCCTTATATGGAACCTTTGAAGGCTTTGTCAGAGACTTCAGCCTTACAAGCTGGAGATGACAAATGCGGAACTTCTGGGAGCTATTCAGGTCACTAAGGATGGGATCAAGATTAAAGGTAATTCCTTTAGTGCGTAACTTAGGCTTTCTATGAAGTGCCTAAAAGTAAGAACTGATCAGAAACTAAAAACAATGACTGTATAGAATCAGGAGCGGACTCTTAAGTCTGGTGAAGCCTAGTGCGAAAGTGCTTCCGATATGGCAACAGAAGGGGCATTGGAAGATTGAAAATATGGTCTCAGGGTGCTAGGACAGGTAAACATCAACTCTTGGTAGAGTCGAATTGCCATCTAGTAGTAGTGCTTTTGCTTCTTGAAATATGGACTTCGTGTCTATAGAGATTCAAGGAAAGTAGAAGGCTACTTATTGGTAAGGTGGTCCTAACATAGATACTGATACCATAACAACTGCAGAAGCTATTAATATGTTATCTTAGATTTTTCGATAGAAGGATTTTGATCCTTAGAGATTTAGTTATGTTTCCTCCAAGCTAAATAAAGGTTTTCAGTTCTAATCGATGGCTTTAGTGCATCTCTTAAACTGAATAGGTACCTTCATTGCTAAAGGAATAGTTCATAATAATCTCTTTGTATTAAAATCTAGTTCGAAAATAGATTACATGATAGCTGTAGTATCTAATTCATATTCATCTTATTCCTTGGGATAACTTAATCCAATTGTGGCTCCTATGACTTAGATATATTGTCTCAGACATAATTCAAAGGTTAGTGAAGGCTGAGTTTCTAGATACAGACCCCTTGGAGACCCTTCCGACCTGCGAGTCTTGTTTGGAAGGCAAAATAACTAAAAAGGGCCACTGAGGTATTGGATTTTGCCCATTCTGACGTATGTGGTTCCAAGAGCATCCAGATGGATGATATCCATTGGATGAGTTCCATAGGTACCTGATGGGGCATGGGATGATATCCCAGTTAATTGCTCCAGGGACACCATGCCAGAATGGAATATCCAAGAGAAGGAATCAGACCCTGTTGGACATGGTCTAAAGAATGATGAGTTTTGCCAAGTTTACTACCCACCTTCTATGGGTTACACCTTGAGACACAGTAGAGTATATCTTGAATAATATCTCATCTAATCAGTGCCTCTTACCCCTGAAAAGCTGTGGTCTGAGCGAAAGCCTATACTACGGCATTTTAGTATATGGGGATGTCCTGCATATGTGCAGAAGGACAAGAGGGATAAGATGGAGACTAAGTTCAAGGTGTATCTGTTTATAGGTTATCCTAGAAAAATATAAGGTGGACTATCCATGATCCTGAGGAATAGAAGGTGATCGTTTCTACGAATGCCATTTACCTAGAGTGGGATTCTATTATAGACCATATATTTACTAGTAAGGTAGTTCTGGGTGAATTACTGGATACTAGTGGAGAGCGCATGATCGAAAACGTAGTGGTAATAGATGATGCAGACACTAGTATACCAGAAACTGTAGAAATAATTTGCTTTGTACCACAACCATCTTGTCGCAGTGGGAGCACCATTAGAGCTCTTGAAAGATTTTGTGGACAAACTTTGTGAATTAGTCCATAAATTCAAGAGGATGGCCCCTTGAGCTACGACGAAGTAGTGAAATTTTTTGACAGAACTGTCTAACAGAAAGTCAAGGAGACAAAGCTTGCATCAGTGTTCAGTGATACTCTTTTGTACCAGGGTTTATCATAGCTTTATTAAAGCATATTTGGATTGGGTCAAAGTTAAAGACCCGTGTAAGCGGATCACTGTGCGCACCCTCGAGTGGGCGTATACTGAATCTAAGGCTTGCGCACCTAGCAACTTAGCCCATTGGGTAGAAGTTGGTAGAAAAGAGGATATATGATGCAGTTTCCAGGCTTAGGAGTTAGCATGTCAGGAATACCTGGCTTACAGAATTGCAAAAGGTTCATTTATGGACTAAAGCAAGTATCCAGGAGAAACAATATCTATCTTGATCAAGTATGATCTATTCATACAGATTTGATCAAAATAAGCCAAGTGTGTACAAGAGGAGTGATGGAACTATAGGGGTGTACCTAGTACTTTACATAGACGATGTTCTACTGATTGAAAATGAAGTAGGAACGTTGTCTAAGTTAAATGTCTGTTTATTATCTTAATTCGACTGAAAGACCTTCGTGAGGCGAGTTATGTTCTGGAGATCATGGTAACTCGAGATCATCAGAACAAGATTCTCACGCTATCACAGGCTATGCATAGAGATATGGTTCTAGCCAGAATCAATATACAAGACTCCAAAAGGGGTTTCTTGCTAAAGCTTGAAACTGTCGAATGATATAAATCATTTGACACCTAAGGAGATGGCAGAAATACAGAAGGTGCCATATGCTTATGCAAAGGGTAGTCGTATGCCATGAATGTATAAGATGCTAGTTATCTGTTGCGCAGTAGGAATGCAGGGTCGGTTTTAGTCGAATCCGGGTCCAGTTAGCTGGACTGATGTGAAGAGTATACTCGATATCCTCGTCAAACAAGGACTACGAGTTAGTTTACACTTCACAAGACTTGACGCCGATTGGATGCACAAGATCTGATTTAGCATCAGATGTGTAATCTAGAGAATCGACTTAAGGTATAGTTTTCACCTTGGGATGAGAAATGATTAGTTAGCAGAGTGTGAAGCTATAATGCATCACGGGCTCTACTACAGAAGCCTAAGCATATTGTAGCATGCGTGACAGGAAAATAGGTGGTATGGCTCGGTAAGTTTATAGTAAACTTGGAAAGCATACCAGAGGCTCAGTTTTTTGTTGTAATAACAAAAGAGCGGTAGCAAGAGCCTAGGCACCACCATAAAGGGGAAACATATCAAATACAAATTCTACTTGATCTGGTAGTTTTAGGAGGAAAGGCAAGTGGTGGTAATCGAGTTAGCATCTACAGATAATGTTGCAGATTCCTTTAGGGAATTCCTGCAAAGGCTTTTGGGCAGCATGTAGAAGCTATAGAGCTCATGACCGTTTTTTTCTCGCTAGACCAAGTGGGAGATTGTTAGGTTTGATGTAGTCTACAGCTCGTAAAACCCTAGGTTTGGCTGTATATGGTTGATAGTTTATTTAGGATTGTATAAAGGTACGTATTATTATACGTGTTCTATTTAAAGAACTTAAGGAGCCATGGCTATATAGTAGTCCATCTGAGTGGGAGACTCAGTGGATCGGTCCTATGAGCCTAAATCGTTCACAGCTCTGATTTGGGTTGGTCGCCCTATCAGGATAAGCTGTTGGAATGATAGAGCATGAGAATCTCTATAATGGTCATTACCAGGCACAGTGTCTGTGGCCGAACAGAACCAACACGGTGCACAGATCGGTGAGCAGACACCGGTGCATATAGCCGTGTTTCTGCTTAGGGTAATCGGTCCTAAACCCTGAGGAACCGTGACCGGTGGACTAACCAGTTGCGTGTAACTTTGGTTCACCAACGTGTGAGGGATCTAACCACGACCCAATACCACGGTGCGCTGGGTTACCGGGCTGACGTTGCATCGGCATGCCACTCTTGCAGGCCATCCACATCCTTATCGGTAGGTGCGTTCCTTGGTATGACATACACCGCACTAAACCCAGGCCTGGTGGTCAGCAGTTGAGCTGTTGACCGGATCCGGTTGCTTGGCCAAAGCGATCGGAGGTGCGATGTGATAGTAAACCTGGAAGGAACCTAGTCATATGGTCACTCGAGTCTGACGGTGCTCTCCACCGCTCGAGTTGACTCATGGCACCAAGTGGAGGGATATTGTATTACCAATACTAAGCGGAGAACAGGGGTATGCGAGAGAGCTTAATAAGTCTGGGAGAATTGGAGTGCAGCCTGCGTCGCACTCTGGGTAGCCACGCAGGTTAACCGGGACCCAGAGGATTGATAGGGACACTCGGGTAGTGTGTCGATCGGGTTCGGTTGGAAGCCATGAATCCTAGTCCCTAAAGGTTCCACCCTATCCACGATCATTACGGATCAATACTTTTTCCTTGTCTCACAGCATATTATGAGTTGAAGAAATAATGCCTAATCGTCCTGTGTTCCGTGAGTGCATCGCACTGGAGCATGGTGGTAGCACAGGACTAAGTGTGTTCACTAGGGGCAACCCCAGAGTAGTGTAGAGACATAGGATGTTACCATTATACCATGAGGAGTCCATTCTGTGTGTGCGTGTTGCACTAGAACGCAGAATGCGAATTTAGTAATTTTTACTATGGGGCACCCCACCTTTTACTAAGGGCACCCTAGTAAATAGTAAAAATACTATTCATCATCCCATGGTGTATTGACTTGTTGCTGATGCTGATGAGGTGACCTAAGTGTTAGGGTGCATTATCGTGCACGTAGATGGGCCATACATTGTCCCGCATGAGGTGAATGACCACTAGATGCATGGGGGCATTTTGGTCATTTCAAAATGTCCCGCATGCCCTAGTGGCCGCCATCCTCACTAGGGCTAGCATGCATGGCCATCAAACTTATAATTAAGGGATTAATTCAGATTTGAATGATTTTGAATCATCTCCTTAATTGCAACAATTCTAATATGGCAACTAGTATTAAAAAAAGG
Organism: Chamaelirium japonicum; assembly: GCA_947650365.1. Classification (NCBI taxonomy): domain Eukaryota; kingdom Viridiplantae; phylum Streptophyta; class Magnoliopsida; order Liliales; family Melanthiaceae; genus Chamaelirium; species Chamaelirium japonicum. The sequence goes on from OX393555.1 coordinate 52,453,403, forward strand.
GGCATTGAATTTGAGAGTAATGAGAAGGAGAGAGAGAGGAACGGTTTCAAATGACAAGATAGAGTGAGGGGCACGATTTTCAGATCTGAAATGGTGCATCCTTCTCATATTTTCCTATGAAGAACCAAAGCCCCTTCGCTTATGGTTCGGATTTTTGTAATCTCTCTCTCGGGTTCATCTCTTCTCTCTCCCTCATCTTCTTCTCCAAGTGTGTGTGTGAGATTGATAGAGATCGCTTGCACTCTGAGGCACTCAGAGATTAGAGTGCAAGGATCCGGGATGATATGTGAGATCGGGTGAATCCGAAGTGATTCATTTCTCTCTTGCATGAGGATCCGACTCGAGATTGCTGCCCAGATTTTACGGGTAGATCTGCACTGTTTTGATCACTGCAGGAGCTATAGAAGTCCAAATGACTTAAAACTGGTTGCAAACTCTTGGCGTTGAAGTCTTCTTTTCGGCAAATCAAGTTTCGCTCCGTTCCGATGTCGGGATAGAAAGTTACGGCCTTTTCACTGAAAGGTGTTCGTGCAGATCCGAATTTGTCTTCATCAATATTGAAGCAATTCTTCGCGGTGTTAAATCCCGCACGAAGGTATAACCTACTAACCCCTAGATCTATCATAATGCATACATATGAGATATGTCAATTATTTCGATAGATGACTATAGGGGTTCGATTCGTATTTGTTTTATCATTTACGCATATGATTAATATGAATGAAAATTTTAAAATGTACCGCACACCGAAACGATCCTCGGGATCAACTCCACCTTCCGCTGCGCCTCCGATATCATTCCAACAAGTACGCATCTTCGTTTTCCTTTTGCACAAGTCTTCAACCACCGTGCTTCGAGCCAGGAGGTCAGACTGTCAGTACTTCAGCTTCCGACGCATGAGCGAGTTTGTGAGGATGGCGTGGCCGACGGCTCTTGTCGTGTGTTGAAACTTGGCGAGCGTATCCTTACTGACGAAGGATCTTCCCGGCAAATTGTCCGGCCCAGTTTGGGGTTGCCGTTCCACCACACTGGCGAGGAATCGGTTCCGGTCCCTGTTGTTGCTTTGAAGATATGCTCCCGCCGTACGCGATGGGGTGTGGAGGTTCAACCGCGTAGAGATGTCACATATCTGGGAGGTTTTCAGGATTGGATGAGAGAGCTGTCCGGCGCGTTGGAGGCGGAGCCAGGGATGGAGCGTCTGGCGAGGTTTGTGGAGCCGACTTGTTGGGAGTACAGCCGACCGAACGGTATGTACCGGGCTTTGTGTGAGCAGTGGTGCCCTGAGACCAACACCTTTTTGACCAGAGCTGGTGAAATCGGGATCACCCTTCGTGACGTGCATGTCATCTCTCGATGTCCAGAAGTTCGGAGCTACTATCAGGAGGAGGTTCCTTCTTTGGAGGTCTTGATGGACCCAGACGAGTCTCCTAGCTTTTGCCTTTTGCTTTTTAAGGCATATGCTATTATAGCGGCGCGCGAGCAGTCAGACCGGGTACTTCACTAGGATTGGGTGGACTTCTGGTTTCGAGGAGAGTATCGTCATGTCCCCCCTTCGAGTCACCCGATGTGGAGATATGCATCATTAAAGAGACCGGCGCCTGGCACTTTCCAGCGACCGATTGAATCTCTGAAGAAAGAATGGTGCTCCATGGCCGGGGTGCAACGTCCCTGGGAAGTTTTGGGACTTGAGGAATGCAGTGATGCCTGACGTGCTGCTTACTGGTCAGCGGGGTTAGTACTTTTTCTTTGCCGCTTTGCTTTACCCTGGGAAGGGGATGTGATACGCCCTGGGACCTTCCTTGCAGCTGCTCGGATGGTGAATGGAGAGTTTCTTAACCTGGCGCCGGCGATCCTCTGCTCGTTGTACGGAGGGCTTAGTGGAACATACTGGAGTTTATCGAGTGCAGGTAATGCAAGAGGGGAAGTAGGCAGGGCCAGTTCCTTTTGCCCCCTGCATTACCTCTATGGTTGGATTGGGCTTCACTTTCCGAAGGGGATTTTTGCAGCACGTGGACCTTCGACCTCGTTGCCCTTCCTTCCTTGTGTGGGAGGTGTGATGAATGCTTATTACGCATGGGAGCGTCCGAAGCCTAGTGCCCGAGAGTGTTTGAGACGTATGAGCCCTTCTGACTTTGAATTTGTATCGGAGAATGCACTTGCACTTTCTCCAAGATCCTTGGTATGTGATGGGGCAGAGATGCCCAAGCACTTGTACTGGAGCATGGTGAGTTGCAGGCCTGGGTATCTCGTTTGGCGTCGTGGGGATGTAGTGGAGGTGACACGGTACTCTCCCCACCGGTTTGCTCGACAGCAGGGTTTCCGCCAAGAGTTGCCGGGGTCTCCTTTGCGTATGCAGTCACGTTACACCCCGCAGGAAGCGTATTGCCTCTGGGGAGCGCTTTATGACAAATTTACTGGGTGCATTTTCTCGTCGGGGATCAAGTCGGGCGGAAAGGATGCTGCAACCCCTGAGTATCGCTGCTGGGTCAATGAGTCAGTGCTTCCCCTCCTGGCTAGCCTTCCGTTGGACGTCCTTGCTAGTAGCGAGCGGGCTGACTTTTCTTTTGACTCTTTGGCGGGGTCACAGGATCGCCGTCTTTGGTCCGAGGAGCGACGATTGGAGAGATCTTGTGGCCGTCGAGAGAGTACTTCCCAGGCTTCACTTTCTGTGCAAGAAGTTGAGATGGCTCCGTCCTCCAAGGTTCAGAGTCTTCCTGAGACTCAGGCTTCTTGGAGTGGGCGTACTTCTCCCAAGAGAAGAAAGTTGGATCTCTTGTGTGAGGCAGCTTTGGCTGGTGCTGGCGAGGCAGAGCCAGCTCGAGAGGGAGAGCTAGGGCTTTTTGCCGATGAGGTAATCCCTCTTTCTGGGGTAGCTTCATCGGATGCTGCAGGTATATCTCGTTTCTAGTTTCTTATGAATTTCTGTGCTTGTACTCTTATTTCGTTGGCTGAGTTGGTCAGCTCTCATTTTGGCAGGGTCTGCTGGACCGGACTACGAGTCTGCCCCGAATGGGGTTGGGCAGGAATGCTCTCCCATCAGAGCGACGTTGATTGAAGGTGGTGGGCTGGATGTTCCCTGGGATAACTTGGAGCTTTTGGGAGCGTGTGGAGCAGATTTTGTCGGCAGTGCTGTCAACCTGGACGATATTGACGTGAAGCAGTTGGGCTTTGGGGAGGAGGGTAAGGTCTCCAATGTGGGGAGAGAACAGACTCCTCTGGTTAGGCCCGGTATCCCGGCAGAGATTACTCCTGCAGTCGTCCCGTCGGAAGGTTTGCTTGTAGCTTCTCCTTCGGCTCCGGTGGTACCTCTGACTGTTATCACGGCGATGGTTCAGGAGGCGATTCCTGTACTTAAGTCTTCAGGACCGGAGCCCACCTTGCCTGTGCACCCAGGGGCTGACAGGCGAAAGTGCAGTTCACGAGGCCTTCTTTCTGCGCTTCTTTTGGAGAGCTGTCGAAAGTATATCCAGGCGACGCTCGCACCCTTCCAGGAGGAGGGTTTTGACGCTTTGAGCAGCTGGTGGGTCCTCGAGGGGCCTGAGTTTTGCGAGAACCTGGCGGCCTTCCAGGTAGATGGCTCTTTGTTTGAGGCACGGATGCGTGCTTTCTTGGCGGACAATGAAGCTCATTGCTTGAAACGGGCTTCGATGGAAGATGGCCTTCCCCTGATACTAGCAAAGGTCGAGGACGAGGAGCGTCGACTGGAGGAGCAGCATGCACTTGCCACCGCGAGCCTTGTTCGGGCGCGAAAGAAGCTAGAGGCTACCCACGCATCTTTCGAGAAAGCTAAGACAATTGAGAAGTCTTCTGGAGCAGACCTCACAAAGCAACGTATTGAGCTGGCGACGCATCTGGAGCGGATAGCTTCTCGGTCTTCAGAGTTGCAGCGCATGGAGGTTACTGGTGGCGAGCTGCTCCAACGTCTTAAAGATTTTAATTCGCTTTACTAGCAATGTCGCATTTCCTTTTCTTTCTTGTCATTTATGTCGGATAGACTTGTAGTTCTGCTTTTCTTTATCTGGTGATAACTTAATATCATGCATCTATTTTCTGGACTTGTCTTCTGGAATGGCAGAGTTTGGTTGTGTTTCTTTTGTTTGGACTGAACCTTTACAGGCTGCCTACGTACCCTACTGAGAGGGATCAAGTCACACGTAGTTCCTTTTTTTTTTTTTTGCAAGGAGTGTAGCCCTGCTTTTAGGCATAGTACCTTTTGAGGTACTTGCCATTGATAGGGCCGAGTGTAAGCCCTTCTGGCGTGGTGAGAAGATACACGCCGTTGGAGTAGACCTCTTTGACAGCGTGCGGTCCATCCCACTTGGCGTCAAACTTCTTTCCTCCTCGATACGAAAGGATAATGGGGCGTTTGACTGCCAGCACCAATTCCCCCAATTGGAAGGATCGAGGGCGAATTCTTTTGTTGAAGGCTCGGGTCAACCTGGCTTGATAGTATTCCAGGCGTTGCTGGGCTTCGAGGCGCTTTTCATCCAGGGCTTCCAATTCTGCTAGGCGAAGTTGGGTGTTGTCACCGTTGATGAGACCTTCCTGAATAGCTATCCTGAGTGACGGGATCTGGAGCTCGAGTGGGAGGACAGCTTCTACTCCGTATACTAGTGAGTACGAAGTTGCCCGTGTTGGCGTGCGAAAAGAGGTGCGATATACCCATAGCGCTTCGCCCATGCGTTCATGCCAGTCTTTCTTTGATTTTGAGACGACTTTCTCCAAAAGTTTGCAGAGTGTTTTGTTGAAAGCTTCAGCTAGACCGTTGGCCGAGGCGTTGTACATTGTTGAGCACCTTTGCTTGATATCGAATTTGGCGCAAAACTGGCTGACAGCGGCATTCTTGAATTGCTTTCCGTTGTCCGTAACGATATAGCGAGGAATGTCGTACCAGAAGATGATGTCGTTCTGGATGAAGTTGATGACAGAGTGCCTGGTAACTTCTCGCAATGGCACCGCCTCAGCCTATTTGGAGAAGTAATCTGTTGCCGCCAGGATATAAAGATGCTGCTTGGATGACTTGGGTAGCGGACCGACAATATCGAGTCCCCATCCATCGAAGGGCCATGATGCGATGGTTGGATGCAAAGGTTCCGGAGACTGACGGATGTAGTCGCCATGCAGCTGGCAAGTGTGGCATCTTTTTGCAAACTCGAGGGAGTCCTTGATCATAGTGGGCCAGTAGTACCCCATCCGCCTGATGCGGAAGTGCAGCTTTTGACCGGACTGATGTGAGCCACAGATCCCGGCATGGACTTCTGCTAATGCTGTTTCCGCTTCTTCTTTTGCAAGACACCTCAGGAGCGCACCATCGTAGCTTCGACGGTACAACTCGTTGTTGAAGTGGAAGAATTTCAGAGACCGCCGGCGAATGTCGACCTTACGCTTTGGATCTTCAGGGAGCTTCCCGTGGACAAGAAAGTCTATGAATGGTTGTCTCCAATCTAGGTCGTCAGTCACGAGAACGTGTACTGCATTGACTTGGTCCGGGATTCCCATAGGGAGGTCCTCCTCGGTGATCACCATCCTCTTACAGATAGGGATGATGAGTTGGCTTCTTTCTGGGAACAGGAGTGTAGCCGCCAAATTTGCGAGCGCATCAGCCTGCTGATTAAGGTTTCTGGGGACATGCTGGATTGAAGCATTTTTTAGCGTACCAAGGAGTTTCAGAGCTCGCAGGTGTAATGGTACGAGGTCTTCTTTGTTGACTTCGTATGCTCCCAATATTTGCTGAATGACGAGTTGAGAGTCACCGGAAATTTCGAGCCCTTGAAGTTTCATATCATTGGCGAGTTCGAGGCCAATGATCAAGGCTTGATATTCCGCCCTGTTATTGGAGCATGGTTCTAATAGCAGAAACGAGAAGGGGAGTACTTCATCGTTTGGCGTGACGAAGATAACCCCTGCTCCTGCTACGTCTTGCCTTGTCGCACCGTCAAAGAACATTTTCCAAGAAGGGGCGATATCGATGCAGAATACTTCTTCGTCTGGAAGGTCTTCTGATAGTTCCCATTCCGCTGGGAGGGGGTATTCTGCTAGGAAGTCCACGAGAGCTTGACCTTTGACCGCTTTACGAGGGACAAAGGTGATGTCAAACTCAAGGAGGAGCAAAGCCCACTTGGCCAGACGTCCGGAGAGCACTGGTCTCGACATGATGTATTTGAGCGGGTCGGCTTTTGAGATGAGTCTGATGGCGTGAGCTAACATGTAGTGTCGCAGCTTCTTTGTAGCGAAGATGAGCGCCAGACAGACCTTCTCAATCGGGGAGTAGTGTAGCTCCGCACCGATGAGAGTGCGGCTCAAATAGTAGCATGTTGTTTCCTTGTCTAGCTCGTTGTCTTGAGCCAGGAGTGCCCCCAAGGACTGCTCCAGGGTGTTGATGTAAAGGACCAATGGTTATCCTTGGACTGGTGCTGTCAGAACTGGAGGCTTAAGTAAGTAATTTCTGATGTTCTGGAGGGCTTCCTGACAAGCTTCATCCCATTTGAATGGTGCTCCTTTCTTCATGAGGCAACTGAAGGGCCTATATTTTCCAGCTACGTTGGCGATAAATCTCCTGATATATGCCAGGTGGCCTTGGAGACCTCTGAGGTCTCTTACCATTTTTGGGATCGGCATATTGAGAATAACATCTATTTTGGATTGATCTATCTTGATGCCTCGATGTCGTACGACAAAGCCGAGAAACTTACCCGAGGAGACTCCAAATGCGCATTTAAGCGGGTTCATGCGGAGCTGGTACCTTCGAAGCCGTTTGAAGATCAGCTCAAGGTCTTGAAGATGTGCTGACTTTTGTCTTGATTTTACCACAAGGTCGTCGACATAACATTCCACATTCTGATGCAGGATATCGTCGAAAATTTTTTGCATGGCTCGTTGGTAGGTAGCTCCTGCATTTTTCAAGCTGAAAGGCATGACTTTGTAGCAGTAGATCCCTTTTGGCGTGCGGAATGCCGTAAGTTCTTCATCTTTGGGTGCCATCCGGATCTGGTTGTAGCTTGAGGATCCATCCATGAAGGTCAGTGCTTCATGGCCTGTTGTTGCATCCACCATCAGTTTTGTGATTGGCAGTGGAAAGTCATCTTTGGGGCATGCATTGTTTAAGTCCCTGAAGTCCACGCATACTCTGATCTGGTCGTTCTTCTTCTTGACTGGGACCACGCTGGAGATCCACGTTGGATATTTAACTTCTCGGATAAAGCCGGCTTCAATGAGCTTGTTGACTTCACCTTCTATTTGAGGTACTAGTTTCGGCCTGTAGCGTCTTTGTCCTTGCTTGATAGCGCTAGCTCCATGTCTGACAGCAAGCTGGTGTACTGCGATCTTTGGGTCAAGTCCGGGCATTTCCTTGTAGGACCATGCAAAGACATCTCTGTATTCTTGGAGTAACTTGACGTATGTGGCCTCCTCTTCGGGAGTCAGGAGTGCGCTTACGAATGTAGACTGAGGATCCTCCTGCATTCCCAAGTTGATTTCCTTCAAATCGTCGATGGTAGATTGCCCCCCTTCTTCGAGGACGGACGGGGCTTGTGGCAACTCGTCGTCCGAAGTAGAAGTTTCGTCGACCGAAGTGTCCGCAATTGTGATATGGTTAATAGATACCAGAAGGATGTCGGGGACAGCGGCAGTTTGAAAGAATGATACGGGTGGGTGGGTGGGAATGATTTTTCTCACCTCAGTGGGTGGCTTTCCCAAACGGTCGAATACTGACCTTCGCTTTGCTTGTCTGATTGGCCCAAGTCTTTTGAATACTGATATGGGATTTTGACTTGCCTGGTTTTTGACGCTCTTCTTTTGCTTTTGAGGTATGGTCCAACGCCGAGCTCGATATCGCCTTCTTTTGGCGCCCTTTGTAGCGGGATGAATGACATTGGTGGAGCGTGCATCGGAGGCTGACGATCCCTCTTCCGCTTCATCTACCAACTTCACCTCAATGTAGTTAGAGGTGAAGGTCTTCTCTCCTGTTATCTTTATTACCATCGGGGGCCGATGCCTCGCCGATTTGGTGGGATCTGCTCGCCGCCCTGGAGTAAGTGGGCTTGAGTCTTAGTCATCCCGTGTGATATTGGAGCTGGCAGGAGCGTACTCATATGTGCAGCACTGTCTTTGTCGTAGCCAGCTTTGAACAGCAGCTTGGCGGTATTTTGCCCCCAGCTTCCTTTTGGCTTGAATGTGAGTTGGCTGGATTCGAAGGAATCGATGGGTTTTGGCGGACTTGAAGCTTGCCCCAGGCTGGGTAGTGGCAGTGTCATCTCTTGCAGAGTGATGACATTAGCTTCCGATAGCGGCTGGACCATCCCTTTTGGCGAGGCAAAAGGTGGTGGTTCATCTTTGCGAAGCCACTGAGGCATAAGGCGTAGGACTGTTGTAGCTTGGACAGGTAATGGAGTATGCTTTATGGATCTTGGCTTGGAGCTGATGCGCATCCTTCGTCTTGGCGCTAGCACTTCTTTGACTTCGTGTATCGCCTTAGATGGTGGCACTGGATTTGGAGTTGGCAGAGCTTCATCCTGCTCCATCCTTTTAGCTTTCTGAGTTCGAGGAGTTTTAGCTGGAAGGACTTCTGCAATAAGGTCCTTTGCTTGGTAAAACTTGGCATCGGCGAGGTGCGCTTCAGCCTCATTGAATGGCGTGTCGTTTGCAACAATGCACTTCTCCAGATCTTCCTCGTAGTACTTGAGGCATTGGTGCCAGGTAGACACTACGACACCGTTTTCGTGCAGCCACGGTCTTCCCAGCAAGAGGTGATATGATGTTTGACAGTTAATGACGTGGAAAAGAACCGTCGTGTCAAGCTGACTGATGGAGAGTTTTAGACGAATGATCCCTATGGTGGATTGTCCTCCTTGGTTGAACCCTTGAATGACCAGCTGGCTTTGCGAGAGCTGGTCGGTGGTGATGCCGAGCTGGCGCATTGTTTGGATAGGCATGATGTTGACGGCGGAGCCGCAGTCCAACAGGATTCGATTTACCGGCTTCTCGTTGATGTATCCCGAGACATAGATAGGTCGATTATGCAGTCGTGATCCGAGCTGCAGATCTTCGTCCGAGAAAGTTATTGCTGCGTTACATGAGACAATAGTTTTGTCCTTCTCGGCATTTTTCTTCTTTCTTTTGTAGCTGTCTGGGTCTGTCAAAGCCTCGGCCATTGCTAGGCGAGCTTTCTCTGGGAGGTATAGTGCTTCTATGAGTGGCAAGTGCAGGACTGCCTCATCGTAAGCAGCAGTACTGTCTTTGTCGGAATCATCCTCCTCGTTGCTGGTGTTGCTTTCTTTAGAAGGCTTGATCCTATCTTCTTCTTCCGGCGCCATGTGGATCTCAACCATGCAACATGAGGCTTCGTGCTGCTGATCAGCTGGGAGGAAGTAATCGGGGAAGAACTCTTGCAACGTTGCCGGTTCTGGAGGGTTTTGCAGGAGGAGATCATCAGGATCTGCTGGCGGTACTTTGAACGTCTTCCTTCCTGGAGCTTTGTTTTTCTTTTTATAAGTTCTTCGTTCCGGGAGCTTTCTTGTTACCCGATCTAGCTTGCGACTTCTTGGCATTCATGGCCTTCGTCTGCGAGGCAACATGACCCATGCATCGTCATCAGTGGATTCTTCATTACCAAGGTGAAGGTCTGGAGTGGCAACTGTAGGTTCTTCATGGGTCGGGGAGACCTGCTCCTCTGGGGACCTTGGTGGTTCGCTTTCTGACTCCCAGCCGGTGGGCTTGATTTCTTCTATTGAGACAGGTGAAGGTTTGGAGTAGAGGACGTAGTAGTCGAATTTACCTGAGGACTGGCCTAACAGACCGACCTCCGGGTCTCCTTGCTCGTACCTTGTCTGGAGATTCTGTTGGGACATAGCTTTGTTTGAGAGAGACGTCGATGTAGGCGACGGTTGCCCCCAGGGCAGTGATGTTTCTTCCTCAGCGAGCTTAGGAGCGTACTGCTATCGTCTTGAGACTTTCCGTCGTGGAGCTAACTTCGCAATTGGTCTTTGGCGATTGATGCGCAACTTGGGCCTTCTCTGGTGGGCAGCAACGAGTACTGGTTGAAACGAACCAAAGGTGATGGACGTCATGTTTGCTGTTGCAACGTCGCTGGAGTCGATCTCAATTTTTCCTTGCTTTGCGAGCGTCATGATCTTTTCTTTGAAGACGAAACATTTCTCAATAGGATGACTAACCAGTCAATGGTATTTGCAGAAGAGCGGATCGTTGACACGATGCATCTGTTCGGGCCTTTTTGAAGAAGAAAGCTCGATCAACTTTTCTTGTAGTAGTTGATCGAACATGGAAGAGACTTCCGAGTCTGGAAAGGGATACTCTTTGGCCTCAAGTTCTTCTAGAGTCATCTTTGACTGTCTTTGGGGTGGAGGCGGTGGTATGGCAGCTCCCTTTTTTTGATCCGACTTACCGCTGATTTTGAGTGGCTTGGAGGCCGAGGCGATGTCGGTGACGTTAACTTGCTTTGATTTGGGTGCCGGCGGTTTGTCTTTCTTTTCCACCTTCAGGAAGTCTTTGGTCTTTGAGTCCCCACGATTTGCTAAGCTGAGCTCCATGTCGTGGGCTCGAGTTATGAGTTCTTCGAAGGACCGAGGCTTGATCCCTTTGAGGATGTAGAGTAAGCCCCAGTGCATGCCTTGGGTGCACATCTCGATAGCCGAGTCTTCCGACAAACGGTCTCGTGAATTCAGGACGAGATTCCTCCATCGATCGATGTAGTCGATTACTGATTCGTCCTTCCTTTGCTTGATGGCAGTAAGCTCGGTCATGCTAACGATGCGCCGAGTGCTGTAGAAGCGGTTGAGAAATTCCCTCTCCATCTGATCCCAGCTGTCAATGGATCCTGGAGGAAGATCAACATACCAGTCAAAAGCATTACCTTTGAGTGTGCGAACGAACTGCTTCACCATCTCATCGCCGTAGGTGCCGGCGTTGTTGCAAGTTTCGACGAAGTGGGCAATGTGTTGCCTTGGGTTCCCCTTTCCGTCGAAGTGTTGGAACTTTAGTGGCTGGAACCCGGTAGGGAAGCGCAGCTGTTGGATCCTTATGGTGTAAGGCTTTGAATATGCTGCCGTAATCGGAGGTAGGCTGCCGCCGTGGGAACGCATCATGTCAGCCACTAGTGCTTGTATTTGCTGGGCATTCATCGTTGCTGCCACTGAAGGTTGCGCGGCCACCGAGACTGGCACGGGAGCCGAGGAAAGTGTATGAGTAGTTGCTAGTGTTGCCGGGCCAACTTCTGCAAGAGCAGGAGTTGGAGACGGGGCTGGAGCAGCTACTGGAGAAGCAGGAGGTTGACCGAATGTTGCGACATCCCTGGCACTCAGCCTTTGAAGCAAGGTGTTGATGTGATGATATTTCTCTTCCATTAGTCGGGTGAGCTGAGCCATGTGTTCACCCATTTGTATGACTTGGAGCTGGAGAGCGGACGGAGGATGATGTCACAGGACGTCTCGATGTTGCATGCCCGTACCCTCGCCATCGTCGTCGGAGACGTAGTTACGCTGACTTGCTTCTGCTTGATGACGGATGTTTGCCCCCGGCAAAGGAGGTGCAAAGTCCGCTGGAGAACCCGAACGGGCTCGGGGTTGGGGCTGGTCCTCCCCAAATTTCTGGACAGATGTTCCAGGATTGAGGCTCGTTTCTTCATGCACGCGTGCCAGAAATCTGTGGAGCGGAAAAAGATTCGGGTCATCTTTATTGTGGATTACCCGAGATTACAAATTTTTGATCAGGAGATTATGGGAGAGATCCTCTGGAGGGTCCCTTTGATCCGCGTCTCCACGTGGTATTCGTGCGAGAGCTCTGAAGGGGTTGCCCAGGACAGAGGTCTTTAAAGGGTGAGGGTTTCTTGAGAGGCTAAGGAATATCGGCCGTTGATTTTGTCCCGTCCGTGCTTCGTGCTTTCTCGGCTAGGGAGGCTTTGGGCTTCGTTCCTCGGTCTTCGTGTCTTCCTCGATCCTTGCTCGACCTCGGCATCCTTGATCGTCGGTTCTCGGCGTCGATCGTGTTTTTGGCGTCAGCTTTGGCTTTAGCTTTCGGCTTTGGCGTGGCTCTGGCGTTTGCTTTGCTTTGGCGTTTGCGCTTGAACGTAGGCGGGTAGAGGCTTGCGATGCTTTAGTTCTTCCGAACTTCGCGTCGTATCGACTAGAACGTGCGGTGCTTTGCTCATGACCGTCGTAGTTGCTTGGCTTTGGCACGTGCGTTGCTTTAGCGCGGGCTTTACCGGTGCATTTGCTTTGGCTTCTTGCGTCGGCTTTGGCTTTACCTTCGACTCGATCTTCTTCTCGAACGACTGGCGCTACTTCTTCAAGGCTTCTTTATTCTTCCGGCTTCCTCGACGGTTGTGGCATCGGTCTTGGCTTTTCGGCGGGGGTAGCACCGATCCTCGTGCGACGATTGTAGTGTCGGCTTTTGTTGATGAAGACGACGGGTGTAGCACCGATCTCCGTGCGACGGTTGTAGCGTCGGCTTTTGTTGATGAAGACGGCGGTGGTAGCGCCGGCTTCAGCACGACGGTTGTAGCGTCGACTTTTGTTGACGAAGACGGTAGGGGTAGCACCGGCTTCAGGCCTTCTTCTCCCGGCTTTCTTCTTCGTGCAAGGAGTTGATGCCTTGGTTGAAGACGACGGGTGTTGTCGGCTTCGATCTTCTTCTCCGGCCTTTGCTTATGGCGTCTTCGGAGCTGATGAAGATCGTTGGAGTAGTCGGGGTGATGACGACTCCAGGTCTTCTTCTCCAAGCTTTCTTCTTCGTGCGAGGAGTCGAAGCTTTGATCTTCGAGTGCAAGGTCTTCATGTTGATGAGGACTTGAAGGGCCAAGGATTCCCGTAGGACGTGTTTGCCGTGCCTCGTGAAGCCTTCGGTCTTCGAGCGTTGGAGCTTCTCTTGCAGAGCTCTTTCGTCTTCGGCTTTCGGACCCTTTGTGCCTTCCCCCACCCCCTCTATTTATAGGCAAAGGGGAGCGGTTGGGGGAGATAAATCTGAAATCTTTTTGTTTCATCCGATATCTCCCCCCATAACCATCAAGATATTGTTCCTTTATCCAAGGAAACAAACCCGATCCCCTCCTTTTTAGTTGGGGTGGTTATGGGCTAGATGTGACTCGATATTTAAAGATCGAGTTGTTATTTTTTTGTTGCACTTTTGGATCGGATGGCGATACAATGTCATCTTGTCCGTTGGATCGAGGGATCGTCGCGGATCTACGGCTGTGTAGACGTCCACGCCACCTCCCCCCGCATCGAGGCGGTTTTTAATTTCTTTTCCTTTTTCTTTTCTTTTTCTTTTCTTTTTCTTTTTCTTTTTCTTTTCTTTTTCTTTTCTTTTTCTTTTATGGCCGGCCCCACCTCTCCATGAGGAGGGGGGCACGGTTTTCAAGAGGGGGGCCGGTGGGCCCCCCTCTTTGTGTTCGAGTCGCGGGTCCGGTGGGACCCGTTTGCTTCGAGTTGGGCCATGGTGCGCGGATTGAGCTTGCACGCGGGCCGAGTGTGCATGCGGGCCGTTGTGTGTGGGCCAAGTTGCATGCGGGCCGTTGTGTATGGGCCGAGGTTCGCATGTGGGCCGTTGTGTGTGGGCCAAGTTGCATGCGGGCCGTTGTGCGTGGGCCAGATTTTCGCATGTGGGCCGTTGTGTGCGGGCCCAAGTTGCATGCGGGCCGTTGTGCGTGGGCCAGATTTTCGCATGTGGGCCGTTGTGTGCGGGCCCAAGTTGCATGGGCGAGTCGGGTTCGACCCGAAGGCCGTTGGGTGCGGGCCTATTTTTCGTGTACAAATCGGGTTCGACCCGTGGACTAATTTCGATGCCCACAGCCACCAATGGCTGAATGTATTGCAATGCATTTGACATCCATGGCCGAATTGACAAAAGATGCACTCGACCTAAAATGACTGATTGTCACTATTTTCAACAAGAGGAGGAGGAGGGGGAGGAGGAGGAGGAAGGAGACAATGGTGGTGGCTACTAGCAGTGACTAGATCTGTCAATGGACTGGATTATGATCCGAATCCGATCTGTTAAGTAGGATATGGATACATTTTTTTATCCGATAATATGATAACGGTCCGAATCCGATAACTGTTTACTTAACAAATCAGATATAGATTTAGACTGATCCGATCCGTTAAGAACCCAATCCGACAAACTATATCATAATATATTATATTTTGACCATTGTTGGATTATATTGCTTTAGATCTAAAGCCCGAAGGATTAATATAAAAAAGATTATCATGGTTCTTCGATGGACTTTGGTTTTATTCTGATCCTTCTGAGTCCCAAGTTTAGAATTGACTATTCTTTTGTGGATTCGATGTTCAACTATATCATAACCATCCGATGTACTCTTGCCCACGATCCAGATTCTGATCCGAATCTGATCCATATTGAAACGGATATGAATTGTTTTTTTGACCCGATGATCCGATAACAAACCGAATCCGATAACTCGTATATTTAACGGATCTGATTTGGATATAGCCGAATCCGATCCGTTGATAGGTCTAGCGGTGATGGACGACGGACGTAAGGGTTGCCCTTTAGCAAAAGAGTAGGGACAGGCCATGTATATATTTTACAATTTTTAAATTTTATAAGTTGGGCTGCCTTCCGTAATCTGTATTCTGTAAATGTACCCCACCCAAAAAATTTCCCGTCTCTCTCTCTCTCACTCTCTCTCCAAAATTCGGAACTCCGAAGCACGTGACTGAGAGTGCGGATGCCTTCCATGGGTTCCTCCTGCTCGGCTACCCCTCACCTTCACGCTTCCCATCTCCACGCTTTACGTTAGATCATTGGCGCTGGCCCAAAATCTCTCCACTGAACCCAAAATCCATCAGTAATGCCCCCCTCCAAAAGGGTTTCTACGGCCGCAGGCGGCGGCGGGTTCCAGCGGAGCAGAGGCGGCGGCGGCGGATGCTGTCCTCCCCTCGTTCTACTCCTGTTCTTCTTCATCCTTGGGCCCTTGATTTTCCTAGCGGCACGGGGTGAGTCATGCGATCCCCTCTCTCCATTGTTTTCTTTCTTTTGGCCCTTTTGTGATCTGTGTCGGATGCGATTCATTGTGAGCTGCATTTGATTCCCTTCACGAATCACCCACTTAAAGATCTAGGTCTATGAGTTTCATGCTTGAAAAGCAAAGGCTGCACCGTGTCAGAACAAAGGACTGTTCTTTGATTATTGAGCAGCGGGCTACTCTGACAGTGCTAACAATCTAATGGGCTTAAGAAAGGAAAAATTTGTTGGAGAGATCCAATCTCCATATTCACCATTACTCCGTTAAGTGGAAACTGTGAATAACAGTTGCGAATGCTTCATCTGCCAAATCCTTGGAGCTATTGATTCTTATTGTTGGAACTCTCTAAATTATTGCACATGGTCCTGGTTCAATATTTTTTTGAAATTTCCGGAATATTTTCATTTTCTAGCCCTCGAAACAAAATGTGGCTGGCGGAAAAATGTATGTCGAAACGACTGCATCGGCGACGACAGTGGGTGGCGGAGGCAACTGTGTCAACGAGGGCAGTGGTGGCGGAGGTAACTGCGAGGGTGGTGAGGATGGTATAAACGGTTGAAATTCGAGCAAATCCAATGGCAAAATCTGACGACTCAGGTGGTCCGACGAGGTCTGGTGAGATATGATGAATCCAAGGGTAAGATCTGGCGAGGTACTACGAAATCTGGCGAGGCCTGGTGGGATCCAATGAATTCCGACGAGATCCGGTGGGATCCGATGAAATCCATCGAATCGGACGACGAATCTGATGAGGTCCGGAGGTCAAATTGGACGAAATCCTATAGGAACCAATGAATTCCGGCAAGTTCCGACGGGATTCAGAAAATTCCAACGTGGTATGGCGGGATCCAGCGGCGAAATCCGGCATTTCAGTGGATTTGGTGAAATCCGGCAAGGCCTGGCACAAAATCCAGCGGTATTCGGCTGAATCTAGCCGTGTAATCTGGCTGCGGCGAAATCCGGTGATTCCATTGAACTTCGGCGGAGAGAACCAATAATTTTGGCCAAATCCGGCGAGATTTGACGAAGTTTGGGTGGTTTTGGTCGAATACTGATCGAAACCACATATAAAGCCCGATGCTGTTGATACCAACCCACAGGTTTCATGATATTTGTGGGTGGTTTCGGTTGCAATGATTGAAATGACTCCGAAATGAATAAATTCGATCGAAATCAGCACCAAAATGGGGACATCAGGTGACTTCGGTGGGCCTCTGCTGCTTTCGATCGAAATCTCATCGAAAACGATGAAATAACCTAGTTCAGTGACCCCCTCTATTGTTTCGTTCCAAAATTTAGGTGGGTCCCAACCATTTCGGCCTAAATTCACAAAATTTATTTGAAATCCCAAAATTTCGTTTCGAACCCTACTGGAATCGAAATATTTCAGTGAAATTTCAGAATTTCAATCGAAATTTCAAACCTTGGTTAGGAATTCAACACCTCAGCTCCAATTGGATTAGGATTTTTGTCATCGCATGATTACATCCTTATCCAATTAATCATCACTAGAACCACTATCAAGCTATGACTGTACTCTGTGATAATTGAAAATTACACAAACACCATTTTCTGCTAATTTGCATATAGACCCTTCATGATCCGGTATCTACAAGCATTGGTCGGGAGAAGCAACTATCTTACCCGGTGCACACTGTAGCTAATGTCCTTAAGTTAGAACTTCATATTCCTCATGATCAACGATGATAATTAATTTTTCATTTTAAAACAATTTTCATAAAATAATAATATTATATATATAATTGATTTGATAAACATTTTATCAAAACTTTTACTTGGTACCGGTTCCAATGATCATTCTTCATGAGAGTTACTTAAGGGGAGGGGCGCCGTCTCTTTAATAGAGAGTTTAGTGCAAGTTATCCAAAATGCACAGGTACGGACGAACTAGTCAGTCTCATTGGTTTGTAAGTTAAGGTGAGATACACGAAGTCTCGAGTTCACGGACATCTCAGGATCATGGTTTAAAATATTGGCGATAAATCGCTATATCGCCATGCTTCGACATCAAAACAGACTAAATTATTCTGTTTTGGGGAAAAAATCAAAATATTGCCGATATATCGCCAAATATTGCTAATTATCGCTAAATATCACCGATATATCGCCAAATATCGTTAAATATCGCTGATGTCACCAAACCCTCTATTTATTGTTCTTGGTTGATTTGAAGCATTTCTTCACAGATTTGAGGTTTCTTCCAAACTTCTAAGCTGAGTTATATTTTTAATTTTTTTTTTAATTTCTCAAATTTCTTAAGTAGATCTTCATGAAGAGTAGATTATAAACATGAATCGTATCAAGTTTGTTGTGATTCATCATGATTATCATGAAATTAATTGGGATTCATGGTTTCATCTATTTAAACCTAATAAACCATAATAAAATTTTAGTATGTCAATACTAAACATCCAATTTACTTGCTATTCAAATTTGAATTTTTTTTTGCTTAAATTATTTTCAGAGTATTATGCTATGTCATGTACTGTCAGTCTGTGAGATGTTTTATGATTATGCTTTATAAGTTATGAATTTGTGATATGCTTTTATGTACTGTGAATCATATGGGTTTTGATATGTTTTATCATGCTTCCTAATGTGTGTAATCTTATTGTGGTTGTTTAATTTACAGGCTGTTGCAAAGTTTCTAACAATTCATAGACAGTGTCGGGCAGTTCACAGACTCATATATAGAGCCTAAATTGAGTGTCCCCTAGAGTAAATAATTGTGTTTTGTATGTTATTGATCATAATGGTGTATCTATACATCCTAAAGGGATATATAGAAAAATCTTCCAAAAAAATCTTCATTTTGCCATCTTTTTTCTAATTTTTAGTGATATTTGGTGATGCAATATATCCCCGATTTTTCCCTCGGGCAACTTGGCGATATCGACAACGATAATGATACTTAAAACACTGCTCATGATTGAGAGTCTACGCAAATAGAAGATGAGAGACACATTACATGACAATCATTTAGATGAAATGCACTCATAGCGATATGTTCAGTGTATTCCAAATACACCAACAACATTGACTCAGAGTCACCACTCTGATGATTAAGACAAATCATTGTACACTAGGCGAAAGCCTATAATTATACATTCTTATAGATAGGATATCCAATCCTATCACTGACTGTGAACCTTATTAGATATAATAGTCTGGTAACATTAGACCTCCTGTATGTGAATATCATCCAAATACCTATGTTACCTTAGTTATGCCCTATGGAGTTACTAGTAATGCCCGTGCTTGTTGGCACTCGGACGATCACCTTCGACAACAACATGCACACCAACTGTTTTCAGCTTGCCCGTCTGTCGTTCCGCCACTCCTTGCTCACCAGATCTGGATTGACGACTAGATTTATTCTGTTCCTTTATGTCAATGGCAAACTTGTTATTAATGCGAACTGTCGTAACATGTTGTATAGATGTGCATCGCATGCAACAATAGAACATAAGTAATAATGTATAATGCATCAAATATAAGACTATCTTACAACAAACTATTTGTTGATCATAATGTCAAAAATATATGGAATTGGCGTATAGAACATCACCATTCCTAACAAGTACACACGCCATACTCTATTGAACTAGGTCGGTATCATCACTATCTCTCCCGGGTGGAAAAACTCTACTCAAGTGAGTAAAGCTTCTGAGAGTCCTTAAAAAAAAAGTTCCTGAAAACTCATGTAGTACTTGAGTAAGTCCGAGTTGATGTGCTACAACTCCTCCATCGAAATCCTTGTCGCTTTAGAAGCAGGGCGTCTTGCCTATCTCACCAAATACCATTGATAACTTCCATTGCGCGTAAAAACTACCTGCTCATCCAAAATTTGATCTATCTTTTTAGGGCAGGTCAATGCTAAAAAAAGGCTTATCAGGGATCACTATTGGACCCGTATAGGCCACTAGATCTTCGACGTTGAAATTCGAACCGATCCCATAGCCCTCAGGTAGATCTACAACATAGATATTTAATCTTATCTTTTTCAAGATTATAAAGGGTGTAGCACTACGGTCTTACAATTCCTTCAAGGTTCTAGATGGAAACCTCTCAGGTCTAAGTCTGATAATAACGTACTCACCCTCTTTGATGCCTTATAGCATCGATGTGCACAACTAGAACCTTGTATTTCATATTATTAATATCATTTTCTTGCTTATTTCCCTATGCAAATCTTGTATATACTTTGCAAATACAGTCTCACAATGACTAGGATCACCAACTATGGAAGTCCATGAGGGTAGACAAGCCATCAGAACACGGTCTATGGAAGACTAGGGGCGCCGACGGGACCATTGAAGGTCGGCGTCCGACAACCGGTCGGTGTCGGGCTACCGGTCAACATGGACGATTGGTCAGGCCGTGTGTTCGTGCGGTCAGGGTAGCAGACGGTTGGCTCGAAAGAACGAGAGAGAGAGAGAGAGAGAGAGGTCCAACCAGTTTTGTTAGCGATGCCATTGTCGTTGTTGAATGCGAAGAGGATGATGATGATGACAATAATCACAAACACAAGAACAACACGAGGATTCTAGCTCTAAGCTCGAGGCCTCTCCCCTCAATGGATTTCTCTCACAAAGCCCTAGAGCAAGTTCTCAACCTTTTCATTCATAATCAGCATTGTAAGTCAAGATGGTTACAAGACATGATGATCTCAAAGCAACTTTCTTCGCAATCTTTCATCCACCTTGAACTCATGAACCGTCTGTCTTCCAGACTAAGCTTCCCCATTGAGCTTTGACTTGAAACCAACTATGATTAGATTTGTATCCCACTTACAACTCGTTATGTGGTTTCTACAAGTTTGCCAACTCACTGAAATCTAAAGGATTTAATTTTAAGTATGCTTATTTTGTGGTTACATCCATGAAACACGTATTTTTCACATAAATATTAATTATGGATTTTTTTTATATTACTACAAATTGTGAAAATTGCTAGTTAAAGAATTAATCATCGGCCTTTTATTTTATAATCCTATGTAATGGCTCTTTGTGTTATTCTCTGAGATTTTTTAAATAGTATAATACTTGTTCATCTTTGATGGTGTATATTTCTAATTTGATGATATGCTACTTGGAAGAGTTATTTGTTTTTGTAGTTTTGTTTTGTGTTCAAAATATATACATCTCCTCACTCACCAATTAGAAGTAGCTAAAATATTAAAAAAGAGGTTAATAGGGTTGCGAGGCTTTCATGTTAGTTTGTGTCGAGAAATGACACGCCAGGTATGCTAGCGTACTGGATGACTCTTGTTGGCATGGGCGTGATGCTTGCAGTTATCTTTTAAAAGACTAAGTTCAGATTTTGGCAAATAAAATGCATTATAAGCTATTTAAAATTGAGTTTTAGCAATTAGGGACTATAGTTAATCATGTGCAAAGTACCAACAATGATTTCCAATATGTCAAAGAGCATTTAGATAACGATAAACAAGTAAATAGGCATTATTAAATGTAATAACTTGTATATTAATATCACAAAAATAAGGCTCAGATTCACTAAAAAAAGAGATCTAAATAAAGAAGCGATGTTGGTATAAGCCTAAGAAGCCAATGCGATAACAGACCAAGATAACACCATTAATAGGCCAAAGGAACAAAGAATAACGATTACTGCGATGGAACAAAATTACTCTGTCATGTGCCTTGGTGGATGCTCATCGTGATCTCAGTATCTGTAGGATGAAGTGGAGGAGAAGGGAGGATGGTCTAGATGGTCTAGATGAATAGGTAAAGAAGCCGAGTAGAAACAATCTCTGAAGAAGATAAATCCGTGCGCCGATCTCTCACGAAGACGTAGACGAAGCTTATGCAGAGGGGTAGAAGCTCGCGATAAGAAGAAGAGATGAAGAAGCAGGGGAAGATCTGTCGAAGAAGTCTTTCGAACAAGCGAAGCATGCTCCGTTCTAGAACTAGGGTTTCAAATTCAATTCAATAATCTTGTTTAAGGTTTCATAGGAGGGTTTTATAGTGGAAGGAATAGAAGAGAAGAAAAGAGGGAGGGATACATGAAAAATCATGTACCGAAGAGAGAAGGGAAGACATGGCACGTGACATGAGACGGGAAGCTATCCATACGTGTCCATATGGGTAAAGAAGAGAGAGTGAGAGAGGGAGGCAGCCATGGTTTCTAAGAGCTCCTATTTGGCTTCATTTAATCTCTACCACCCATTGGTTCTTTAATTAGATCCGATGTATATTTTTAAAACCAAGTTGGATGAACTTATTTGAGTCGGGTGCGAACAAACCTCGCACCTAAGCTGAGCAAAAAAAAAATCCGGAATAACTTCCGATCTATAGGTCCGATTGACATGAAATAGTAAAAAAAGTCTAGATACTTAAAAGAGCAATCCATCGGATCAGAAAGATCTCCGATCGAGCTCCTGGATCTTCGTGGGGAACCAAACTAGCGATAAGTTGTTTCGAAAATCTGGGCGTGTGTAGATCAGCATGGAAGCCCCACCACACATGTAATAAAACACACTATGCCCTTGTACACACATACACACGCGCACTCACAAATGCAAAACAAAATATGCTTCCATATGTATCAGACTCCAACTTCCAGTCCCACTTTATTAAGTTTTGTTTCTGGCATTCTCATATTCTTGAAATGAAGTGGGGAAATTTCTTTGCTTGTTCTTGTTCTCAGATCCCGTCTTCATTTCTGGCTTATGTACTCGCGTATTAATTTATAATGGTCTTATATATCAGCAAGATAGCAGCAAGAAGGTGAAAAAGTAAAAAATCAGTGCGTAAAATAATGCATGTATATACTGAAAACAGAATTCTTGGGGACACTTGTAATGCTTTTATCCAACATTTAGGACTTCTCTAGGAGAAAGCTGCTTTTATGTATACGGTCGTGTCCCCACTTAATACTTCCTTTTACAAGTACATTTGATTTAATTGCATTAATGGGAAATCTCTTAATTGATTATGCAGATCGAAAGGGCAGTCCAAACTTCTCAAGCAAACAGGTAGCTTCTTTTGAAATATTTTGCATATTCTACTTCTTTAGACATATGTTTACTCTGTCAGTTTGTTGCCTTGCCTTGTTCAATTCGTTATGTTTTACTTCTAGAGGCAGCACAATTTGGTCTTTTTTGTTTCATCTCAAGTCTGAACGTATTTTGGCAGACTATAGATTGGAGAGAACAATTGGCTGTGCAACACCTGAGGCCTGTTTTAACAAAAGAGGTTAGTAATGCAGTCTTTTGTTTGTATCAGATATGTTCACCGATTATGGGCTATATATTTATTTTTTTCACTTGCCCGACACCCTGCTGGGTGATATATTGGTCATTTCTAAGAGGCTTGGATGTTCTTTTGATCTTCTTTTTGCTCTCTCAATCTCCTTTTTTCCTTCGAAATTAATGCCCCCTTAGCAGAATCACTCTAGACTTGCCAATAAAATTCTTGGTGGCACCACACTTTCGTACCCGGTGTTTTCAGGGTGATTTGCGAAAAGTCCACCCAATCCAATTCTACATTAAAGCTATTTGATGTAAACTGATGAAGTATACTCATTACATATACTTTATATCTAAGAAGTACTGACATTGCTATGACATGACACGGGTACGCCGACACGGAAAATCCTAAAAAAGAACACGGGTACGACGGGGACACGACAAAATAAATTAATAATTTTTATTTATATTTTATGTGTGTTGTAATTCATATATATTTTAATAACCAAAAAACTCTCATAGAAAATAGCTAAAATGAAAATTTAATGCATACTGAATCGCAACCGTTAGTTACACCCAGCCCGATTGGTGAATCACATACAACCCTAAATGACATAGAAAAGAACGACTGTGCTTCAGTTTTGGCTTCATTTTATCTGAAACCTCAGAGGATCAGATAGGTTAAAGCCAAAACTGAATCTTAACCGTCCGTTACAACCAGCCTGACAAGTGAATTGTACTCAGGTCCAAATGGCATGCAAAAGAATGCTGCGATTCAATTTTGGCTTCATATAGTTTTGGCTGCGATTCAGATAGGTTGAAGCCAAAACTGAATCACAACAGCTTGTGACTTGACCCTATTTCGAACAGCCTGTCAACTTGCCTTGTCCGACGAGTGTCCGACTAGTGTCTGGCTCCCGAAAGCACGTGGGACACGGCACATGTGTGTCCGGCGATTGCCGGTGTCCGACAAGGGTACGGGGGGCTTGGGGAAGTATCCGGGCTTCCTAGCTTTATATTCATATTGTATGCACTTAATATTTGCTGAAGTCTGTATAAGTGTATGTATATGTGCATCAGTGCATGTCTTCATGATACATCATATGTAGTGAGGAATGGATAGAAAATTGATTGATGGATAATTTTTGGTTACAATTAAGGATATCTTAAATGAATATATCATGTTCAACTTAGAAATAATTTATATAAGGCAAATACATAGTTAATGCGACTTGTATGTTAACTTAGAAGTTCGAAGCTTTATTGATAATAAGTTTGATAAGGACTGACACCTCTCTTATTTGACTTCAACTCATTTTCCACTTTGTAACTTTTACTTTTCTTTCCCTCTTCTTCTTCTCCTTTTTTACATTCTCAATTTTCCCAATTTTTTAATACCTTTGTTTCTCTTGTCTGTCTCCTTTTCCTCTAATATTCAGTTGAGATCGTACACATTGTTTTTCCGCTTTTTATACTTTACGTTTCCATTATATTTCTTTTATTTTCCGTTCCCTTTAAGTCCTTTATTTTTCACTCTCTTCACATCTTTTATTCTTTTTTTTTGGGGCTCTTTTTCTTCTATTCCTTTTTCTTCCTCACCTAGGATTATAGATGGTTGCCAAGTCTATTTAGATGTATAGGAGCCCTCAACGCTTAGGGAATGCCTGGCTTCCTTGGAAATCCTGTTTCCTTGAGAAAAACAGGAATTACTAAATATTATTAAACTGGGCCAGCCTCATTCTTATGTGTTGTCAGGTACTTGATTCCATTTCTGCAAGCCGACATGACTTGGGGCCGTGGAGTCTGGATTTTTTCAGAAGAAATTCTGTCTCCTCTTCGTGGCAAATTGATGGATTGAATGATGCTGGCCAGCCTAATGTGACTTTGACAGACGTAATTATCCTTCCAACTGTATGCTTATATAGTTATACTTATAATTGCTGAATATCTCTTGTAACAATGGTTTGTTGGTCATGTCATATTCTTTTGCTTCTTGAAGTCAACTCAAGGAGCTTCAGATGTTGACCACAAAACTTCCGTGGGCAAAGTGGAA
The DNA here is from genome assembly GCA_947650365.1 of Chamaelirium japonicum. Classification (NCBI taxonomy): domain Eukaryota; kingdom Viridiplantae; phylum Streptophyta; class Magnoliopsida; order Liliales; family Melanthiaceae; genus Chamaelirium; species Chamaelirium japonicum. Next base: position 52,477,688 of record OX393555.1, read on the forward strand.
AGTAGTACTAAAATAGGTAATTTGCTGATGACAGATAAAGGTGTAAAAAATGATTCTGGTAAGCATTAGCTGACTTTCTTTTTAATGTATAACAGCCTTTTTAATCCATCCTTCTTTATGTACACATTTGGATGCCTTTGCAATGCAGATGGGCGTCAATTTCTCGACTCGCCAGCAAAACTAGCTCGAAGGGTATTATCTGTTGATATTTAATTTTTTTCTTGTCGCTATCCACTGGATTGGGAATACAATATGGGAATGTTTGGCTTGAAATATATGACTGGATATGCTCTCCTTATCTTTGAAATTTGATTTTAGTAAATTTTTTATACTGGCTAAGAAAAATTCCTATCCTTACATGACGAAAATGTCTTCGACCTAAGCTCATCACTGCTTTTTTGCTGTGTATTCCATCCTGCTTAAGAATCTGTTTTACTGATTCGACCTTTTATATTTTGGTTTCTTTATAGCAACTTAGGGAAAAAAGGAGAGAAAAGAGGGCATTGGAGCTGGTTCAGCAGGATGATGAAACATTAATTAAACTTGAAAATGCTGCCATTGAGCGCTCTAAAGCAGTTGATTCTGCAGTACTAGGAAAATATAGCATATGGAGGCGAGATAATGAGAATGAGAACTCTGATTCAATAGTACGGTTGATGCGAGATCAAATGATCATGGCAAGGGTCTATTCTGTCATAGCTAAGTCAAAGGACAAGCTTGATCTTTATCAAGAATTGCTGTCTCGGCTCAAGGAGAGCCAACGAGCACTCGGAGAGGCTAATGCTGATGCTGATCTCCATCACAGGTGAGGTTACTTTTTCTTGGTTTTATTTTTTGCACTTGATCACTACTAACATTTCATTATCAAATATTCTTCAGTGCTCCAGGGAGAGTCAAAGCGATGGGTCAAGTTTTATCAAAAGCAAGGGAACAGATGTATGATTGCAAGGTAATAGGTCAGAGACTCAGGGCAATGCTTCAGTCAGCAGATGAACAGGTTAGGAGCTTGAAGAAACAGAGCACCTTCCTTAGCCAATTGGCTGCAAAGACGATTCCTAATGGGATCCATTGCTTATCTATGCGTTTGACCATAGGCTATTACCTTCTCCCTCCGGAGAACAGAAAATTTCCAAGGAGTGAGAATTTGGAAAATCCAAATCTTTACCATTATGCGCTCTTTTCTGACAATGTATTGGCTGCATCAGTTGTTGTTAACTCAACCATCATGAATGCCAAGGTAATGCACCCTTTTAATATCTTATTTTTGATAATGGATGCAAGTTTTGTTTCCAATGCAATATGATTTCTGGCAACTAATGCGTCTATTAATTTCAGGATCCCGGGAAACATGTATTCCATCTGGTTACAGATAAATTGAACTTTGGAGCCATGAATATGTGGTTTCTTTTGAATCCACCTGGAAAAGCAACTATTCATGTAGAAAATGTGGATGACTTCAAATGGCTGAACTCTTCATACTGTCCGGTCCTGCGGCAGCTTGAGTCTGCTGCCATGAAAGAGTACTATTTCAAGGCTGATCATCCTACAACTCTCTCAGCAGGTTCATCCAATTTAAAATACCGCAACCCAAAATACCTGTCAATGCTGAACCATCTAAGGTTCTACCTTCCACAGGTTTATCCAAAGTTGGATAAGATCCTGTTTCTTGATGATGACATTGTTGTCCAGAAAGATTTGACACCATTATGGTCGGTAGATTTAAAGGGTAAAGTAAATGGTGCAGTGGAGACCTGTGGTCAAAGTTTCCACCGGTTTGACAAGTATCTCAATTTCTCAAACCCACACATTTCAAGGAACTTTGATCCAAATGCATGCGGCTGGGCCTATGGAATGAATGTTTTTGATCTTAAGGAGTGGAAGAATAAGGATATCACTGGGATTTACCACAAATGGCAGAATATGGTGAGTTTATACCAAACCTTTGTCTCATTGTATGTTTCCTAAGTTATATGCACTAGATATATGAAATTATAGTGTTATGTTTGCCATGGATGGACAAATGGCATGATTTTTGTATTTGACATGGACATGAAGTATCTTATACTGCTAAACAAAATCTTGATATCGGAACTATATGACATTCATCTATTACAAACATTTTAAGCACAATTATGAAGAAATATGGAAAGGTTCACTGTATTATAATTAGATAGTCGATAATATTAGGTGTTTTTAGAAGTTCAAAGGTTTTTAATTGCATTCCATACACCCTGAATACGATGTATCACATAAAAAGATGGTACTTATGTACAACGAGGCAACTTTAAGAATCTGTCTATAACCATAAAGAACCATACATCAGGCTTTATCCCATCTATTTGGGATGAACTTTATGAATCCTTCTTTGCCGGTCATTTTAGTAAAGGGCTATCTTGTTGTCACGGCAAGTTTTTCCATATCCTTTCTAACAACTTCCATCTTTGTTATTTCAGATCTTTCCCTCCTCCTTGACCCGTCGTAATAAATTTAGATCATTTCCTTACTCTGGCCGCCTTTGTTTTCTGTTGTACATGCCCCATACCCTCTTAGTTTATTCTCCATCATTATGTTATTTATTGCGACAACTCCTATACTTATATTGTTCTCGTCGTTCAATTCATCTGTCCTAGTCTTTCCCCACATCCACCTCAACATCCTCTTCCCCGCTCACTCATCTTGTGCGCTTGAGCTGTTTTTATGGACCCATTTGTATACATCATTGTCGGCCGTATTGTTGTTTTGTAAAATTTTCCCGTAAGTCTTAAAAGTATGTGATAATCACAGGGCAACCTAGAAACTCCTTCCACTTCATCCTACCAACCCTAATTCTGTGTGGAATGTGGATATATACTCATTTATTTCTCCGTTCTTGTATATAATAGATCCAAGATACCCAATAGAATCTTATCTTATCGTTATATTTCTTGGCCATTAACTTTTAATATGACCTTGTTAATGTTTTCATTAAAATTGCGGCCATCTAATCCATTTTTCTAATTTTTATACCTCAATCTTCCATAAGTTTCTCCAAAATTTCAATTCAACAATTAACCTTGTGAGAACACCAGCCCGGTTCGACCGGATTTCGCTCATGTGTACCCGCGGAGGAGGAAGAGAACAACCCAGGCACTTGGGCAATGGTTGGGACTTGGGAGACACTCGTTATATTTTGGGCCAGCCTTACCGGGCCCCATTTATTTATTGCTTAATTGATTAGGCTTTATTTATTAGTTTTTTGATTAATTAATGGTTTATTTTTTTTGTTTGTGCCGAGGAAGTGCTTCAGCTAATTCTTTTGCTGTGCTATTCTGATAAACGTGTGGAGCTTGGAACTTCACCATAGAACTTGACAACCAGTAACAAAACCGCTTACAACTCAATATATTTTCATTTTTGGATTTGCCAGCACTATATCTAATGACTATAAATAAGTTTTTTTTTATAATTATAAAAACTAAAAATTATAACAATGCATCCTCGCCATATCCCTACCTTATCCTCGTTGTATCCCTCTCCTGTATTTCTCTTGTTTCCCCTTGTATTTGTCAGTGGAATTTATATATTTATATTTATTTGTATCTCATTCGATACAAGTATGGTACCGTTACAGAGGGTTTGTGGAAGTATCTGTGCTTCACAGCCGTTCATCCTTACGACTAGATATTCCATTATAGAATTTCCTTGATAGCAACTAGCAAGCCCTAGATCCATCTATTTGACCTTAAATAATAGGTGTCTGATCGCAAAACCCTTTCATACACATCTCCTACCCATAGTACCTTGATTCTTGATTCATAATAGAGAACAATCACCCAAAATCTTCTAGACCCTAATTTTCCCCAACCCCTATGCCTCCTGCCTTTTTTGATTCATCCAAGTTTTTACGTAGGGCTATAAATGATCGATAACCGAATCCTTAGAGTTATTCAAAATACTTAGGCTTAAATTCTCAATGAATGATGAACATAGATGATGAAGATGATCATTTTTCAGTAGTTATAGGTAACTGATTGGATGGTTGTCACTGAACTGAATTTCAGATAATGCAATTTTGTTTTCCTATTTCTTCGGATCGGCGATCTCTCTGTGCTCATACTGATGGCTTTATCTTTCTCACTAGAACGAGGACAGGGTGCTGTGGAAGCTCGGAACGCTGCCTCCCGGACTGTTGACATTCTATGGATTGACGCACCCGCTGGACAAGTCGTGGCACGTGCTCGGTTTGGGGTACAACCCGAGCATCGACCGCTCGGAGATGGAGAATGCCGCGGTCGTCCACTACAATGGGAACATGAAGCCATGGTTGGAGCTGGCTATGACCAAGTACAAGCCTTATTGGACAAAGTACATCAAGTATGACCACCCTTACATCCGGAGCTGCAGCCTAAGTGAGTGAAGGCGAAATGCGGCTCGATTCTCGCAGAGCGTGCCCCTCTTGTTCCAAACAGGGGAGGAGCTGCATCTTCTATAAAGCTGTAGAGAAAACAGGGTCCATTTGAGTTCTTGTAGTTCTTGCTGTTAGGTAACTGCTGAGAATTTTTTTTTTCTTCTGCTTCTATGGTGTATGTATGTGTTCATTATTTTTCATAGAGCGTGATTTGATCCATATCATCGACCTGCTTGATGGGACTAATGTATGCACACACCCGTCTATTTTTTATTTTTACTATTACCTCCATTTTGATGGTGCACCCCACATATGGGTTTGCATCCCCCGCCCTCTCCCTGCTTTGACCGCCATCGCTGTTGTGTCCTCTCCATTCTGACCGTCCCATGCCCCCCCCCCCCTCCCCTAATGGGGCGATCGGAGTGGAGAGGTGTGGTGCATGTCGATGTGTACTACACCATATCAGTCAATAGCAATCACAAACCATGTCGGTCGGGAGTGATTGACCTATTTGCAGGTATTGGGGGAGGTGCATGGTACTGGCTACTTCGACAGGGTGATCAGAGTGGGGAGGAGGTAGCAAAAGGGTGATCAGAGTGGGGAGGAGGTAGCAAAAGGAGAGGGAGATAGTGATAGTGCTGGGACTTGGACTTGGACTTGGACTTGGACGGCTTAGACCCGAACCCGACCCGCCCAGCCCCAACAATGGACAAACATGAGAAAGTTGGTTGGGACGAAAAAGATTAACCCGATTTTAATTTGGACGGGTTTGGGTACCGTCTTTTCCAACCCGAGTAGGTGAGTGGCATACATGCTTATAGGTCTGCTGTTGTTGATCCATAACCACAGCCATTTAGAATGTGATGGAGGTTTGAGAGAGAGAGAGAGAGTGAGTGATAATTTTTTTTTTTTGTAGTGGTGGCAATTGTTGGTTAATAGATTAATTTATTTTTTTTTTTTATTTTTGTTTTAAAAGATACGTATTTTTATTTATTGTGATCAAATTAAACCTTATCATGTTTTGGCAAATTGGGCAACTCGAGCAATCTGACATGAGCAAGCCATGGGGTTGGACTTCCACGAGCAAAAACGGGTTAAAAAGTGTGTAGGTAGGGTTGGGTATGGGCAGACCCTTCAACCTGCCCAAGTCCCACCGCTAGATGAGGATGGATGTGGCAGGGACGTCGATGGCTCCAACGATGGAGGTGGCGGTGTTGATATATATGCTTGGGATGTTGTAGGCACATGCCGAACATTTCTTTATTTGTTAAGTTGGCATGCTAGTAATTTGTGCGGTGCCAATAGCAAGACCCTCTTTTTATATTATTTTTTTGCAATTACCCTCTTTTTATATTGATTTTGCATAATGATAGGTATAACATGCGTAACCACAACATAATGAGAACATGATGATACTTGCGTTGAAGGCCTTCTACGAGGGGAACAAGAGTAGTCATGCTTATGCCACTTATCACGAATCTAATGGGAGGGAACATTCTAGAGTTCTCAATAACTTTTTATACTAAACACTACACAAGAAGCGAACATCGGGCTCGATGAAATCGATGCCCATATTAGCTCTCTCTTGGGCAAGCGAAGCGTCCCAGTTGCACATTCGATGGTCTGACATCTTAAGAACATCGGGCTCGATCGCTTTGATCTCCCGAGGGCGCCGCCTAACCGACTCCAACCCACTTGGAGTTTCTGGAGGTTTGCTTGTTGGCTCCGACCCTTTTGGTTTTTCATTCTTCCTCACTCTTGTAAAGGTGATCTTGGTTTGTTGAAAAGGGTTAAGAAGGATTCTACATACTTACACCTCCGTGGTTGGTGTTCCATAGCCTTCCCGAATTTGGGCCCACAGCAGGTGATCGCACTCAGCCCACCGTGATCGAATGGTTTTGGGCTACAAATACGTCAAGGCCCATTAATGGCCCATATAATTCTGAAGGCATCGGTAAAATACTTTGGAAGAGTGAGACACCACCAACTGGTAACCACCGGTTGGTGGTCTGGGTCTTTCCGTCAGGTGGCGGCTTGTGGTTGTAGCAGGTGGGCTGCCTTCTTCTAACGCGCCAACATGTGGCGTCTCCTGGAGGTTCGATTGTGATCTCCCTCTTTGAAATACCCCCCCCTAAAAGAAATACAACGAACAAATATTATGTTAAATATTTGTATGAACATCTTCACCAACCCCTTTGTTATGTGACACTAACTAGTAAATGCCTGTGCCTGTTGGTACTTGGACAACAGCCTTCGGCGGCAACACCCCCCCTTTCCGGATTTATAGGTGAACGAACTTGATATATTATAGATGCATTCAGAGCTTGGAAATCCTTTGAATAAGGCCATTAAGATTGTGGCCTCATTAAGTGATTGCATGTATGAGGCCATTATGATTGTGGTCTCATTAAGAACTTGCATGCATGGGGTCATTAAGATTGTGATGTCATTAAGAGCTTGCATGCATAGGGCGATTAAGAGACTGCCATGTATGTCTTTCAATCCTCTCTTTCTCTCTAACTAGATCTGCCAAATTTATCCCGTTTCTTTTTGTTGATGGTAGACTTGTTAGTATCTCAAACAGCCATAACATGTTATATACTAGTGCATGCCCATGCCTCTTGGCACTGTAGCAGGCCGCCTTCGGCGGTAATACATCTGTCAACACAGCATCGGGCCGCCTTTGGCGGCAAGCACCCACTGGGCATCACCACCCTCACCCACACCGTCATATTCGGCGGCAACACATGCACCTAATTGCCTTCATCGGCCACACACCCCCGGCCGACTTCGGACCGCCTTCAGCGGCAGCACATCTTAGTTATAGTGCATGCCCGTGCCCGTCGGCACCCGGGTGTGAACAGGGTTTTGTTTGGAAGGGGGGGATCTTACCGGCGCGAGAGGGGGGCGTGAAGGGAGGGGATCACAGTTTCCCGAGTTGGGGTTGGGACGAGAACAATTTTTTTTTTTTTTGAGATGAGCTGGATTCTCTCTATGTGTCTTTGTTAGGCTTTGTCAGCTTGAATGTTTTGTCTAGTCAGCATGTGAGTTTTTGTCTAGTCAGCGTTCCATTTTGTCTAATCAGCACAATACCGCCGTGCCATGTTATATGGATAAGAATAAAATCATATAATGTTGTCCTCCATGTTGGGTAATTAATTTGATGTATTTAATGTATTGGTTTCATATATACATGTTTTTTAGATCAGCGGGTGTCTTGGAAAGCTTTCGGGCAAGGACCTACTTCAGGCTCTGAGTACCCTCCGGGAGTGAAGTCTGACCCACTTCACTCCTAGGTAAAATGTGTGTATGTGAGTTGAACCCATAACCTCCTCACCAAAGCATCAATCATTTGCTTTGCCAGCTCTCCTATCCTGTGGTGGGTGTTTCATGCATGTATTTGGTGTATGAGCCTGGGGTACTAAATGTTGTGGTAGTCAAAGAGAATTCAAAGAGAGCACTGGGGTTGGCTTTTAATGAGGAGCAAAACCCAAAAGTTTGTTGTTAATTATTGAATCATGCACTTCATATATCTAATCTTATGGATGATCAGATTAGATTTTGACAAATAGGCTTTTGTGGATGTCCTAGTTTAGTTATAAATATATTCTTCCATCATTTATTGGGGTAATCCTTCAACCAAGGGCTAAAGTAGAAATGCCTCTCTCTCTCTCTCTCTCTCTCTCTCTCTCTCTCTCTCTCTCTCTCTCTCTCTCTCTCTCTCTCTCTCTCTCTCTCTCTCTCTCTCTCTCTCTCTCTCTCTCTCTCTCTCTCTCTCTCTCTCTCCTTGTTCGGCTACGAGGAGCTGACTTCCTCTTCTTTCATGATCAAAGGAGAAACTCAACGTAGGGATAGGGCTGCAACTTGGGTGGGTTGAACCCAACCCAACCTGAATTTTGGATGGGTTTGGGTTGATGTATTTGAAGATTGGGTTGGGTTAGGGTTGAAAAAATACAACACGAGTTGAATTTGGGTCGGGCTTGGGTTAAGGGGTCGGGCAACCCGACCCAACACCGAACCCGAGTAATCATGTATATTTATGAACCTGTGATATATAGGTAACAATCACAACCATCCCGAGTACACATATGTTGAGGGGTCGCAGTCACAATCATCCCTATCACCCAGTCCCACATTATTTGCGGCAAATTAGGTATATGTCCTTAACTATTTTGCAATATTAGCCACAGGACATCATAATTTGCTATTTAGCTAAGGTCCCTACAAGTATACATTTGTCTTCAGAAAAGAGTATATATTCGTTTTCAAAAAGAGTATACATTCGTTTCATAAAGATAATACATTCGTCGGGAGCGACTTGAGCTATATTTCGAAATTAACTTGTCTTGCAACTAAAAGTCATCTCTCAAAAAGGACTTATGTCAAACTTCCCCTATTATTTATTTGCTTCTTGCTTATCAAATAAAGACATTATCTAATGATCTAGTAAATTTCATGAATAGAAATGTAAAAAAAGTTGTATGGTAGTGTTAGCAAGTATAAGTTCTTTTTAGATTTTGATCTTCAAATGGTAAAATTTTAAACAAGAACTATACTCGAACCTGCGCAACTCGACCCGTCCTACCAACTTGGGCTAATCCGAGCCCAACCCGAGCATAGAAATTTTTACTTGGTTTGGGCTTCGGCTGGGGCATCTCGGGTTGAAGGTTGGGTTCGGTTAGGTTAGGGTTGGGGGTTTTGGTACTTGGGTTGACCCCCAACCCGACCCAGCTCGCCTAAGTTGCAGCCCTACGTAGGGATCATGCAATCGTCTATGGGAGGTATATGTTTCATCACTTCCGCTTATTATCATTGCTCCGATCTATTGCATTGTTTGTTTCGGATCTAAATAAATCCATGGTGATTTCGTACACCATGATCATACAAAAAATATTGAAATAAATGATCAAATTGATTTTATAGCTTTGTGACTTTACCATGTTTATGGGTGCAACTCGATCGGGTTAGGGGTCAACCCAAGCCCAACCCAAGAATTAGAACCCTTAACCCGTAGCCTAACCCAACCCAACCTCAAAACCCGGGTTACCCAGCCCTAGCCCAATCCAAGCAAAAGCTTTCAAGTTTGGGTTAAGCTTGGGTTAGCCCAAGTTGGTAGGATGAATTCGGTAGAGTCGGATTGTGCAGGTTTGGATATACTTATTTCCAACCTTTATTTAGAACTTTGATCTTTGAAGATCAAAAACGCAAAAGAACTTATCCTTGTTAACACTATTATGCAACTTTTGTTGAATTTATATCTATGCAATTGACTACATCATTAGATAGTCTTTACTTCATAAGCAAGAAGTAAATAAATAACATAGCATTCAAATGACATAGATATTTACGCATATGCATGTAAGAGTGACGTAACAAAAAAAAAACATGTAAGAGTACTCGGGCTTAGTTTGGGTGGGTTGCTCGAACCCTCAACCCGAGCCCAACATGAATTTAACTCGGGTTGTATTTTGTAACCCTAATCCAACCCATTCTTGGAACACATCAGGCAACACATGTCCAAATTAAAACTTGGGTTGTGTCGGGTCCAACCCGTCCAAATTTCAAATACTCCCAACTTTTAGCATTTCTATACCTCTAGAACATTCTGTTGGAAAAATCCAATGGTAGAGGCTTGAAACAGAAGAGATTTACCGGTCGAAAGACCGTGTGTTGTGCGTGTTACACGATTAAAACTTTCAATAAAACTAAACTACAAGTGCGTGAACGTGAATCGAATACCCTAACGGCAATCCAGCTATCCGAATACGTAACAAAAAAAAAACATGTAAGAGTACTCGGGCTTAGTTTGGGTGGGTTGCTCGAACCCTCAACCCGAGCCCAACATGAATTTAACTTGGGTTGTATTTTGTAACCCTAATCCAACCCATTCTTGGAACACATCAGGCAACACATGTCCAAATTAAAACTTGGGTTGTGTCGGGTCCAACCCGTCCAAATTTCAAATACTCCCAACTTTTAGCATTTCTATACCTCTAGAACATTCTGTTGGAAAAATCCAATGGTAGAGGCTTGAAACAGAAGAGATTTACCTGTCGAAAGACCGTGTGTTGTGCGTGTTACACGATTAAAACTTTCAATAAAACTAAACTACAAGTGCGTGCACGTGAATCGAATACCCTAACGGCAATCCAGCTATCCGAATATCTAACATGCATCAATCCGAATTTATGTTAGATCTATGCGTTAGAGTATTGCATATCTTTCGTGCAGATCTTTTAACCGAGGAGAATTGTCTTCTTTGACGATGGAGATGGAAGATCGCCCGCGAAGAAGTCAACGATATGCAAGGAGACGATGCCTTCAATATTCATCCGATCTCACATGATGCACGACGCGCCAACGAAGGGTCTCTAAGTGCCCCCTTATGTTAGCCCTTCTCCTGCTACAAAGCTCCACGCGAGGAAGACGAAGTCACAAGCAAACAAGTGAGGGAAAGAGATAAGAGATGAAGAAATGGATAGGAGAAAAGGAGGGGTCAGGTAAGCTCTACTAGGGCCGGCCCCTTTTCTCTCGTCTCTCCTTTTATGAGGCTGGCCATCCCTAGGATAGCATCCCTAGAAGCTAGACCCCCCCTTATCTCTCCCCTTTTGTCTCTATCTCCTCCTAACTTTTTGGACTTGTAAAGACCTAGTCAAACCCTTATAATATCCCCTTATGGCCGACCCCTATAAAGGATCTAACAAACTCCTATAAACTGGGGGACCGGCCTTAACTTGGTCTCCCAACACCTAGGGCTGACCCCCCTAGTCCATAGTAATGTTTGGTATTACCAAAACACCCCTATGGTACTAGTTGACCGTCACACATGTGCGAGAACTTGTATAACACATATAAGTAGAGTGTACTAGTGATTTCACTATCCACTACGGTGCCTTTAATAAACACACAGGGTGCTCCTAGTAAAGTCAACTCGCAACATATCCCGATGCATCGCACCCATGTGGCGGAGTGGCGGAGTTCACTTATGGTAAAAGATAACTACGTGTGTCTCTATACCAGTTTAGGGTTTTCCCTAAGCACACATACAAAGTTGTCATCTACCATGCACTAGTGCGAAGCACACACAGAGCGTATGATTAGACTTCTCACTTCCTCTATAACTATGTCCTGAGTTTCGAAGAGATGATTCAAGAACCATATATAATGTCGATAAGGTGGAACCTTTAGAGATAAGGGTTTATGGCTTTCAACTTGGACTCGATCGACACACTACCTGAGTATACCATCGATCCCCTGAGTCTGAGTTAACTTGCGTAACCACCCAGAGTGTGATGCAGGTTGCCCTCCAATTCCCCTAGACTTACTATGTTCTCCTGCATACCCCTGCTCTCCATTTAGTAGTGGTAAACCCACTGTCCCTCCACTTGGTACCATGATGCAACTCGAGCAGTGGAGAATACCGTCAGACTTGAGTACTCATATGACTTAGTTTCTTCCAAGTTGACTACGTACGTCGTACCTCCGATTACTCTACAGAGTAATCGGATCCGATCAATAGTCCAACTGATGACCACTAGGCCTGGGTTTAATACGACGCAAGTTAGACCAAGGAACGCACCTCCTGTTAAGGGTGTGAATGACCTACAGGACGCTGATGCGATGCCAGCCGGGTAATCTAGCACACCGTGGTTTTGGGTCACCACATAACTGGTTAGCCCATAAGTTGTGATTCCACAGGGTTTAGGATTATTTTGCTTTAAGCAGAAACACGACTTAGTGCACTGGTGTTTGCTCACAATTCTGTGCATTATGTTGGATCCATTCAGCCAGATACTGACCATGGTGAATACACCCATATACTGTCACCTCAACAATTTAACATGATAAGGCGACCAACCTTATCATAGCTGCAAACTTATTTAGGTTACATCGGATCAATCCACTTAGTATTTAACTTAATGGACTACGATGTAGCCATGGCTCTTTGTTCTAACAAAATCATGTAACTATATTATATACCAAGATGCATCTCATATAATAACATTCATCCTTTATTAATTGATCAAAACAGAGTTTTTTCAAGCTCAAATCATGCCAACTCCAACTATCTCCCACTTGATTTAGCAAAGCAAAATGGTTTTGACTCCCACCGTGTTCACATGTTCCCAACTTTACTTCCTATTTTCTAGAGCTCTCTGAGCCTTCTGGTAATCAGACTCTAGTTAAGCCTACTCATTCCTCTATCTACTTGTATAAGCACTTCTCGGCTTGTCGATAGTAGCTCTACTTTTTCAGAGATAGTGGATTCAAAGGTTGCGTTTTACCGCACGGAGACTAGGCTTCGGCCGAACTTCATCACCACATCCTGTGTCAACACTTTCTCTCTCTATCTTTTTCTCTACTCAACAATGTTAGCGTGACAAATCAATACGCGATAGCTCAGCACTCAAATAGTGCACTGTACTTAAACTCAACCGTCGATCGACTATTGGAAGGAGATAATACAAAGACCGTAATTTCCCCCCATAGCTAAATCTATGCGTTAGAGTATTGCATACCTTTCGTGCGAATATTTTACTCACGAAGAAATTTCTTTTTTATCGATGGAGACGAAATATCGCCCGTGAAGAAGCCGACGATATAAAAGGAGACGATGCCTTTAATGTTTAACCGATCTCACATAATGCACGGCACGCTAGCGAAGGATCTCTTAGTGCCCCCTTACGTTAGCCCTTCTCCTACTACAAAGCTCCACATGAGGAAGATGAAGCCGTAAGCAAATGAGGGAGAGAGACGAGAGATGAAGAGATGAGAGGAGAAAAAGAGGGGTTGGGCAATCTCTACTAGGATTGACCCCCTCTCTCTCCTCTCTCCTTTTATGGTACCGACCACCCTTAGGATAGCATCCCTAGAAGCTAGGGCCGACCCCCTTATCTTTCCCCTTTAGTCTCTATTTCCTCCTAACTTTTAGGACTTGTAAAGACCTAGTAAAACCCTCATAATACCTTCTTATGGCTGGCCTCTATAAATGAGCTAACAAACTCCCATAACTAGAGGCCCATCCTTGACTTGGTCTCCCAACACCTAGGGGCCGGCCCCCCTAGTCCATAGTAACATTTGGTATTACCAAAACTCCCCTATGGTACTAGCTGACCATCCCACGAGTGCGAGAACCCGCATGACATACATAAGTGGGGTGCACTAGTGATTTCATTATCCACTGGGGTGCCCTTAGTAAACACACGTAGTGCCTCTAGTTAGTCAACTAGTCAACTCACAACATATCCCGGTGCATTGCACCCATGTGGCATAGTCCACTTATGGTAAGGGATAATTGTGTGTGTTTATGTACCACTCTAGGATTTTTCCTTAGCACACATATGAAGTTGTGCATCTATCATGCACTAGTGTAAAACACTCATGGAGCGTAGGATTAGACTTCTTACTTCCTCTAACTACGTCCTGAGTTCCGAAGAGATGGTTCAAGGATCGTACATAATATCGATAAGGTGGAACCTTCAAGGATCAGGATTCATGGCTTTCAACTTGGACTTGATCGACACACTACCTGAGTGTACCATCGATCCCATGAGTCCGAGTTAACCTGCGTAACCACCTAGAGTGTGACGTAGGCTGCACTCCAATTTCCCTGAACTTAATATGTTCTCCCATATAACCTTGCTCTCCGCTTACTCTGCTTACTCTGCTGAGTAATTGGATCCGGTCAATAGTCCAACTGATGACCACTAGGCATGAGTTTAATATGACACAAGTTAGACCAAGAAACGCACCTCCTGTTAGGGGTATGTATAGTCTGCAGGAGTGACATACTGATGTGACGCCAGCTGGGTAACCTAACATACCGTGGTTTTGGGTCATGTAACTGAACCCGCACATAATGGTGTGCCAAAGCACTACACAACTGGTTAGCCCATCAGTCGTGATTCCTCATGGTTTATGACTGTTTTACCCTAATTAGAAACACGATTTAGTGCACTGGTGTCTGCTTACCATTCTGTGCATCGTGTTGGTTCCGTTCAGCCACAAACACTGTGCCTGGTGATGACCATAGTGAAGACACCTATGTACTGTCACCCCAACAGCTTAACATGATGAGGCAACCAACCTGATCATAGCTGTGAACTTATTTAGGTTACATGTAACCAATCCACTTAGTCTTCAACTCAGTGGACTACCATGTGCTATGGCTCTCTGTTTTAATAAGAACACGTAACTATTTTACGTACCAAGATGCATATCTATATAACAAGGGACGGGGGTTTTGTGCTGACTTGGACAATATGGGGTTTTGTGCTTACTAGGACAATATAGAACCAAATGCTGACTAGACAAAAAAAAATTGCTGACTAGACAAATTCTTTCAATCGGTAGATAGAGAGAGAGAGACAGCCCCCAATTCATTTAATCGGCCAAGTGCATCCTACTCAGCCCCAACTGCCAAGTAAAGGGATGACAATGATTAGCAACGGACGGCTATGATTTTGGGGCCGAGATGATCGCCCCCCTCCCCCTCCCTCGAGCCACCATTCACACCCCCTTCCTTTTTTCATGCCCCAGATCGAGGCCCGCCTCCCCCCCCCCCTCAGCCTTCATGCCCCAGATCGAGCGCCCCCCCTCCTTCACACTGCAGATCGAGGCTTGCCAGATCGAGTGCCTCCTCTTTCTTGCTGCCACTTGAGAAGAAGAGGGGAGGAGGACTGGCCGACTCCTCCATATTGTTGCTGTCGAAGAAGGACTGGATGACTCCTCCAGCCCCTCGACACGATGACCCGAGGGAGACCCAGCACAAATGGGCTGAAGACGACGCAGATCCTGGTGAAGACGAAGGTTCTCGACCCATTAGGCCGACCACCATGTTGAAGCTCTGGTCCCAGAGCGACTCCTCCTTCAGCCACTGAACCTTCTTGCGCTGTGATTTTAGCTCGAGCCGGACCGAGTCCGGCAGTGGCTTTTGCAACGACATCGGGCTGCTATACCGGCTCCACCTCAGCTCCATCTTACGCTCCAAGGTCTCCATCTCGGCCAGAACCTTCGTCTCCTCGCACAACTTCGCGATCGCCGCTACGTACCTCTCCATCCTCCTCACCGGCCTCGCGACCCCCCTCGATAGGAGCCCCGTGTCGCGGACCCCGCCTTGAGGTCTGCGTAGAAGCAGTCAGACCCCCGGGGGAGGTCCCCGCGGCACCACCTTCCGAGGTGGGAGACGGTGGTGGCAGTTCGGTCAAGGTCGTCCATCAAGTCGGCGCAGGTGAGGCGGAGTAGGAGGTACTGTCGGTGGATTGAGGTAGGCCACGCCCATGGGACTGCATGACATCGGACCGCAGCCTGAGGATCTTCTGATCGGATAGGGGGCGATGGAGGGAGATGAGCTGTGTCATGGCGGGGGCAGTCTCGAAGGTGAGGATCCCGATGGTGTTCCTGGTTGGGTCGTCAAGCTGGAGGTCGGGGCCACCGGCGGCGCTGGATTGGAGCTAGTTCTTGGGGTTGTGGATGACAATGTCTCTGATTAGGAGGAGCAACGACCGCGGTCCAGAGAGAAAGAGAGAGAGAGAGAGAGAGAGAGAGAGAGGGGGGGGGGGGGTGCTGATCGCCCCTCCCCGGTTGCACCGCACAAAGTAGAAAAAAGAGGGGGAGGGGGCCCCTCCCCGGTGTTCTTCCTTCGCCATGAAGACGGGCTGTGCTCCGGCGGCAGCGGCAGCGGCAACGGCAGCGGCGTCCAGTCGGAAGGGGAGAAAATGTGGTTTGGCTGAACCAAGTTGAATCAGGACCACCCATTTGCTTCCTTTCTCACCTTCTTCATCGTTCTGTGTTTAGTGACTACTGTGGACTCTGGGAGTAAGGCTTTGGAGGTTCTTGGTTGCAGAATGACCACACGAACCCATCCTCTGTTACACCGGATCAGCATGTGGGCAGCCCCAATCCCTGTTTCTTTTAAATTCTGTTTTTTTTTTGTGGGAATGTTTTGTGATTGTTGCTCTTGGGTCTCCAGGAAATCGAGGTGAAATTGGTAATTACAGACTACTGCATGCTTGGGATGACAAGGTATGACCTGCTGAAGAGGATCAAGGTACTGCCATTGTTTGGTGGGTTGTTTTTTTTTTTTTTAGAAATGATTTGTTTGATGGAGTTGTCAACTTGGAATGACATTCCGGTTGTGATCATGTCATCTAAGAATGTGCCTTTGAGGATCAACAAGTGAGGAAATGAATTCCCCTGTTTCAATTTTTTTTTTTTGAAATTTCTATAGTATGTATATGAGGCAATCAAAGGGAAAGATCAGAGAGACTATTAGATTCCCCCTGATTTCCTATTTTTTGGATTGAGTGAATCAGCCCAATGCCTTTCGTGCTGGGGCCAACATGGGTTTCGGATGGTTGTGATTTCGATGTCAATTAGGAAAGAGGGAGAGAAAGGAAACGGGATTAAAAAGAGAGAGGGAAATAAGGAACAGGAGTAAAGAGGGAGAGTTCGGTTCATGCATTTATGGATTTCATGCATGCATGCTTGCGATTTTGATTAGATGCAATGGGATTCGAGTAGGTTTGAGAGCATCGATTAACGGCTGCGATCGGGTCAAGTTTGGATCGCGACCTGAGGGGGGATGGCTTGATCGGGTCAGATGTAATTATGGAATTAAAGGGACTTGAATGAGCATGAGGGCTGCACATGCATGGCTTTGCATGTGATCGTGAATTATTGGGTGTAATGCATGGGTTTTTGGATGTGAATGGGTAAGAACGAGGGAGGGTGTATGCTGTGCATGCATGACAGGGTGACATGCGCATTAGGGTCTCGAGCGGTTGAGATCATGAGGTTGCATGAGTTTGGACGTAGGTGTATGCATGCATGCATGCATGGCTGTGGAGATAATGGGGATGTTAGTGAGGGATTTGGATAGAGGTTTGAGAAAGTGGACGGTTGAGATTGATCAGTATAAGAGAATAAGAGAGGAAAAGAAAAGAAAGAAAAGAGAAAATGATTGGTGCGAGCTAGGGTTCATGTCTGATCATTCCTTTTAAACGGGTCTTATCGGGTCTACCCATTTATAAGCGGTTCGGGTACGGGTTTAGGGTCTAGACACGATTAGTTAAACGGGTCAGGTCTGGGTCTAGGGGTTTTGGACATGACCTAAAACTAGACACAACACGATTAGTTAAACGGGTCTCTCTCTCTCTCTCTCTCTCTCTCTCTCTCTCTCTCTCTCTCTCTGTGTGTGTGTGTGTGTGTGTGTGTGTGTGTGTGTGTGTGTGTGTGTGTGTGTGTGTGTGTGTGCCTGTGCAAAATGACTATCAAAACGGCCCGACGATTTGGTTACCTTGCTCACGGCCGACAGTCTCTCAGCCCACAGCCACCATGCCCACCATTTAGGCCCGGCCTATTATGAAAAAAAATAATACAAAAAGGCCCCATTTAGAATTTTCGCCTTATGCCTCAGTTTGTATTGAGACGGCCTTGCTCTCTCTCTCTCTCTCTCTCTCTCTCTCTCTCTCTCTCTCTCTCTCTCTCTCTCTCTCTCTCTCTCTCTCTCTCTCTCTCTCTCTCTCTCCGGGGTAGGGGAGGGAGGTGGGGGTTAGTTGGTCGCACTGAAGGCTTCCGCTTTGTGCCAATTGGCACGGGCATGCCGAAGGTGGTCAAGTGTGTTGTCGTCACATACGACAGTGGGGGTGGGGGTGGTGATACCCGGGGGGTGTTTTGCTGCCAAAGGTGGCTGGCCCGCTGCATTGCTGACACGTGTGTCGCCTCCGAAGACGGCCCGTTGCAGTGCTGACAGGCACGAGCACGCACTAGTCATATAATAACATTCATTCTTTATTAATAGATTAAAACAGAGTTTTACAAGCTCAGAACACACCAACTCCGAACTTACAACAACAACAACACATACGGAAGAGAGAAAGAGACATCAGCAGAAGTCAATATCCATTTCCCAGCTCATTAACCCTCTCATTCTTGATCGAGAAGCCCACTCGGAGAAGGCACACATGGTGTTGGCATCAGCTCTGTAGTGCTTTTGTGTGAACTCGAGCAGGGTCGCCCACGTGAAGTCCGGATAAGCCCTCGGGTGGTCAGAGTCCACCAGCCCCTCCAGTGCCGCACCACCTTCTCCCTCTCGGGCACATTAAGAACGCTATCGACTTCCTCCCCGCCTCGCTGTTCACCACCACCCGGTGCAAGCCTGTTCTCCACAAGATGCATCAAGATCGATCTCTCACAGAGTAAAGCTGGTGGGAACGGGTCGTGTTTGGGTCGGACCCTATCCCTACTCACATCCATACCCAAATCTATCCCTGCTCATATCCATACCCATTTGGGTATGGCAGCTGGGTCCAAACCCAACCCATACCCATTCGGGTTTCGGGCTGTGATTATAGTCCAGTTAGAAGTTGGATATATTACAAAGAGTTTGGAGTCCAACCATTAAAGCACGTTAGAAGTTCACCTTTTCTTTTATAACAAAAAAATTCACTTTATACTCAAGCAGGCCGGTTCGACCATAAGACCATTAAAGCGGCCGCCTAAGGCCTCAAGATCCAAACAAACTAAAATAACCCAAGGCCCAATAAGAAAAAGGCCCTAGTCCAGTTAAAGAGCCCAAAAACTCCGAATGAAATAAAAATCCAAGGTCACCTATAAAATAAAATCTTTAAACCATTTAACGATTTAATTAAATGTTTTTTTTATTAATATATAGTTATAGTCTTTATCTTAGGCCTCAACTTGTATTAAGTCGGCACGGACCCCGAGCATGTCCGTCGCGTCCACCCATCACACTTCTTTCCAATGCCAGTAAGTGGAGAGGGCAAGGAAGTGATGGTGGGGGGTGGGAGGGCGGGTTGCCAGCGAGGTGGGACATGATGTAGGGTGCACCGACGAGTGGAGAGGGAGGGAAGAACCGGGGGGGGGGGGGGGGGGGGGGGGGGGCGGCGACAAGGTGGAAAGAGATGCTTGAGGGCGTTCCGCGAAGATGGAGAAGGACCACAAGAAGGAAAGGTGCACAATGGAGGAATCGACGCCAGGAAGGAGGTTGGTAATGGAAAAGGAGGAGAGGAAGGGAAGGTGACGGCTATGATTGAGATGGAGGAGAAGGGAAGGAGGAAGATTCGCCTGTGTCGGAGTCACCGTCCTCAGGGAAGTGGGGCATGCAGACTATGCAGTGGCGTAAGTGGAGGGGAGGAGATGATGGGGTATGAAGGATATAGGATATGCCAAGGGTATATTTGTCATAAAGAAAGAAATGGGTTGGAAACGGTGGGAAATGCGGCCTGTTTACAGGTATGACTGGGATAATGGGTATGAATAAAAATGAACAATACTTCGCTCCAACAAGCGTTCGAGCGTTTAGCTCCTCTATCCAATGTGAACCGTTGGATGAACATCACTAATGATATTTAGCCATTAATAGGTTCTGACAAATTATCACTAGTGACATTCACACGAACCAGTGATATTATGTCAGAACCCAGCATGGCTAAATATCACTAGTGATATTCATCCAACGGTTTACATCAGACAGAGGAGCCGTGCACTGCAACACCTGTTGGAGCAAAGTATTGTCCAATAAAAATTGGGCAAATACGGTATAGGTCCTTAACTATTTTGCAATATTAGCTGCATGACACCATAATTTGCTAAGGTCCCTCTCTCTTCTCCCCACTCTCCCAAGCAGTTCCAGCTCTGGCGGCGGCGGCCTCGCACTCGACCTCGATGACCCCATCGACCCCCAGAGCAGCTCTGGCGACGGTGGCGGCTGCAGCAGAGGAGGCGAGGGCAGCGGCCAGCAGATCCGGCGGCTTTGGCGAGCAATTCTAGCGTCGCCGAGCAGCAAAGGAGGCAGCAGTGGCGAGGTGGTTCGGTTGAACTCCCTAGGTCTAGGGTTCATCCCATGACCTGTAGATTAGGTCCGGCCGGGGGGGGGGGGGGTTCGGTTAGGTCCGATGGCGGCAGGGGAGGGGGGGGGGGGGCGGTTGGTTAGGTCCGACGACGTCAGCTAGGGAGGGGGTACAGACGGGAGGAATTTGAGCTATATTTCGAAATTACTGTGTCTTACAACTAACAGTCTTCTCTCAAGAAGGACTTATGTCAAACTACCCTATAAAAATTTCCATTAATTATCTAGTCTACACAAGTTGGGCAATCGGGTTTCGGGTATGGATAGAGAGGTACCCAACCTATGCCCCAAAGTTGATTGGGTGGGGTTCCCATATCTATACCCTACCCAAACCTTGTTTCGGGTATAAAATCTACACCCTTACTCAAAGCTTCGGGTCGGATCCGTGTCGAGATTTCGGACTCTATTGCCATTTGCCACCCCCAGATCGAGTAAAGGGCCAGAATAGGGGTGGCTTACCGTGAAGGTGTCCCCGATGTTGACGATGAAGGCGCTGGGGTCGGGCCTGACGGTGCGCCACCGGCCGTCGGCGAAGACCTGGAGTCCCACCACCTCGTCCTGGTGGATGATGGTGAGGGAATTGGGGTCGCAGTGGGGGCCGGTGCCGAGCACGAGCTCCGGCTTCGGGCACGGCGGGTAGTAGCTCACTCTCACGATCGAATCGCTCCCCTCGTAGAAGTCCCGGAAGTGCGCCCGCCCCACCCCGAGGCTCAGCCCCAGGACCTCCATTATCGCCGACGACAGCGACGTCATCACCTCGCTGTACTTTCGTAACACCACCCTGCATGCAGGCCAACCACCGTCAGCATCAGGATTCCGCACACTGCTCCATCGATCAAGATTGGTCTCTCTCCCCTTTACCCGCAATGGCGGAAATCTTCGCCGAGGTTTTCGACGACGTAGTCGAGGACCAAGCCGGAGGCGGGCGGGGAGGAGCGGTGGCGGAAGGTGAGGGTCTCCTTCCATGGTAGGTTGGTTAAGAAGCGCCCTATGACGCTGCTGGCGTAGCCGACGCTCTCCCCGTGCCGCCGCTGCGCCCGCTGCTTGTCGGGGAGGGAGAGGGAGAAGAAGGCGCCGATGCAGCGATGGACCTCCGCCAGGAGGCCCGGGTCGACCCCGTGGTTCGCGACGAGGAAGACGCCGTGCCGATCGCACGCGTCGGCCACAAGCCGGAGGGCCTCGGCGGCGGCCGCGGGGTCGTCTGAGAGGAAGGCCCGGAGGTCGATCAGCGGCAGGGAGAGCTCCTCGAAGGAGTCGGGGGTTGGCCGGTCCTCTTCAGGCCAGACGAACTGGGCCGCTACGTCGCCGGGGTGGCGGCCGAAGTCCAAAGAGGGGAGCTCGGCGGTCCCCATGAGAGAGAGAGAGAGAGGGGAGGGGCTTCGGTGAAGCCGATATATAGAGAGTTCAGCACATCCTGTCCTCGGTAAATCCGTCCACACTTTATCTTGAACCGCATCAGAAAGTGACATCATTCAATGCAGAAAGTAGACTTCGGTTTCCCTGATGACCGATTAATTAAGAGGATAATTCCATTTTTGTTTGTTTAAAATAAGTTCACCAAATCAACATTGGTGAAAAACTAATTATTTTTTATATTTTTAATACAACAACACGATCCATTTGAAACGGATCGATGTATGATTTTTGAAAATGATAAATGTATCATTGTGCCCATCCTTCCTTATCTTGTTGGAACGCCTCAGCTCCCATCTTTTTCTTTATCTCTTCCTTTTGCACTCGTCAGAATCTCTTCCACCCCATCTCTGTCCCTCACATATTGACTCTTCCTTTTCCTCTTCCTCGTCATTTGCCAGAACCCCCTTCAACATTTCCTCCCACTCGTTAGAACCCCTTCCGCCTCAACTCCGTTCCTCATATATTGTCTCTTCATTTTTTTTCTCTCTCATTCCTGGTCGGAACCCCCCCTCCGCCCCCATATACACCCTCATCGTGGTTGCTACAGCGATATCACTGTAGCACTGATCAAGTACCATTCAACATAGTTAAGTACGTACCATTTGAATTCACTGTAGCAACCACAGCGAATTGCTGTAGCTGCTACAGCAAAATCATTGTAGTTGCTATAGTGATTTCACATGGTACTCAAATATACAAAATGGTACTAAAAAAATTGAGTATCATTTCATATATCTGAGCATCATTTTAAATCATTGTAGCAGCTACATGAAAATTATCATACGTAGCTGCTAGAGTGATTTCACTATAGCAGCTACAATGATTTGAAATGATACACAAAAGTATTAAATGATAATCAGTGTTACATTGATTTCACTCTAGGAGACACGATGAAATCCTTGTAGAACCCACAAAGAAAATCACTGTAGCAGATATAGTGAAATCACGTACTATTCCGCTATTAGTGTTGAAACTGTGAGGGGGCGGCTTCTTTGGTTAACAGAATGATAATTTGATAAATATGACAACTGTCTATGGGCATATGTGTCTTTTTGACAGCCTCTGGACTTAATGCAATTTGATATTTAGTTTGGATCTATAACAGGAGAACCTTTTTGTCAGGACCTACATTTAACAAAATGTTGTCATATGGACCTTTCTCTAAATCCCTCAATTAAAAATGAAACATAATCAGACCGAATTATCTTATTTGGAGCCAAACTTTAGAGGTGGCTCAATCTAGGACTGCAACTCGAGCAGGTTGGGTTAGAGGACAACATGAGTTGTAGAACCCTCAACCTACTTAACCCGACCCAACCTGATCTTTAGTTAACCCCGCTGCCCAGCGCTATACCAACCCAAAAAGAAATTTTCAAGTTCAAGTTAAACTTGGGTTAATGTAAGTTGGTAAGTCAAGTTGGGTTGCGCAGATTCGGATAATGTATGCTTTTTTCATTACTTATCCAAATTAAGTTTTGAATTTAGAAATAGCAAAATATCAAGTGTTGAGAATAGTAGCACATCGGTAAAAGGGTGGGAGTTTCACATCTTCATATATCGTTGCCCCCTCTCTCTCATTACAGGTTTTGAGGGGGCACGGGAATCGTAACATGGTATCAGAGCTAGGTCCCGACTCTGCCTCCTCTCCATTTGGTCCCATTACATGCACTCTCTTCTCCATCCCTTCGATCGAGAGGCGCTCTGCGTGCGGGCGGGTGTTGAGAATAGTCCAACATTAGTAAAGGGGTGGGAGTTCCATGTCTCCATAAACCATTGTCCCCTCCCTCTTATTACCAGTTTTGAGGGGGGACGGGAATCGTAACATCAAGAAAAAAAACCTATATGAAATGTGGCTCTTATCTCCACCATCGCATGGGTTACTGCTCTTTGGGTTTGAAATAGGATCTATGCAAGTATGTCTAGGAGAGATTCAAGATGAGTATAGGTGACATGTTAATACTCATTTTATGTTCGGGTTGGATCGGGTGGCTTGAGCCTGATCCAGATTTAGTTCAGGTTGACTTTTGTAAACCCGAACCCAATTCTTCCTTCAATAAAATGAGCCCAAATATGACCCAAAGTTACCCATGTTGTGGTTGCTCGGTCAATTGAACTTGAGTTGGGTTCTATAGCATACCTATATATATATATATATATATATATATATATATATATATATATATATATATATATATATATATATATATATATATATATATATATATATATATATATATATATATATATATATATATATATATATATATATATATATATATATATATATATATATATATATATATATATATATATATATATATATATATATATATATATATAGAGAGAGAGAGAGAGAGAGAGAGAGAGAGAGAAAGAGAGAGAGAGAGAGAGAAATGCTATAGTGCGGCATACGGTAAGTGCGGCACTGTACCGCAGCCGTCTGATACACCGCTGTGTGCATGCAATGCACGCAGCGCGTGCATCAGACGGCTGCGGTGCAGTGCCGCACGCACTGCATGCCGCAGCATAGCATGCCCCTATATATATATATATATATATATATATATATATATATATATATATATATATATATATATATATATATATATATATATATATATATATATATATATATATATATATATATATATATATACTAGTAAAAACCCCGTGCCCAAGGTCACGGAAAAGATTTCTAGGACGACAAAAATATTTCGAGGGCGGGGATAATTTTTAGAGGGTGGCGGCAACATTTTGGGGGCGGCAAAAGATTTTGAGGGCGTGAAACCTGTAAATCCCCGTGCCCAAGGACACGAAAAAGATTTCAAGGGCGACGGAAACATTTTGATGACGGTGATAATATTTAGAGGGTGATGGCAATATTTTGAGGGAGACAATGATAGTTCATGGGAAACGATATTATTTCGATAGGGGGGAGGGGGGGTCATACACAACCACTGCATCGCACTCTCCATAATATTTACAACCTTTTCTCTCTAAAATATTCTCGTTATATTATTTTCTCTACAAAATTAACTTTGCATGACATTTTGGATCAACATGAAAAAAAAGAATCGAAAAAAAAGTCTTTCAATTTTGTATGGATCTCTCTCTGCTCTTTTTCTCAGGCTGTCGAATTTGAGGAGTTATGTCTTTCAATTTTGTATGGATCTCTCTCTGCTCTTTTCCTCAGGCTGTCGAATTTGAGGAGTTAGCAACAGAAGAAAAAAAAAACATAATTCATGGAAATAAAATTTAGAAAAAAGATCTTTCTAAAATAAATAATAGAGAAATAGAGCCTTTGAAGGTAAAAGCAAAAAAGCAAGAAAGCAGAGAGCAACAATATTCACCTTGTAATTATCATTTCCAAAAGCTTTAGCAGACTCTACAGCATTCATCCACCAAGAGACCTCACTTGGTTTCCCATCAAGGTCAGTGGGCTAATCAGGATACATATCATCATCTTTGAAAAAATTTATGACTCCATCATCAACACCTTCAAGAATTTCTCCACATTCCGCAATTATAATATCTATGGTGGGAAGATCACCTTCTCCAATAGGAGCATGCTCAATCGATCGAACTACCCCCATACCTTTTAGCACTTTCCCGAATACAACATGTTTTGCATCTAAATGAGATGTTCGAGCAGTAGTGATAAAGAATTGGGACCCATTGGAATTGGGGCAAGAGTTAGCCATTGATAGCATCCCTTTCTTTTCATGTTTCAATTCGAAGTTCTCATCTTCAAGTTTTACTCCATATATGGATTCTCCACCAGTTCCATCACCTGCGGATATATCTCCACCTTGTACCATAAAACTTTTAATAACACGATGAAATCATGAACCCTGAAATGAACAGTTATAGATTACAAAAAGTTCAAAAAAAAACCAGCCTGAGACTGTATGGAAACAAAAAATGGACATGATCTTCAATGTGAAACAATGAATCATGTAATCAGAATGAAATTCTTAAAACAAAGATATGATACAGAGGTTCAATGGAGTATTACATGTTAACTCCAGTATATTAATCAAAAGTGAAAACATTGAGTAGTAAACCGGAACTTCTCATAAGCATAGAAAGCTTCAATGGCAACAAAATATTTCGAGAAAGGAGATATTATTTCAGAAATGGCAACAAAATATTTCAAAAGTGGCAACAAAATATGTATGATTTTTTGCATTCAAAAGGTTGCAGAGGAGTTCCTTGATGGTGGAGAGCCTCTTGGGGTAAAACCAAGCACAATAGCCTTGGGAAAAGAATGCTAAGTGTCCACACCGGGAGTCGAACATGGAACCTCTCCAACATGGGAAGAGGAAATACCACCAAGCCAAGAGCCCGTGGTTCAGACAATTATAAGAGGTTTAAGGGTATGATTTGATAATAATTTTTTTTTTTTACAACCCCATGCAGCGCACGGGTTAATATCTAGTCCTTGAATAAAATGATCCCAAATAACATCATTATAAATTCAAGGCTAATATATTTCAATACATTTCCAAAACAAATTTTGATTTCGCGAAAAAGTCCAAATAACATCTCTCCAACAGTAAAAGACTAACATCTCAGACCATGCCAATCGAGCTCGAGGGGTTAACAGTTGGAAATGAATTAAAAGAATGTTCGAGGTTTATAACGGAACAACAGTGGAAAAAAATAGTTACAGGGCTACTGATGTTATCTTCTCTTCTCTTTTCTAGTCAAGCCACCACTAACAGAACTAACTCCCCTCACCACCTATTTGTTCGGAGAAGCTCAACGAATAAGGAACATGATCCGAAGGCACGATTAGACTCGAGAAAGGCATCTGAAAATACAACTTCAGGAAGGAAAGGAGGTTATATAGCTTCAGAAAAATGTTTGCAAATACTCTAGGAGACTAAGTCCTCATATGTCCAAGTTTGCAAATACTCTTGATAAAGGCACTCCCATAATCCATGAACATCAACAGCAAGAAACATAAAAATGGCAAAGGAATTCCTTTGGAGCACAAATTTCAGAATTTCTGCGATTCATCTCTAGATATTCTCTGTGTTGAGGATGAATCAGATAAAAAATCAGTGTATATTGCAAGAAACCAATTGATTACAATTCAGGTAATGACATAAATTACAAAAAATGAGGCTTGAAGAATTCGCCCAAAATCCGAGAATTACAAATCACTAATGCTACAATTAGATCATAAAAGGATCCTCATTTGCAGTACTTGTTGAACCAAACACCCATATTTAGCAAGCTTTCAAATTCAGACTGCGGCCTGCAACAAATGGGAGGACTTCTATGTCAAATGATTTTATTTTTTAGTCTTGATTTGTTCGAAAGGGGAATGATGCAAGAAGAGGCAATCCTGAAGTTTACATGGCCATCGTCCGGAAAGACCATCACTTTGACATCCACTCCTTTCTCCCTCAGAGCCCTTGCGTACTGAAGATTTCAAACTTCTATTAGTCGAAAAATACAAACATTTCACGATGGTGACTTCTAGGAGACTCGAGAAAGGCATCTGAAAATACAACTTCAGAAAAAAAGATTGTCAGAACATCAGACAGAAAAGGAGGTGATCCTCGCACAGAAAAGGAAAAAAAAAAGACTATTGTGTCAGAGCATCACCTCCACTTGATCCTGCAAAGACTGTAATATGACCAATTGTGCACCATTGTTAACCCGATAAACCCACTTAATTGTCACGATAAATTCAATGTCAAAATGGGAAGAAGATGAGGATCAACTATATATAAATTCAGCTCTCTTATTCTATTCTGAATTTTTTTTTTTATTAAAAGATTGCAAAAAGCCAGACAAAAAACTGAATGCGTACATTAAGAGCTGCAAAAAAATGAATGCAATTTTAGAATTCAGTTTTTTGCAAACAATTGAACGCATTCATCAGTGTAAAACTCATCATTGAGAAGAATTTCAGATTTTTCATTGTGTATATCAGATTTTTCTGATTGAGCATAGGAAAACCTCATTGAGCAGAATTTCTGATTGAAAAATCTGAAATTCCATATACTGACATTATGCGGTCAGTTTTTGTTAAGAAAAATTGAGCAGAATTTCTGATTGAAGGGTCATATGATCTGATATAAATGTGATACACAATGTGAAAAACTCATAGACCTATGACCTATGATCAGGTTTTTATCGTATTGAAGGGTCCTATGCTCAATCTGAAAAATCAGATTGAGTATAGGAAAACCTGATCGCATAATGTCTGTTTTCTGATTGAGCAGAATTTCTGATTGAAGGGTCCTTCAATCTGATTGCAGCCGTCTTAGGACCTAGAAAAAAAAAATTCAAAGAAAAAAACCCCTCTAGGTCCTTCATGCGGCACTACACATAAAAAAATTCAAAGGAAAAAACCCCTCTAGGTCGGAAAGGAGCCGCTAGCCAATCGAAATAGGCTTGCGGCTCATTTCCCGTTTCCTCTCTCTCTCTCTCTCTCTCTCTCTCTCTCTCTCTCTCATCTAGTTGAGGCTAGCTCTATGAATGCACTAACCTTAATTTAATAAATAAAATCTCAAGCTACAATAGGAAAATGAAAAATAAAATCAGCAAAATCAACATAACCTTATTTTAATACTAATTGCAATGCCTTAATTTACATAGGGTTTTCTTTTTAGATCAATGGAAAATTAAAATCAGCAAAATGAGCCTTCTCTGCAATGACCCCACTTTTTTTTAGATTAATTTTTCATCACAGTTTTTGTCATAGTTTTTGTATTGGATCTCACTTGCACCAAAAAAATAGGAACCCAAATATTTTGTATTGGATCTCACTTGCACCAAAAAAATAGGAACCCAAATAATGGAACCTTTACGAATCAATATATGTATTGTTATGTCTTTATACTGCTTCAATCTTTTACTCTCAATTTTTTTGATTTTTCATAGGAAAATCCAGCAAAATCACAAAAAATAGGAGAACATTAATCACAATCATAGTTAACAAAAATATATATGTATGCAAGCATTTATGGATCCTTGCACTTTTTCTCAAGCATCCTCAAGAGAGTAAATACAAATTGTCGGATTATATAGTACAAACAAAACTGAAATACGACTAATAATCATCTATACCCATGCCTTGCTGATTTTTATAATAGAAAAACCCCGTGCCCAAGGGCACGAAAAAGATTTAAATTAAGTAGCTGATCACTTAAATGTCAAACAACCCAAGAATATAACCACTTGATATGATGCTGACAATCTAGAGCTGAATTAATAGAATTCAGTTTTTAGCAAATATATAAAAAGTTGCTAATTCATAAAAAGGCTAAAATTTGCTAAAAACTGAATGTATTTAGAATTCATAAAAATATGCTAATTCATAAAAAATGCTAAAATTAGCAAATTTGCGTGTCTATGGTAAGATGATTGGCTCAACAGGCAGGTAGCCATCATAAAAAAAAAGGTTGCTAATTCTAACAAAAAAAGGCTTCGAAATAAATCTCTCTTCAAAAAAAGCTACCCTCTAAAGTATGATAGGGTAGCCATCTCTAATAATAAAAAGGCTTCTAAATAGGCTTGTCAAATAGTGATGGCTACCCAAGACAGGCTTGTAAAAGTTGCTAAAAACTGAATGCATTTAGAATTAAGTTAAAGTGCTGATTTTTTATGAAATTTTTTTTTAGCAAATTCATAAAAAGGTGCTAATTCAGAAAAGTGGGGGAAAACAACAGAAGCAATTACACATCACATCAGAAGTGCACACTCAAATAGGAGAAGCAAGTACACAACTAATGTAAAAAAAACTTAGCACATTAGAATAGAGGGAGGATTACCAGCACGGGATGGGCGACGACAATCACCAGAATACCAGGCGATGCCGGACCGGAACCTGTGGACTAAAACAAAAACAGAAATTTTTGAGAAACGAAACAAAAATTATTAATAATTTAATAAACGGAATAAAAGTTGGATAATTGGAAGAAAAAAAAAGGGAATAGTATGCCATCTCAAATGGCGTAAAGTATTTACGCCTTTTGAGATGGCGTAAAACTTAAGGGGTAAATTAAAATGCCGAAACTGTCCTTTTCTTTACGCTATTTCAAATGGCGTAAATTCCCTATAAATAGTTTACGCCATAAAGTCCTAATAAGTTTTAGGATTTAGGGTTAGGGTTTAGGGTTTTAGGATTTAGGGTTTAGAGTTTTAGGGTTAGGGGTTAGGGTTTTAGGGTTAGGGTTAGATTTAGGGTTTAGGTTTTAGGGGTTTAGGGGTCTAGGAGTAGGGTTTAGGGGTTAGGGTTAGGGTTAGGGTTTTAGGGTTAGGGTTTAGGGTTTTAGGGTTTTAGGGTTTAGAATTTTAGGGGTTAGGGTTTAGGTTTAGGGGTTAGGGTTATGGTTAGGGTTTAGGATTCCTCCCTCCCTTAGCATCAAAAGAAAATCCGGATGCAGCATCAAAAAAGAAAAAAAGGAATAGTGCGCCATCTCAAATGGCGTAAAGTATTTATGCCTTTTGTGATGGCGTAAAACTTAAGGGGTAAATTAAAATGCCGAAACTGTCCTTTTCTTTACGCTATTTCAAATGGCGTAAATTCCCTATAAATAGTTTACGCCATAAAGTCCTAATAAGTTTTAGGATTTAGGGTTAGGGTTTAGGATTTTAGGGTTAGGGTTTAGGGTTTTAGGATTTAGGGTTTAGGGTTTTAGGGTTAGGGTTTGGGTTTTAGGGGTTTAGGGTTTAGGGTTTTAGGTTTAGGGTTTAGGGTTTTAGGTTTAGAGTTTAGGGTTTTAGGGTTAGAGTTTAGGGTTTTAGGTTTTAGGTTTTAGGTTTTAGGTTTTAGGATTTAGGGTTTAGAATTTTAGGGTTTAGGGGTTGGGGTTTAGGTTTGGGGTTAGGGTTAGGGTTAGGGTTTAGGATTCCTCCCTCCCTTAGGTACTGCTCATGATCGAGGCAGAGGCGGCTCTACGCGATGGATTGAGAAAAGAAGAGCGATCGACTCTTTGTTTGGCTAAGATCATGAGAACGGGGAGGTCCGTTTGCAGTCAACCAACCCCTACCCCATTGTTGCCCTTTGTTGCCGATTCAGTAGAGGCCAAAAAAAAAAAACCGGATGCAGCATCGAAAGGTCCATCACTCTTTCCCAACCCTGTTTCATCAAAAAAAAACCTCTTATACCAAAAATCAGAGAGAGAGAGATAGTTGTACGTTTTGGTTGATTGAAAGTCCTGCATGTTGTAGGGCTAATGCAGGAGATGGTTCGGACAACAAATGGGCAAGATAGTTGAAAATAGATTTTCAGATAGCACAAAAACAATAAAAAATAAAGAAAATAGTTTACTGAAATTTTTTGAGATAGAATCAAAAACCTAGTGGATGGAGATCCTGCGAGGGCAAAGGGTTGATGCCGTGTGATCGGGTCATTATGCTCGATGAATTCGGTTTTATGAGATCAGATTTTTTTTCTATAGAAAAAATAGAAAAAAAAATAGAGGATCAATGATCTGACCTCATAGTGAACGAAGCAGCAGGACTTGTCGCTGTTCCGTGTGTGTGTGTGTGTGTGTGTGTGTGTGTGTGAGAGAGAGAGAGAGAGAGAGAGAGAGAGAGAGGGAGGAAGGATTTTTTTTTCTAAAAAACAAAAGATCAAATTTTTTTCTAATATTTTGATCTCAGCTTGCAAAATTAGGAATGATTTTTTCTTACCAATGGATAAACTCCTGAGCATGAGACGGTCGGAGGTGGCCATGAAGGGTATCTCTCTCTTTCCCAACCCTGTTTCAAAAAAAAAAAAATCTTAGACCAAAAATCATATATAGAGAGAGAAGCTCCAGCGGGAACCCTATGGATGCACGGGATTCGGAATCGAGGCCAAGGAGGAGGAAGTCGGGGATTCCTCCCTCCCTTAGGTGCTGCTCAGGATCGAGGCAGAGGCGGCTCTATGCGATGTATCGCTCTTTGTTTGGCTAAGATCATGAGAACGGGGAGGTCCGTTTGCTGTCAACCAACCCCTACCCCATTGTTGCCCTTTGCTACCGATTCAGTAGAGTCAAAAAAAAAAAAAAAATCCAGATGCAGCATCGAAAGGTCCATCTCTCTTTCCCAACCCTGTTTCAAAAAAAAACTCTTATACCAAAAATCAGAGAGAGAGAGAGAGAGAGGGCGGATCTACGGGGTGGATCGTGAGAACGGGGAGGTCCATTTACTGTCGACCAACCCCTCCCCCATTGTTTCCCATTTGCTGTCGATCTTGCAGAGAAAAAAAAAAAGAGAATCAGGATGAAGTAGCGAAGGGTCCATCTCTCTTTCCCAACCTGTTTCAAAAAAAAAAATCAAAGAGAAAGAGAGAGAGGGAGAAGCTCCAGCGGAACCCTATGGATGCACGGGATTCGGGATCGAGGCCAAGCGAGAGGAAGTTGGGGCTTCCTTCCTCCCTCGGGTACTGCTCTGGATCGAGGCAGATGCGACTCTGCTGGACGGGTTGAGAAAAGAAGAGGGGTCAACTAAGATCGTGAGAATGGGTTTGCTTGGCAAAGATCAAAGGGATCGTGGCCCCGATCGGCAACACCCCACCTCCGATCTATGCATCTCGGCCCCGATCGGCAACGCTCCAGCTCTGATCGGCAACGCCCCACCTCCGATCTATGCATCTTGGCCCCGATCGGCAATGCCCCAGCTCCGATCTATGCATCTCGGCCCCGATCGGCAACGCTCCAGCTCCGACTTCAAAGAGAGAGAGAGAAATGAGGGGGGCTCCGACTTCCGAGAGAGATAGAAGGGGGAGGGGGGGGGCGCACAGCGGGTCGTCTTCCGAGAGACAGAGAGAGAGTTCAGATCTATGCATCTCGGCCCCGATCGGCAACGCTCCAGCCCCGATCTGCAACGCTCCAGCCCCGATCGGCAGAGAGAGAGAGAGAGAGAGAGAGAGAGAGAGAGAGAGAGAGAGAGAGAGAGAGAGAGATGAGGGGGGCTCCGACTTTCGAGAGAGAGAGAAGGGGGAGGGGGGGGGGCGCACAGCGGGTCGTCTTCCGAGAGAGAGAGAGTTCAGAGCGTGAGAGGGGCGCCGGCTCCGACTTCCGAGAGAGACAGAGAGAGATTTAAGACGTGATTTAATAAGTTGAGTGGGATTCGATGGTCAGGATTCGGAAATGGACGAATGTGATCGAGTCGGGCTTAAATAGGTTAAGTATGATGCACTTAGCTCTAGGTGAAACGGACGACTGTGATTTATCCCCCTCCCCTAGATAAATCTGAGTCGCTCCTTTGTCTCAATTCATTTGTCCCCCCCACAACCGTCGTCCCTTATTATATAGAATATATATATATATATATATATATATATATATATATATATATATATATATATATATATATAGAGAGAGAGAGAGAGAGAGAGAGAGAGAGAGAGAGAAACTTGTGGAGCATTAATTAGTCCCCGGGGGGTTCAGTTTTTACTCTTGTCTATCAAATCTCAAAAACAAGAGTACAAAGAACTCTGACGTCTCCCTTATCTAGGGTATTACAAAAGAGCAATAAATACTAGCTAAGTCAAGAAGCAACTAGCTAACCCTTTGAAGTATTTGATTTCTGTATGTCTCGGCATTGTTTGAGCACAAATTTTGCACCTTCAACGTCTCTGGATATAAAGAAACCGAGTTTCTTAACAAGGTCTAAGACGGTGCTGCCATCCATCAAATTTAATGGGAGTAGTCGCTCCCGATCAGAGATGTCTTCATGGCCTTGCAACAAGGTGCTCTTAAGTAGCTGATCATATTTGCCAAATGCCCGCATCAGATAATGAGCACTCCTCTTATTTATCTTGGGTTGTGGACCAGGAGGATTCTCCACATGTTTACCGCCTATGCCTTGGACTAGAGAAGCTGTTGGGCCACTCGGAGACTTCGGACAAATAACATCCACTACCTAACCAATAAGTTGTCTGACCTGCATGCCTTGTCGACGTACCTCTTGAGCAATTGTCTCAATCTCTTCAAGGGAATGACGAGATTCCTCCTTTGAAATTGTCTCTATCTCCTCAAAGAGCTCTGGCCACACGGTGCTGGGAGAGTAAGCATGTCATGATGAACAAAAACCTTGAGGTCATTAGTATTTGAATCAGAATCGTCAGAAGAGACTCTATATATCTACCTGGAACTCTGGTGACCCTCCCTCGACATCCGAAGAAAGGGGATTGTCTAGCTATCAAGGAGACCGAATTCAATGATGAATGTTGTGGCCCTGGATTGACAGATGCTGCCAACGGTGGTACAACATCAGAATCCTTCCTTATCTCTATGTCCGCCGTGATAAAGCCGATGGTACAACCATAGGAACATTACCCTAAGGTTTAGACACTCAGACTTTTTATATTGGTCAAAGGCTCTTGAAATTGACATACCTTAGAATCATGACCGAACACATTGCAGAATTCACACCTTGAGGGTTTCCACTCATAGGATAAAGGCTGAGAGATCACCGCTACTTCCTCTATCTAATCTGATTTGTGCCTTCTGGTCTTGACTCGGACAAAATCTGGAAGAGTATCTTCAATTGTGATCTCCACACAACAACGGGTCGGTGAAGGATATTCTCTCTTTGCTTCACTGTAGACCGATTAACATAAAGTGGTTTACCTACTATGCGCGTAATTCTACTTATGGAACACTTGGAGCAACATTCCACCGAAAGATCTGACAACCGCATCCATATGGGAATTTTGTTGAAAACCTTGCAGGCGCATTGATCTCATCCCATAATGCCATATTCTTAACACCACTAGATGACCCTCGAAATGCCAGGGTTCCTCTGCTAGGACCTTCAAGCAATCTTCCTTATCCTCAAAGTGGAATGGGAAGACACCATTAGCTCTAGAGAAGAGGTCCCATCTCGATTTCGTCCTCAAAACCTTATCCATGACCGATTTTTAGCTTGATGAAATATGGTTTCTTGCCCAAGACATCCCATTAGTTTGTGCTGCCAGATTTTAAGAATAGCTTGAACCTTCTCTGTTGGGCAGTCGATAATCTTCAGATCGTCTTCAATCTCTGGCTAAATGAATTCAAGAGAAATGTCCGAGTTGGAAATAATTCTGCCACATACCTTGCTCCAGGAACCCCGAGGAGTATCCTCCAATGATTGGATCTGCTCATCGCCCGGGCTCTGAGCGCCGCTCGAGCCCTGCAGGAGGAAAATCTCTATCATTTTGATTCTTGGTATTCATAGAGGGCCAAAGATGTCAACGATCGACATCGCGACTCGACGAAAATCCTCCCAGAAGAGCCGATCTGTTGTCACTCCTCGAAGAAGAGACCCCATGCACAAAAATCCAGTCCGAGAGAAGAGGAGGTGGGGGAGTTACATGCCCCTCCTTAGCGCCACCATCCATCTCTCTCAAGCTCACATCTCTCTCTGGTAGAAGGTTTGATTGGGGTGGTGCATGGGATGCGGGCGGTGCAGAGATCGGTGGTGGTGCTAGGGTTGTAGGGAGATGGGGCGCTAGGGATTGCAGAAGGGAGGCGCAAGGGTTTGCGGCAGGGCAAAAGGTGCAATAAGCTTTCAAGATGAGGTTTTTCACCTATATCTACTTATAGTTATAGACTTTTGAGAAGCAAAGGTAGTCCCCCTCCCTTCTCCTTTTTTAGAGAACTAGTAATGTCTGCGTGCCTATTGGTCCTTGGATAGCCGCCTTCGGCGGCATCGGCAAACACAAGGAGGAGAGAGATATAGATAAGGAAGAGGAAGAGAGAGAATTGGGGAGGGAGATCTGATGCAGAGAGAGAGAGAATTGAAAAAACAGAATTAAAGAGAGAGAATTGAAGAGAGATAGAGAGAGTAATAGGGAGGGATATATAGGGGGAGATGGAAAGCAGTTGCGGTAAGCATTTAATTTGATCACACCACTCTATGAATCGCACCTCTCTACCGTTTTTGTTTTTGATGTATCGCACTCACCTAATAGTCGAACCAAAATATATCTTGGTTTGTTTCCCAAGGTCTAAAGAATGAATCTTGCCTTCTGGAATGTGAGAGGCCTTTAAAAATTTGGGAGACTAACTACTGAAATCTTCATTCTAAATGTCAACTTTTCTCTTAATTGGTCCAACAGGCAAGCTGATAATTCCAGTATTTTGGGAAGAATTAATAGACCCCTAGTAAAATTCTAGTTGGATCAATTCTTCTTCTCCATTTATTATACATTGTCTGATTCTTGTAATTAGGACCCAAACCCTTCAAATTCTTTGATTGTCGCAGTGAAAATATCTTTTATGGATATTGTTAAAGTCAGCTGGTTTGAAACTGTCAAAGATTGGTCCTCCTTTTTTCAAACTTGTTACTAAAAGTTTCATCCCCGTGGTCGCATCACATCTTCTTCATTGCATCATCCTCGATGCATCTTCTTCACAGGTGGCTTTGTAAACCTGTGAGGTATCATTTCCCATAATCCGTAGGTGATGATTTTTTTTGTTGCATATAGCTCTCGTCCTTTGTTCTAATTTAAAACGGGTGAGATATTTGTCTTTCATTGTGTCTGAGAACCTTCAATGAGGCCACAATAAATTTTTTGTTGCTCTCTGTGGGCATCAAAATTAGCCCACGGGTCGAACCCGATTTGTACACGAAAAATAGGCCCGCACCCAACGGTCTTCGGGTCGAACCCGATTCGCACACGCAACTTGGGCCCGCACACAGCGGCTCACATACGAAAATCTGGCCCATGCACAACGGCCCGCATGCGAAATTGGGCCCACACACAAACGGCCCGCATGCACACCCGGCCCACACACAACGGCCCACAAGCGCAACTCGGCCCACATACGCGACTTGGTCCATATACAACGGCTCGCATGCGGAATTGGACCCGCACACAAACGGCCCGCATACACACTCGGCCCGCGTGCAAGCTCAATCCGCGCACCAT
The DNA here is from genome assembly GCA_947650365.1 of Chamaelirium japonicum. Taxonomy (NCBI): domain Eukaryota; kingdom Viridiplantae; phylum Streptophyta; class Magnoliopsida; order Liliales; family Melanthiaceae; genus Chamaelirium; species Chamaelirium japonicum. Next base: position 52,514,231 of record OX393555.1, read on the forward strand.
GGCCCAACTCGAAGCGAACGGGTCCCACCGGACCCGTGACTCGGACACAAAGAGGGGGGCCCACCGGCCCCCCCTCTTGAAAAACCGTGCCCCCCCCTCATGGAGAGGTGGGGCCGGCCATAAAAGAAAAAGAAAAGAAAAAGAAAAAGAAAAAGAAAAAGAAAAAAAAAAAGAAAAAGAAAAAGAAATCAAAAACCGCCTCGATGCGGGGGGAGGTGGCGTGGACGTCTACGCAGCCGTAGATCCGCGACGATCCCTCGATCCAACGGACAAGATGACGTTGTGTCGCCATCCGATCCAAAAGTGCAACAAAAATAACAACTCGATCTTTAAAGATCGAGTCACATCTAGCCCATAACCACCCCAACTAAAAAGAAGGGGATCGGGTTTGTTTCCTTGGATAAAGGAACAATATCTTGATGGTTATGGGGGGAGATATCGGATGAAACAAAAAGATTTCAGATTTATCTCCCCCAACTGCTCCCCTTTGCCTATAAATAGAGGGGGTGGGGGAAGGCACAAAGGGTCCGAAAGCCGAAGACGAAAGAGCTCCGCAAGAGAAGCTCCAACGCTCGAAGACCGAAGGCTTCACGAGGCACGGCAAGCACGTCCTACTGGAATCCTTGGCCCTTCAAGTCCTCATCAACGTGAAGACCTTGCACTCGAAGATCAAAGCTTCGACTCCTCGAACGAAGAAGAAAGCTTGGAGAAGAAGACCCGGAGTCGTCGTCATCCCGACTTCTCCAACGATCTTCATCAACTCTGAAGAAGCCATAAGCAAAGGCCGGAGAAGAAGATCGAAGCCGACAACACTCGTCGTCTTCAACAAAGGCATCGACTCCTCGCACGAAGAAGAAAGCTTGGAGAAGAAGACCTGAAGCCGGTGCTACCCCTGCCGTCTTCGTCAACAAAAGCCGACGCTACAACCGTCGTGCAGAGATCGGTGCTACCTCCGCCGTCTTCACCAACAAAGCCGACGCTACAACCGTCGTGCGGAGATCGGTGCTACCCCCGCCGTCTTCACCAACAAATCCGACGCTACAACCGTCATGCGGAGATCGGTGCTACCCCCGCCGTCTTCACCAACAAAGCCGACGCTACAACCGTCGTGCGGAGATCGGTGCTACCCCCACCGTCTTCACCAACAAAGCCGACGCTACAAACGTCGTGCGGAGATCGGTGCTATCCCTGCCGTCTTCGTCAACAAAAGCCGACGCTACAACCGTCGTGCCGAAGCCGGTGCTACACCCGCCGTCTTCATCAACAAAAGCCGACGCTACAACCGTCGCACGAAGATCGGCGCTACCCCCGCCGAAAAGCCAAGCCGACGCCACAACCGTCGAGGAAGCCGGAAGAATAAAGAAGCCTTGAAGAAGTAGCCATCGCCGTTCGAGAAGAAGATCGAGTCAAAGCTAAAGTCAAAGCCAACGCAAGAAGCCAAAGCAAACGCATCGGTAAAGCCCGCGCTAAAGCAACGCACGTGCCAAAGCCAAGCAACTACGACGGTCACGAGCAAAGCACCGCACGTTCTAGCCGATACGACGCGAAGTCCGGAAGAACTAAAGCATCGCAAGTCTCTACCCGCCTACGTTCAAGCGCAAGCGCCAAAGCAAAGCAAACGCCAGAGCCACGCCAAAGCTACGCCAAAGCCGAAAGCTAAAGCCAAAGCTGACGCCAAAAACACGATCGACGCCGCGAACCGACGATCAAGGACGCCGAGGTCGAGCAAGGATCGAGGAAGACACGAAGACCGAGGAACGAAGCCCAAGGCCTCCCTAGCCGAGAAAGCGCAAAGCACGGACGGGACAAAATCAACGGCGGAAACTCCTTAGCCTCTCAAAAACCCTCACCCTGTAAAGACCTCTGTCCTGGGCAACCCCTTCGAGCTCTCGCACGAATACCACGTGGAGACGCGGATCAAAGGGACCCTCCAGAGGATCTCTCCCACAATCTCCTGATCAAAAATTTGTAATCTCGTGTGATCCGCAATAAAGACGACCCGAATCTTTTTCCGCGCTCACACTCTCTTCAATACAAACCATCAACAATAAAATTTGAGTCGGCTGTCCTTAGAAAGGTTCTCACTACTGCTTCCGTTGATTTAATCAATTGGTCGGAATTTGTTGGAGGAAAAATTGTAGGGAATTGTTGGTTAGAGGAACTTCGAGGCACAATTGCAATCCGTGTCTTTTCGATGAATTTCTCCTCCTCTGATCAAAGATCACGAGTACAACAAGACCTATGAGAATCACCTTCATGATACAATGGAAGGCCCTTGATCACTGCTGAAATCAGATGTACACAATCCAATTCAACCAAGAATACTCTTTGGGTGGATTGATGATGCAAAATTATCCTACCAATTGAATCAGAAATACTCATGGAATGATGGATGATCTTCTTTGATGAGGGAGATTTGTAGGCTTTATATAGCTAGGCCCCATTGCACCCCCATTTACATGGATAAAACCACTTCAAATGGGACACACCCATTAACATGAGTCACATCACTTCATTGGGACACACATATTCACATGGCTCACACCACTTCCTTTCGTTTGGACACACCCATTCACGTGGGCCACATTAGTTTTGGATTGGGACCCACCCGATTGTTCCATCGAGTGTATCCGATCTAGGGTTGGCAGCGGTCGGATTTGGGTCGGATCCTACCTTTGCCCATATCCGTACCCATTGGGATACCCAACCCATACCCATTCGGGTATGACAAGGTCCATACCCTACCCACGCCTATTCGGGTTTCGGGCTTTGGATCAGATTTCGGGCATGAAATAGGAATGATTTTGTCTCTTGTTATCCACCATATGCAATTGCTTGAGGAAAAAAAATATATATTACATTAAAATTTTAAGAAGTTCCTATGGTTTCCTATAATATTGGTTTTTGCAGAGTATGAGATTGGGTAGAATTTAGGTAAGATGTATGAGTTTAGTTCAAATTTAGTTATATTATAATGTGTTCAGAGTCCAACCATATTATCTAATATATAAAACTTGGAGAGAGAATCGGGTTTCGGATATGGATATTGGGGTACCCATATCCATATCCATACCCGAAAGTTGATCAAGTAGAATACCTATACCCATACCCTACCAAAATACGTTTCGGATACAAAATCTATACCCATACCCAAAGTTTAGGCTCGGATTTAGATCGGATTTTCAGGATCCATTGTCACCCCTTATCTGATCCGATTTGACAAACAATCAGCAAGATCAAGCCGTTCGACCACACCGATCTATACTAACGCGCTTGATAAATACATCCGATCGCACCGGATTGGCCGAATCACCATCACACATGATCGTTGATCGGGTCACTATGTACGGCTCTCGGCCACCTTGATCGAATGGATGCCATCTAATCCGGGGAAAAAGAGAAAGGTCCAAGCATGCACGTGGTGTTTCTACACTCAACCGGTTCACTCCCTCTTTTGGCATGTTACACATGCACATCTAGTTATAAGCTCCACTTGAATTTCTTTAGCACACCCGATGTGTGTCCTATATAGGTTGGGAACTTTCCAAAAGTCACCTTAAGCAAGTGCTAGAGACAAAACACCAAAAGACAAAAATAATAAAAAATTTCAAAAGACAAAACACTAAAAGACAACAGTCTTCTCTCTCTCATTACCAGTTTTGAGGGGGCACGAGGATCGTAACATAGTATTAGAGCTAGGCCCCACTCTGTCTCCTCTCCATTTGGTCCCATCACATGCACCCTCTTCTCTATCCCTCTGATCGAGAGGTGCTCTGCGTGCGGGCCGGTGCTGAGAATAGTCTCACATTAGTAAAGGGGTGGGAGTTCCATGTCTTCATAAACCATTGCCCCCTCCCTCTCATTACCAGTTTTGAGGGGGGACGGGAATTGTAAGTAGGGGCGGACCTACATTGGGCCCAGGAGGGGCTCCCACCCTCAATTTGGGAAAAAAAGTTACACTTACCCCCCTTGAAGTTTAGCTCAAAAACACTTAACCCCCCTATAGTTTATTTTATTCCAAATCACTCCCTAAAGTTTGAAAGTTTAGAACAATACCCCTTTTGTCACTTACTTGATTTCCTTATTTTGTAATTTTTATCTGATCTAGCTAAACTTCAGGAGGGAGGGAAGCAAAGTTTAATTTACTCAAAAAACAATTATAGCCAACTTCACATGAACGTGGCCACCACCAGCCGTCACCGCCCCACCAGCCATCAACCCTCGCCAGTCAATATCCACCGTCATGCCACCAACCACCACCCCACCACCACATGGGCCACCCGTCATCGTCTGTATTGGTGACCCACGGCAGACCTTGCAGTTTGCCGGCCACCGACGCCCATTAGGGCCACCACTGTCCGACCGACACCTACCACGGTCTGCCATCTCCCACACACGTGGCATCCCCATAGAGTTCATCCCATGGCCTTTAGTGAATAAGAATCGCGTGGGAATCGGGGCCTATTTATAGGTTTTTGGGGGTATGTATGAAATCTACACCCCCCCCCCCCACACCAAAAAAAAAAAGGATTTGGTCTATTATTTACAAACAGTGCACCTTGATTGAGTCGGCCAATTATAGTTCCAACTTTTTGAATGACTCCGACAATCAAAATTCTCCTTCACTAGAGGCAAAATCCTAATAGGCCTTTGGTTGCACGATCGAAGGAAGGGTAGGGACGTTGTCACACCGCCTGCCGAAGCCTTCAACGTGAGGTAGCGATTGTAGTTACTTTTTAATAATTATGCCCCTCATGAGGAAAAATCCTTGGTCCACCACTGATCGTAACATCAAGAAAAAAAAACCTATATGAAATATGGCTCCTACCTCCACCATCTCATGGCTTACTGTTCTTTGGGTTTGTGATAGGATCTATGTATGTCTAGGAAAGATTCACGAGAAGTATAAGGTGACATATTAATACTCATTTTATGTTCGGGTTGGATCGGGTGGCTCGAGCCTGATCCAAATTTAGTTCAGGTTGACTTTTGTTAAACCGAACCCAATTCTTCCTTCAATAAAATGAGCCCAAACACGACCCAAAGTCACCCATGTTGTGGTTGCTCGGTCAATTGAGCTTGAGTTGGGTTCTATAGCATACCTATATCTAATTATATATATATATATATATATATATATATATATATATATATATATATATATATATATATATATATATATATATATATATATATATATATATATATATATATATATATATATATATAGGGAAATGCTTAGGCGCGGTCCGCATCCGCAGTCATCCGATGCATGCGGCGCAGTGCGGTGCGGTGCATCGGACGGCTGCGGATGCGGATCGCACGGACCGCACCTAAGCATCCCCCTATATATATATATATATATATATATATATATATATAGATAGAGAGAGAGAGAGAGAGAGAGAGAGAGAAATGCTTGAATGCGGCATGCATGCACGCAGCAGTGCATCACACGGCTGCGGTGCGATGCCGCACGCACCGCATGCCGCAGCATAGCATGCCCATATATATATATATATATATATATATATATATATATATATATATATATATATATATATATATATATATATATATATATATATATATATATATATATATATATATAAACTTGTGGAGCTTTTGTCTCCGAGGGGTTCAGTCTGGACTCTTGTCTATTAAATCTCAAAAACAAGAGTACAAAGAACTCTGACGTCTCCCTCATCGGGTATTACAAAGGGCAATTACTACTAGCTAAGTCAAGAAGTAACTAGCTAACCCTTTGAAGTATTTGATTTCTCTATGTCTCAGCATTGTTTGAGCACAAATTTTACACCTTCAATACCTATGGATATAGAGAAACTGAGTTTCTTAACAAGGTCTAAGATGGTGCTGCCATCCATCAAATTTAATGGGAGTAGTCGCTCCCGATCAGAGATGTCTTCATGGCCTTGCAACAAGGTGCTCTGAAGTAGCCGGTCAGATTTGCCAAATGCCTGCATCAGATGCTGAGCACTCCTCTTAACTATCTTGGGTTGTGGAGCAGGAGGATTCTCCTCATGTTTACCGCCTATGCCTTGGACAAGAGAAGCTGTTGGGCCATTCGTAGACTTCGAACAAATAACATCCACTGCCTAACCAATAAGCTGTCGCCCGACTGCACGCCTTGTCGATAACTTGTTGAGCAATTTTCTCAATCTCTTCGAGGGAAGGACAAGATTCCTCCTTTGAAGAAGCAATTGTCTCTATCTCCTCAAAGGGCTTTGGCCGCACGGGTACTGGGAGAGTAAGCCTGTCATGATGAACAAGAACCTACAGATCATTAGTATTTGAATCAGAATAGTCAGAAGAGGCTATATATATCTACCTCGAACTCTGGTGACCCACCCTCGACATCCGAAGAAAGGGGATTACCTAGCTATCAAGGAGACCAAATTCCATAATGAATGTTGTAGCCCTGGATTGATAGATGCTGCCAACGGTGGTACAACATTAGAATCCTTCCTTATCTCTATGTCTGCCGGTGATAAAGCCGGTAGTACAATCTTAGGAACATTACCCTGAGGTTTAGGCACCCATACTTTTTCATATTGGTCAAAGGCTCTTGGAATTGACATACCTTAGAATCATAACTGAACACCTTGCAGAATTCACACCTTGGAGGTTTCCACTCATAAGATAAATACTGAGAGATCACTGCTACTTCCTCTATCCAATCTGATTTGTGCCTTTTGGACTTGACTCGAACAAAATATGAAAGAGTATCTTCAATCCTGATCTCCACACAACAATGGGTGAAGGATATTCTCTCTTAGCTTCATTGTAGACCGATCAACATAAAGTGGTTTACCTACTATGCTCGCAATTCTACTTATGGAACACTTGGAGCAACATTCCCTCGAAATATCTGACATCTACATCCATATGGGAATTTTGTTGAAAACCTCGCAGGCGCATTGATCTCATCCCATAATGCCATCTTCTTGACACTAATAGATGACCTTCGAAATGCCGGGGTTCCTCTGGTAGGACCTCAAACAATCTTCCTTATCCTCAAAGTGGAGTGGGAAGACACCATCATCTCTAGAGAAGAGGTCCCATCTCGATTTCGTCCTCAAAACCTTATCCACGACTGATTTTAGCTTGATGAAATAAGGTTCCTTGCCCAAGACATATCCCATAAGTTTGTGTTCCCAGATTTTAAGAATAGCTTGAACCTACTCTGCTGGGCTGTCGACAATCTTCAGATTGTCTTCAATCTCTGGCTCAATGAATTCTAGAGAAATGTCTGAGTTGGAAATAAATTCGCCACATACCTTGCTCCAGGAACCCCCATCAGGATTCTCCAATGATTGGATTTGATCACCACCCGGACTTCGAGCGCCGCTTGAGCCCTGTAGAAGACGAAAATCTCTAGCATTATGATTCTTGGTATTCATAGAGGGCCGAAGATATCAATGATCGAAATCGCGACTCGACGATAATTCTCCAAGAATAGTCGATCTATTGTCACTCCTCGAATAAGAGACCCCATGCACAAAAATCCAGTCCTAGAGAAGAGGAGGTGGGGGAGGTAAAGGCCCCTCCTTAGCGCCACCATCCATCTCTCTCTCAATCTCACATCTCTCTCTGGTAGAAGGCTCAGTTGGGGTGGTGCCTGGGATGCGGGCGATGCAGATGAGATCGATGGTGGTGCTAGGGTTGTAGGCGGCATGGAGATGGGGCACTAGGGATTGCAACTGCTGAAATCAGATGTAGACAATCCAATTCAACCAAGAATACTCTTTGGGTGGATTGATGATGCAAAGTTATCCTACCACTTGAATTGATGGATGATCTTCTTTGATGAGGGAGATTTGTAGGCTTTATATAGCTAGGCCCGATTGCATCCTCATTTACATGGATAACACCACTTCAGATGGGACACACCCATCCACATGAGTCACAGCACTTCATTGGGACACACATATTCACATGGTTGACACCACTTCCTTTCGTTTGGGCACACCCATTCACGTGGGCCACATCAGTTTTGGCGACACACCCGATTGTTCCACCGAGTGCATCCCATCTAGGGTTGGCAACGGATCGACTGCATCAAATTTGGTATCTTCTTCTTTTATATCAGGAAGCAAATTTGATACAATATAGCCGTCGATCGTCGTCGCAAGAGATAAGGAGAAAAAAAAAATAAAAAGGGGGCCTCGCACCCTTGACCTCTCGTCAAATCCAATCTCATATCGGCATTGAGCCTCTTGTTCGCTCTTCTCTCACAGGTAGAGGTGGGACTTGGGCGGGTTGAAGGGTCTGCCCATGCCCAACCCGACTTGCACAAATCTTTGCATGTTTTTCCCGTGGAACCCGGGGAACCCGTGGAAGCACAACCCGTGCTTGTCCATTCTAGTTCCTCGGGTTCCTCGGGTTGCCCAATTTGCAAAATAATAAGCGGGTTGGACAGGTTGCCCAATTAGAAATGCTTGTGCACATAAATAGATGGAAAAAAAATCCAATAGATTTTTGAATTGAATAAAAAAAATCTTTGATTTGCATAACAAAAACATAAAGTCCAACCCATATCCTCACATATTTCAAACGAATTCTTAGCATTCAACATAAAATAGGCGGTCTTTGATTTCCATAAAAAAAATTATCAAAGCATTCAACCTTAGTGTGTCACTTCCTCGGGTTCCTCGGGTTGGGGAGATCGGTTCCCAAACCTGTCCAAATTGAAATCGGGTTGATTTTTTATTGTCCAAACCCGTCCAAGTTTTTAACCAGCTTTGCCCATGTTTGTCCATTGTTCGGGTTGGGCGGGTCGGGATCGGGTCAAACCCGCCCAAGTCCCACCCCTACTCACAGGGGAACTCGTGGCAAGATGCATATAATTTTTCATTCAATCATTCAATGCCTTAAAAGTTGAGATTAGGTTTCCTTAAATAACCAAAATAGAGATAAATGAATTCCCTTATAATTTGGGTTCACAATCTTCCAAATCTCAACTTTTCATCATAATTTAAATTATCCAATATTATCTAATTAACTTCCTAATATAAAAGATTTGAATCTATTCAAATCTTATCTAACAATCAGTTTTTAAAGTAATCATAACTAATAAATCCAAAATATGTTATTTTCGGATTAAAATAATATTTTTAGAATAAAATATTTATCTTATTCCGAAATTAATATTTTATTATGAAAATACTAATTTCATGGATTATTAATCCGAAAATAATTATTTTATTTTTATTCAAGTCTCGAGATGCATGCAAGTCTCGAAACGTGTGCTCATCGATTCTGCTCCCGCATCAAACTCTTCAGCTACGAAAGAACTCGACCTCGAGTTCTGTGAGGCATATGCAGGAAGCAAAGTCAATATCTGATGGTGGAGACCCTGTAGTGGATGTCGTATTATCAAACAATCGCCTTCCGGATCCCATACAAGCAGTCTGCTGGAGTAGTGGCTGAAGTAGTCCAGTTTGAAGGAAGGCACACACAAGTGAAACTGGGGCAGTACCTGACCGGGGGTGGAAGGTCTAACTCAAGAAAGTCAACTGTTGGGACTAGTGTGCTGAAGTCGACACTCGATAACGGCTCTGTAGGTAGTGAATGCTCTACTGGAGGCAAAAATAGAGGTAATAGATCCACTGGAGGTGCTGTAGAAAGTGGAGACTCGATCGGTGGTACTATAGCAGGTAAAAGATCATCTACTAGAGAGACTGTCGGAATCGAAAACTCGTCGGGGTGTGGAATGTCCTCAGGAATCTCCACTGGCGGTACTGCTGGAGGTGGCACCACTGGTGCGGGTGGAGCCGTCGGTGCAGGAAGCACAACTGATGAAGGTCCGGCTGAGGCTCAGACTCTGCGCCATTGTATGATCGTAGCCTCTTGCTCAATCTCGCTAATCAGTTATATCACATCATCAACTCGCTCTTCAGCCGATCCTCCTTGGTGTAGAAACCATTGGACAAAAGGGTCGGTTGGCATAGTTAGCTCTCGGGCTCGATCCTTGATACACCAAACATAAATAGAATCACTAGATGTTGAAGGATGTAGTTTAAGACCCATTGTCTTTACCCAATCCATGAGTTGTGCAAAGAGTGCGGTCTGATGGAACATGACGATCAGGGGCAGTATCGTAATTTTGTAGTGTTGGGATGATTGGATGGAGGCACAGAGAGCCTGACTAGATCGAGTTCGCAAAATCGTTAAAGTTTGGTATTTTGTCCGACCAATTCCGACATCCGGTTCAAAGGTTATGACCCAACGAAGTTGTCGGGTCTGAATTGACTATTCGGGTTGGATCCGAATTCAAACAGATTCAACAATTAAAGTGAAGGGCTGTTTTTGGTTTGTCTAACAGTGGGATTAATTGACACCTTTTGATAGGTATCTAAGGGTGTGGGTGAGGGGTAAAGTGGTCAAAGTAATGGATTAAAGGTGTGATGATTTAGGGTTGTTTTGGGTTCAACTGTTCAGGTCTTTGGGGAACTAAGAGTACTGGCAGGTGCAAGGAGGGGAGGTGGCGTCCAGCACATGGAAGGCAAGCAAAGGTAGCAACAGCATAAGGTAAGAATTCTTTCCTTTTTTTTTTTTTTTTTCTAACATTCCTTTTTCTTTCATTTTTTGATTCCCTCACAGATCTGACGAGAACCTTTTTTTTCCCATATATTAGCAAAAACGGGTAAAGACGTACTGGTGACAAGCTGAGGTGGGGCCGATCGCGGGGATAGCGGGGCTGCACGTAGGAGGTCAGATCAGATCGGGGCGGAGCTAGACGGTGACGGACTGAGGTTGCAAGGGAGTGACTCGAAGGTCGGGCAGCGGCGGATTGTGACCTGACGGGGCTCGGAGGAGGGCGGTAGTAACTGGGCTACACGATGAGGGTCGGGCCGGGAGAGTCGGGGCCGTAGGGCTTGCGAATCGGGGCCAGGAGGCTGCGGTTGGGGCCGACGGCGATGACAATGTTGATGGTTGCCGGTGATGAGGAGCCTCGAATGACACCGCGGATCATCCGACGAAAGCGGAATCCGTCGAAACCCGCTTTGATACCAAATTTGATGCAATACAGCCGTCGATGGTCGTCGCAAGAGATAGGAAGAAAGAAGAAGATAAAAAGGAAGGCCTCGCACCCTTGGCCTCTCGCCAAATCCGATCTCACATCGGCATTGTGCCTCTCGCTCGCTCTCCTCTCACAGGGGAACTCGTGGCAAAATGCACACAATTTTTCATTCAATCATTCAGTGCCTTACAAGAGGAGATTAGGTCTCTTTAAATAACCAAAATAGAGATAAATGTAGTTTCTTATAATTTGGGCTCACAATCTTCCAAATCTCAACTTTCCATCATAATTTAAATTATCCAATATTATCTAATTAACTTCATAATATAAAATACTTGAATCTATTCAAATCTTATCTAAAAATCAGGTCTTAAAATAACCATAACTAATAAATCCGAAATATGCTATTTTCGGATTAAAATAATATTTTTCGGAATAAAATATTTATCTTATTTCGAAATTAATATTTTATTTCAAAAATACTAATTTCATGGATTATTAATCCGAAAATAATTATATTATTCTTATTCAAATCTCGAGATATGTGCAAGTCTCGAAACATGTGCTTATCGATTCTGCTCATGCATCACAATGGCCGATGGTCTTTGATGAGGAGGATTTGTAAGCTTTATATAGGCCCAAGTGCACCCCTACTTCAAATGGACCACACCAGTTCAGATGGGGCACATCCATTCACATGGGTCATATCATTTCATTTGGGCACACCCATTCACATGGGCCACATAGTTCGGATTGGGAGACACCCGATCATCCCATTGATTGCACACTTGATAAGTTCATCCGATCTAGGGGTGGCAATCCTTGACCTGATCGTCAACACGACCCGAAGTTAGCTGGTTTGGGTTTGTTCTAAACAGGTTCGGTCATAAACAGGTTGACTCAACTAATCCATTTATTAATGAATCGGGTTGGGGTTAGTACTTATAACCCAATTGACTCGACCTTATCCGTTTACCAAATAGGTTGTGTCAACCTGACCAAACCCATCCAACCTGACCCAACCCGAAAAAAAATGACCAGTTCATATGGGTTTTGTTGACCCGGTCTGACCCGACTGATTTATCAAAAAGGTTAAATGGGTTGGGTTGGCTCGGGTTGGGTCAAGGGTCAACCTGTTTGTTAGACGGATTGGGTTTGGATTTAAGCTTTTGACCCGTTCATTAAACGGGTCGGTTTGTTAGATGTTTTGCCTTTGTACCTATATCTCAACCCGGTCCGAACCCGATCCGGCCCGACCGATTGCTACCCCTAACCCGATCGCATCGGATCAAGTATGCTCTAGGCCACCTTGATCGAACGAATGTGATCTACTCCGGGAAAAAGAGAAAAGGCCCACGTGCACGTGGTGGTGTTATACTAAACCAATTCATTCATTCCCTCTTTTGCATGTTACACATGCACAACCGATTCATTCATTCCCTTTTTTTTTTTTTTGTTAATTTGGTAACCAGCTTATTTTAATATATCAAAAGATTACATCATTGTTTAACCATCCAACTGGTGTAAGATCATGGTCTACAATCATTATGGACAAGCCTTATAACTTCTAGAGGAAAATCAAACGTCCAGAATCTAACAGTTTCCGTGACCTGGGCATATCTGGCGAACCAATCTGCTACTGAGTTTTCTTCGCGATAGACGTAAGATAACCGGACTCTTGTCGTAGACTAGAGCAAAGACTTGCAATCGGCAATGAGGAGGGATGAGACAATATCTAGATCTGTAGCCACTTAATTGTGAGAGTACATTTTGAGAGTTCCTTCAGTCCACAGTGCCAGCCCGGGAAACAATGTAGTGACTACGAGAAGTCATTCCCATAGTCCTCTTGACTCCACCCCTTGCACAGAGGCCATGGTTAGAGAGACTGCACCCGCAATAAGAAGGATCCCATTATGATCACGAATAGCAAAGGCCACGTCTGCCCGCTGACATAGTCGTTTGATCCACTTGACTTTTTTTTAGCACACCCGATGGGTGTCTAAAAGATAAAAATAAAAACAAGAGCCATGAAAATTACAAATAAACCCTTGTTCTTTTGAAAATATCCAACAACACTGACATTGCTCCTTGTCCAGATGGATACAACCACCATGCGTTCAAGACTTATTGGGCGATTGTCAAATTGGATGTGAAGAATATGGTGGATACCTTCTTTAAAACAGGAAGAATTTGTTGGGTGTGTGTTTTAAAACCACACAAAGGAATGGGCTTTTAGTCCCATATCGGTAAGGGGAAAAATCCCCTACCAACTTAAATAGGATTGCCCACTTCCCCCCACTAGTCATCACACTAGAGGAGGGGCTCCACTAGCCCACACACGCGCGCGCGTGTGTGTGCCGTGCCGAGCCGGGCCGGGCCTGGGCTTGGGCATGGGCTGGGCGGCGCGTGTGTGTGCGCCCGCGGACCCGGACACGATAGCACCTCCGAAATGGGCTGGTCCGCACCTGCCCTATTTTTACTTTTTGCTTTTAAGTCCTCCACTATTTATTATTTACCAATTATTTACCATTTGGGACACTAGCCGTTACGCGAGAAGCGCTGCATGCTAGCCGTTACGTACAGGCTCGCTGCGAGCTGTAACGTGCGAGGTTAATGGGCTTAATCGCAGCCCATTAACCACTCCCCTCTTTCAGCCTCCCATTAACAGCCCGAGGCCTATATAAGGCCCGGTGCAGCTATGGGATTGAGACAGTCCGAATTTCGGAATTCATCCCTGCTTACTGTCTCTCTCTCTCTCCCATTCTCTCGGTCGTGGTGTTGTTGTGCTGCCCCTTTGCTCCGAAGAGACTCCCTCTCTCGGACCAAAGCTTTGCTGCGGTGCTGCCTCCCGGCCTCGAGAAGTCGTCATCGAGTCGCTGGGTTCCTGAAAGTCTACGAGGTTCGCAAAGCCTTCTTGGAGTCGTGCCGACGAGAAGGAGGTCGCCTGACCGGGGTCGCCGTATCTCCGAGAACAATTGCCACGAGACCCGCACGAGGGGGGCAATAAGATTCTTGGGACAGTGCCTAGCACGCTTCGACCACAGGCCAGAGTTTTCTAACTCTTCTTTTGTCCTGATATTAGATCTAAAATAATCGACTTGCATCTAATAGAGAAATCTAAATAATTAGATATATTTTAGATAGATTGTATCTCTCTTTTAGAAAAGTTCGGCAAGGTGAATGACGGTTCCATAGAACCCGCTCTGCCTTGGCAAACAATTTCTAAAAGAAATTTGTGACCTGTCCTTGTTTGCGAAAATAACATTTGCTAATCAATTTTAATATTAAGAATTTGATTAAATCCCAAATTTGCTAGTTTAGAACGATTAGATTTCCAACAATCCAAGAATCTTATTGTAATTTAATCGTTCATAAGTTATTTTCTTTGCAACGTGCTCACTAAGTTAGCCTACGTGATCATCTATTAGTCTTTATTTCGTGCTACCTATTAGTTGCTACTAATTACAAAACTATTTTCTACAAAAGTAAATTAGAAGCATAGATTATAGAAAAGACTAAAAGTCGTCATTGAAATATTCCACTGCCTACGGTGTCAAGAAAGGCTTGTCAAACCGGCATTAAATTGCCCAAGGTAGCTTGGTATTTGAGCGAGCCTAGTGCTCCACCTCCTACCTGGAGCCCATCTGGCCGTTAGGATTTGGAAGTTTCATTTGGACTTCTAAAAGTCGAATCTATCTAGGTGTACTTTAAAATTGACAAAACTTGTTTTTCAATCCACAGATTTCAATTCCTAATTTTGGTCCGAAATGGCCTCACCAAACCGTGAAACCCTTAGTGCTAAACCCGAGAAGTTTGACGGGTCTAACTTCAAGAGGTGGCAAAACCAGATGCGATTCTGGCTAACCACACTTGGGTTACTGTCAGCCATAGGTGAAACCGCACCAGGAATATCCAACGGGTCCAGCCAAACTCGTCGTACCCGAGCCTCCACTTCTCAACCTGAACCTGAACCAACTTTTGGTATTCCCACTAGGACCCCAGAAGAAATCAACTACCATGGCCTTCATAGGATCCTAGGGGCCTTATCTGATAGATTATACGATATCTATTATACCATTCAAAACCCTAAGGACCTATGGGATACCCTAGAGCGTAAGTATGGCCTAGATGATGCTGGAGTAAAACGCTTCAAAGCGTCTGACTTCAACAGCTTCAAAATGGTTGACTCCAAACCCATGAATGATCAGATTCATGAGTTTGAGAACCTAGTCCAACATCTGAAGACTAATGGTTCCACCCTTGATGAAACCTTCCAGATAGCCTGTCTTATAGATAAACTACCTGCTTCTTGGTCTGAATTCTCTAAGCACCTAAGTCATACCCAAGGTGACCTAACCCTAACTCAAGTTCTAAACTCTATTAGAATTGAGGAGCAACATAGGCTCAGGGAAAAGGGATCCTCTGAATCCAAACCCAAGGTCAACAACGTAGAGGGTCAACCGTCTAAACCATTCCAAAAACCTAAATATAAGTTCCAGAAGAAACCCTTCCACCCTAAGCCTAAGCCATACACCAAGAAGCCCTACCATAGTAACCATAACCCAAACCATCCCAAGGACCAAAAGAAGGAAGGAGTGCGTTGCTGCTATGTCTGCGGTCGGACCAATCACATGGCCAACCAATGCTTCTACAAGAAGACAGCACCACCTCCAAATCCAAGAAGAAATGGTCCAACGCCACCCGGCTCCCAAGTCAACATGGTGACCTCTGGAGCTGGCTCTTCTGGGACCGCTTTCAGGTCTGTTCTCTTCACCCCTGAAGTTAACATGACCTTTCAAGCATTTGATTGGTGGATTGACACAGGAGCTAACATTCATGTTTGCTCTGATCAATCTTTGTTTTCCACCTATCAGGTCTCAGGTGGAGGAGCTGTAAGCATGGGGAACAATGCTGAGGCTCGTGTGCTAGGGATAGGACGGATCGACCTGAAGCTGACGTCGGAGAAGACCCTAACCCTGCGCGGAGTCCACCACGTTCCGGAGATTAGAAGGAATTTAATTAGTGGGTCCTTATTAGTCCAACAGGGCTATAAGCTTGTATTTGAGTCCAATAAAGTTGTAATAACTAAAGGAATGAATTTTATTGGAAAAGGATTTCTTTGTGATGGCTTATTTAAATTAAATGTCTTTAATCCTTCGTCTACAATTCTGAATGTTGAGTCTTCGGTCACTTGGCACCAAAGACTAGGTCATGTAAATTATAATTCTATTAAGAAACTCATGACCTTAAACATTATTCCTAAATCCGATACTAGGAATCTCGACAAGTGCGAGATATGCGTAGAAGCCAAACTACCTAAGAAATCTTTTAAAACCATCGATCGAGACTCCCATATACTTGAATTAATTCACAGCGATGTCTGTGATTCTGGGAGAACCTCGAGAGGTGGCAATAGATATTTTGTAACGTTCATAGATGACGCTTCAAAATATTGCCACCTATACCTAATTAAAACTAAGGATGAAGTACTCAGTAAATTTAAAATTTACAGAGCTCTGGTTGAAAACCAATTAGACGAATCCATTAAGATCCTCAGGTCAGACCGAGGAGGGGAGTACACCTCAAATGAGTTAAGTGAGTACTGTGATGACTATGGAATACTCCATGAAGTCACAGCTCCTTACACTCCCCAATCCAACGGTGTAGCGGAGAGGAAAAACAGAACCCTAATGAACATGGTCAATTCCATGTTACTAAGCTCTGGAGCTCCAGAGAACTTGTGGGGGGAAGCCCTAATGACGGCTTGTTTTATCCTTAACCGCATTCCGTTCAAACATAATGACTTGACCCCATACGAAGTATGGAAACATAGGAAACCTAACTTAGAATACCTAAAAGTGTGGGGGTGCCTAGCTAAGGTAAAAATCCCCGATAACAAAAGAAAGAAGATAGGACCTAAGACTGTAGATGCCATCTTTATTGGCTACGCTTCAGACAGTAACGCTAATCGTTTTTTAGTGTTTAACTCTGAAATAAGCGAAATAGCCAATAACACCATAATCGAAGCAAGAGATGCTTCATACTTCGAAAACATCCTTCCGTATAAGACTAGGATCAACACTAGGATTAATACCAATAACCAGGCCTCCAGTTCTAATCAGGTGACTCAGATCGAACCTGAAGTCCAATTAGAACCTGAAGACCAGACTGAACCGGTAACCCAAACCGAACCTAGGAGGAGTAAACGTGCCCGTGTAGAGAAAGTCTTTGATGACTTCTATGCACTTATGGTGGAGAACTCTCCCTCCACCTATACAGATGCCATGAAGTCCATAGACTCACCTTTTTGGAAAGAAGCCATAGATAACGAATTCCAATCTATACTTCAAAACCATACCTGGGAACTCACCAATTTACCTCCTGGTTGTAAAACCATAGGATGTAAATGGGTGTTTAAGAAAAAGCTTAGACCCGACGGTACCATAGATAAATTTAAGGCACGACTTGTAGCCAAGGGCTTTACCCAAAAACCAGGGATAGACTACTTTGATGTCTACTCACCTGTCGCTAGGATAACCACGATTAGGATCCTCATCGCCTTAGCTTCAATATATAAGCTAGTCATACATCAAATGGATGTAAAGACTGCTTTCTTGAATGGCGACCTTAATGAGGAAATATACATGGACCAACCCGAGGGATTTACTGCACCTGGACAAGAGGGAAAGGTGTGTAAGTTAATTCGATCCCTCTATGGACTTAAACAAGCCCCAAAACAATGGCACATGAAATTCGATGAAGTTATCTTATCCTATGGATTTGATATCAATTCAACGGATGAATGTGTATACCATAAAGTAGATGGTAATAATATTGTCATTTTATGTTTGTATGTTGACGATATTCTGATATTCGGTTCAAACATACAAATCATAAATGATATCAAACAGTTTTTGTCCCAAAACTTTGACATGAAAGATTTAGGACAAGCCGACGTTATTTTGAACACTAAGATCATTAGGAAGAACAATGGCTTAGTGTTATCCCAATCCCACTATGTCGAGAAAATCCTTAGGAAATTTTACGACCCCGATTGCCAACCGGTATCCACACCATATGATCCAAATACCCATCTAACAAAGAATACTGGACTTCCTAGACTACAGAGCGAGTATGCTCAAATCATAGGATCGCTAGGTTTTCTAGCAAACTATACTCGACCCGATATCGCTTACGCGGTAAATAGACTTAGTCGTTATACGTCTAACCCAAATTTATCCCATTGGAATGCGTTAGAAAGAATTTTTAGATATCTTAAGGGAACCATATCATACGGTCTCCACTATAGTGGATATCCAGCTGTATTAGAGGGATACTCTGATGCTAACTGGATTAGTGACTCAATAGATATTAAGTCCACAACCGGATATGTATTCCTACTAGGAGGTGCAGCCATATCTTGGAAATCCACCAAACAAACTGTTATAGCTAGGAGTACTATGGAATCAGAAATGATAGCGCTAGATACCACTAGCACAGAAGCAGAATGGCTTCGAGATCTCCTATATGAGATCCCATTGATAGAAAAGCCTTTACCGGCTATATCTATCCATTGTGATTGTCGATCAGCTATTGATAAATGTAATCAAGAAAATGCTGATGTAAAAATAAATCGACATCTGAAAGTGAGACATAGATCTCTCAGATATAAGATGAAAAATCAAATAATTGCCCTAGACTTTGTTAGATCCGAAAAGAATTTGGCGGATCATCTAACTAAGGGCTTATCTAGGACAGTGGTCTTAGAATCGTCGAGGGGGATGGGATTAAGCCCATAAGAAAAATCACCGCAGTGGGAACCCAACCTCACGGAGGTTCAATGGGTAGAAACAAACTGTAGTAGTGATTGAAAATGAGGAGCACTGAATAATGCTCCCGTCCCTATGACGTCAGTGCTTATTAAAAGCAAGGGGTAGGATGAGTTTACAACTCTTAATAAGTCCAAGACCCATGAGGCGGGGTGTCGCCTTGCTCACACCCCTATTAGGACTTACCTATATGTATGTCGTTGTGAGGCCGCAACTCTGGGACCAGGGCTGCTCCCTAGAAACATACAAGAAAAGATATCTGCGCAAGGCCATTAATAGCGCAACCCGCTTAGAACCATCGAAAACTGTACTACGTGTACTACTTGTAGAAACCCGATAAATGAGACTGGTTCAAGGCGTAGTCCACCAAGTCCTCACGGATGTATACAACTGTACTAAGTGGAGGTTCAAACCGGAAGGTACCTACACCTACTGCGTAGTATAAGGAATCCAGCAAAGTCCTTTTACTTTATATTTTGAATTTTTTAAATTATTTAATATTTAGTGGTTTTAAACACATGTGGGGGATTGTTGGGTGTGTGTTTTAAAACCACACAAAGGAATGGGCTTTTAGTCCCATATCGGTAAGGGGAAAAATCCCCTACCAACTTAAATAGGATTGCCCACTTCCCCCCACTAGTCATCACACTAGAGGAGGGGCTCCACTAGCCCACACACGCGCGCGCGTGTGTGTGCCGTGCCGAGCCGGGCCGGGCCTGGGCTTGGGCATGGGCTGGGCGGCGCGTGTGTGTGCGCCCGCGGACCCGGACACGATAGCACCTCCGAAATGGGCTGGTCCGCACCTGCCCTATTTTTACTTTTTGCTTTTAAGTCCTCCACTATTTATTATTTACCAATTATTTACCATTTGGGACACTAGCCGTTACGCGAGAAGCGCTGCATGCTAGCCGTTACGTACAGGCTCGCTGCGAGCTGTAACGTGCGAGGTTAATGGGCTTAATCGCAGCCCATTAACCACTCCCCTCTTTCAGCCTCCCATTAACAGCCCGAGGCCTATATAAGGCCCGGTGCAGCTATGGGATTGAGACAGTCCGAATTTCGGAATTCATCCCTGCTTACTGTCTCTCTCTCTCTCCCATTCTCTCGGTCGTGGTGTTGTTGTGCTGCCCCTTTGCTCCGAAGAGACTCCCTCTCTCGGACCAAAGCTTTGCTGCGGTGCTGCCTCCCGGCCTCGAGAAGTCGTCATCGAGTCGCTGGGTTCCTGAAAGTCTACGAGGTTCGCAAAGCCTTCTTGGAGTCGTGCCGACGAGAAGGAGGTCGCCTGACCGGGGTCGCCGTATCTCCGAGAACAATTGCCACGAGACCCGCACGAGGGGGGCAATAAGATTCTTGGGACAGTGCCTAGCACGCTTCGACCACAGGCCAGAGTTTTCTAACTCTTCTTTTGTCCTGATATTAGATCTAAAATAATCGACTTGCATCTAATAGAGAAATCTAAATAATTAGATATATTTTAGATAGATTGTATCTCTCTTTTAGAAAAGTTCGGCAAGGTGAATGACGGTTCCATAGAACCCGCTCTGCCTTGGCAAACAATTTCTAAAAGAAATTTGTGACCTGTCCTTGTTTGCGAAAATAACATTTGCTAATCAATTTTAATATTAAGAATTTGATTAAATCCCAAATTTGCTAGTTTAGAACGATTAGATTTCCAACAGAATTCTCCATGAAATTAATCACAGTTAGTTTTCTCCAAGTGTGAGTGCACTCCTTAGGGTGTTCCAACAACTGTTTGGACTGCCTATGGAATTGGTCTGAATAGCTATTCGGACTGGTAAGGGAGCGCTCAAATGAATTATATTTGTCCGGATGACTATGGGCGCTTTTCCTAGTCGGCCTTCATCAAGGGCATGAGCATCCTTGATAGCGTGGCAACTGCTCAGGAGGTCCTCCACTTCCTCCGTGAGAGGCACGAAGAGGCGGTGTTGCTCAAGTTGGACTTTGAGAAGGCGTTTGATAGGCTTGGCTAGGGATTCCTTCTGGAGAGTCTTCGGCGCAGGGGGTTCCCCTCTTCCTGGGTAGGCTGGATTGGCGACTGCCTCTTCTCCTCCAGACTTTCGTGCCTCTTGAACGGGGAGGCAGGCAATTTCTTTCTGATGTGCAGAGGGGTGAAGCAGGGTTGCCCCTTATCCCCCTTCCTCTTCATTCTGGCGGTCGACATCTTTGATGCGGTGTTGCGTCAGTCGGTCTAAGTGGGGCTCCTGAGGGGGATCAGTTCAGATACCTGGGAGGTCTCCAATCTCCACTTCGCGGACGACACTCTACTGTTCCTTAGGGCGGACCGAGGCCATGCGATGATCCTCCGGTTGCTCTTCCAGTGCTTCAGGCTGGCGTTCGGGCTGAAGGTCAACTTCGCGAAGTCTACGCTGTTCTACTTGGGAGGGGATCAGGACTTCTCCTTGGACCTTTCTCTCATCCTTGGCTGCGGCGTAGGCTCTTTTTCCCTTCTGCTACTTGGGCATCCCCCTATCTGACAGGCGCCTACCCCGGGATGGTTGGCTGGAACTGATCCAGAAGTTGGAGAAGCGTCTGGCCGGGTGGAAGCGAAACCTTCTCTCGATCGGTGGGAGCCTCACCTTGGTCAACTCCGTCCTGTCGTCAATCCCGTCCTACTTCCTTTCCTTCTATCACTTCCCGTCTTAGGTTATTACCCGGATTGACCGGATCCAGAGGAACTTTCTGTGGAGAGGGACTGCTGACAAGGGCTCCTACCCTGTCTTGGCGTGGGGCAGTGTCTGTAAGTCTAAGGAGCAAGGGGGACTTGGAGTCCTCAACCTGAGGGAATTCAATCAGGCGATGCTGGTGAAGTGGTGGTGGAGGCTGCAGACAGGCTCTGGAGATACCTGGCGGAGTGTAATCTCGGTGAGGTACTTCAGGAGGTTCTCTCCTCTCCATTCCAAATCTCGGGTCTCTGGTCGGATCTCGCCTTTCTAGAAAGGCAGTACCAAGGTCTCAAGGATTTTCCGTTGCGGGTCCAGGTTGGTTGTGGGTTCGGGGAGGATGACTAGATTATGGGAGGATATCTGGCTTGGTGATCTCCCGTTGAGAACGATTTTCGGTAATCTTTATGGCCTAACTTCGTGTCCTTAGGCCTCGGTCAGGTCCCAGGCCACGGTTCGTGGAGGGGTCACCATCTGGAGGCCTAGGTTTGCAGGACCGGTTCTGCAGGAGCTTACCCAGGACCATGTGGACCTGTTGCAGCTTCTGAGTGGGATCTCCCTCTCGGATTCGCCTGATCGGGCGGGCTGGCGCTGGACTAGCTCGGGTGACTACACAGTCAGGAGCTGTTACTCCTTCCTTAACTTCGGGGGAGTCTTTTGCCCCCCCGGCTAAGGCCATTTGGCGGTCCAGGTGCCCTCTCAAGACAAGGATCTTCATGCTCCTAGCTCTTCGGAATAGGATCCTCACAAAAGTCAACCTCTTGAGAAGGGTCTCGGACCCGACTTGCGGCCTATGCAGCAGCGAGGAGGAGACTACTGATCATCTACTGATGGGATGCGACTTCTCGAGGGCGGTCTGGTCCCACTTTACGACTGGCCGGCATAGGGGTTAGGCAGGTCCCGGGTTCTGTCTCGGAGCTGTGGAGTCGTTGGTGGCGTAGATGATTCAAGGGCCGAGACCGACAGGCTTGGGACTCGCTAGCGGTTGGTATTTCGTGGTCCTTATGGATGGAGTGGAATATGAGGTCTTTCAAGAACCGCCAACTTCTTGTGGACAGAGTGATCCTCTCCACGAAGTTGTTGGTCCACCTCTGGGCGTCTTGCGCTCCAGAGGGAGTGAGGGCTTCCCTGCAGAGAATTTGTACTTCTATTACTTGAGCTGTAACTTTCTCCTCCCTTCTTCCTATTAATAAACGGGTAGGGGTCCAGGCCGAACCCCCCCTCAGCATCTGAGGGATTTCTCAAAAAAAAAAAAAAAAAAGTCTACGGGCACTTTTCTTAATGGCGTTTGAAAAGTCTTTCAGATCCATAATCCCCAACCCCTTGTTTAATGAGTCTAGTAACCGAACAACCTTTCGGACGCCTAAGCGCTAGTCATCCAGAATTCAACGAGGGCCGACTTTTATACTTCCCTTTTATTTCAACTTTTCATCCTCTTTACAAATCTGATTTTGTGTGTGGTCTGCAATCGAGGGCTACATTTTGAAAGGGAAAGAGATCGAGGGAAAAAAAACGGGGTGTGGTGATGCTCCTAATTTCTATGTTCAATTTTCAACCATTTGCTGGCTAGAAGTCTAAATTTTTTTCTCTTTTCGATATTCATGTTTCTATTGAAAATAACTCATCATTTGTGGGCATATGATTGTGGTTGATTAAGAATTAGTCCCCCCGAATGTGTTATGCCACCCAAACTGAATGGATTTTTGCCTCCCAAACCGAATGGGTTTTGCCATCAAAGAGGACAGATTGTGTTTTGCCGTTGAAGGTGGCCGCTCCAGTGCCGTCAAGCACATGCATTACTAGTTTATTTATATAAGATACTGATTATGCTAATTGGCTAACATTGCGGGAGAAAGTACTATTTAACTTGTGCGTTTAAGTGTGCAGCGGACAACTCTTGTTCTAGACAAAGCTTGTCAAATAAGATCAAGTACTTTGATCTATATTTGTTTTGAGGTTGAGAAATGCATTTGTCTCAACTCTTGCAAAGAAAGTTGTAAGTCAGTGAAAATCAAAGGAAAACAAAAATTTTCTTACTTTCTCGAGAGCTTTAGAAATTTAAAGGTTTTAGCCAAAAGTTAAGCTCAATGGGAAGATTGCGACCACATTGCGGGGTATCACATTTGTTGGTTTAATTTGTGTGTTTAAACCATTTTGTGAGAAAATACATGTAATCCTATAGTTAAGTGTATGATTATGCTCGCAACAACCATGAAGATTACTCAAGTGGATCACAGTAAAGAAAAAGCACATTCGAAGACCTGACAATCCATCACACTACTCTAAATGCTTATCTAAGAGACACGAGATGGGTATGTTAGATTTAATGGATTGGTTTTCATAATTGTCTTATTTTTTTTTAAGATTATGATTTTTGGTTTACTTCGTCTTTTTGTGAAAAAGCTTAAAATTCATGATTTTGAAATTTGTCTATACCTGGTGGAAAAAGGAGTTCTTGTGAAAGATTTTTTTTATAGATTCAAAATATCTTTTTATCGAATTTTAGGTTTTAAGTTGATATTATACTTATAGATTTTCTTTGATTTTTTCGGTCTAAAATATTTTAAATTTTTTGTTCCACCAATCTTTCTTTATTTAGCAAGATTTAAAAGTATGTTTTTGTATACGAACTTGAAAATTTCATATAAATCTTTATTTAGCAAGATTTAAAAGTCTATTTTTTATTTAGCAAGATTTAAAAGTATGTGTTGTTGTCATACTCATTAACTTGAAGCTTTTTATTTTTTGACATCCGTGACTGTCCCAAAATCTTTCGAGCAATACATCCACTTCGAGCTTAGACTAATCCCTCCGAGAACGCCTACCGACCCACTCGGAAGTTTCTTAACGCATTCTGGAAGGAATTGAACCAACAACCTCACCAAAGCATTAGTTGTGAGAACAATTTTGTTCCAACCTCCTTAAAGAGGTTGGAGCATACCCTCTCTCTCATTTGCCCATTTAGCGGGCATGTATGTCATTTCGTACTATTCATCATGGTGAAATGACCAAAAACCCTAAAAATGGACCAATGAGAGAGAGGGTGATGTTCCAACCTCTTTTAAGGAGGTTGGAACAAAATCGTTCTCATCAGTTGGTTACCAACTCCCCCATCCCTTGGGGGATTTATTAATCTGGAACTCAATACTTTGGAAAACATGTCAAGTGTTGGTGCATGGAGGATATTAGCTATCCGAACAACTGCTTAGCTATCCGAACAGTTGCTTAGCTATCTAAATAGCTAAAGCTAGTTTTGTGCGAGGCGTCCGAATAACGGTTCAGGATGCATCTGTCAATTCGAACTACCGTTCGGACCGTGTTTGTATAGGTTCGGGTTAAACTAGCTCCATGATGGGTTTGGCTTGTTAGGATGAGTCTAATCTCACCCATAAGTGGTAAAACAATCTTTCGCTATTGGGTGTGTGTGGAACTTTAAAGGAGAAATAAAGGAGAGCCTTTGCTTGGATCTCAAGATCTTTTGGATTTCATATTCTTTTTCTTCCGCCCTTCAAGTGAATCTTCAAAGGTTTGATCCTTCTTACTTACATGTAGCTCTTTCAATTGCTTGCATCGATTTGATCGGTTGCATACTTGTTTATTTCCCATCGGATTTCTTGGCTTTCCCTTAGTTTTAATTTTGGGGTTGATTTGCTTTGGATTCGTCTCACTCTACCCTTACAAATCCCAAGTAATGAGTTTTCTCAAGTGATTCGGGATAGTAGCTTGTTCGTGCTTGAGCGAATCTTGCACCAAGACTCCTAATTCCTCTTATTAGGTTTTTGGGTGAACCATAGTAATTCCTTTAAGGTCCATCGATTGGTGAAAATCGATAAAGTACGTAATCCCGTATATGGTGATAGTACCCATAATGGGATACAATTTAATTGCTTTTGGGTGCGCTCGACCTCTGGTAAGGTCAACGTTGGGGTGTCTCCGCTTGTGAAGAGAGAGTCTGTGTGTCATCATAAGTAAGCATATAGAGTTGCCCGTGTTGGATCGAACGAAAGACGACCAAAGGTTGGAGGCTTGTGAAGAGCCGATGAGGAGTCAGATTTGGTGGAGCATTGATGCGAACTCTAAGTAGGGTCCGTGAAACTTTTCTCTCTTCTTGTACCTTTACAGTTTAGTGGATTGCTTTCATCATTCGGCCAAGCCGACGAGGTTTTTCCCATGAAGGATTTTCTCGTAAAAAATCATTTTGTGTAGTTTTTGTTCATACAAGCCTTATATGATTTATCTCTGCACTTGAGCATATTTTGATCAGTGTTTATTGAGAGTAGGAAGATAGAGAACCACCAACCATTAAACCACCCTGCATAAATCTACTTAACCATTTTGAGGTGAGGAGAAAACAAATGCTAGCAGTTAATTTTAATCTACTGGGAGTCTAACTTGGTGCCTTCCACCAAGGCAATCGAAGGAGGTAACCTTTAATTTGTTTGCTCGGCCACCACGCGCTTGTCCCCGGCCTTACTTTAACAACAAGTTTCCCAAAGACCTAGGAACCAATCGTGATTCTAGCTAAGGTATTACTGTCACTCCCCAATCTACTTTCCTACACTAATCCTTGAGTATTGTTGACTTAAGATTTATAATCACTAGTCACAAACCATTTACTAAAAACCATATTTTGTAAAAACAGTAATATTTTAGGCATATAGTAAAAAATAAAATTTAATAAAATATTTTTCCAAGAAAATGATCATCCTGATTGATTTATGGTGACCATATTGCTAAGTTAACTCCAAGAGATGCAGAGGATGAGATTAATTCGAGCTTCTTGGCTGTCGGTATGTACAAAAACACACAAGAGAATACCGATAGATTGATCTACCGGATCCCTCTTCTAATGCTCAAGTCAGTGATCTCTCCCAACAAAAATTAAAAACTTGAAAAAAATTCTAGGGTTTTAGAGTGTCTGTATGCGTACGTGAAATAGAAGAGTGGTCCTCAACTTATAGGTGATCTTCGAAAGTTGCTTATAACTAACCTTTGCACTTTACAACTGTCACTGAGTTGCCAATGGTAACATGACTCTAAGTCATGATTATCCTGTAACTGAATTGTTCAACTCTTAAGCAACCTACAGAACTGCTTCTGCATAGTACCTGATTGATCTTCTACCCATTTCCCTAATATGCAAACCTTAGGTTAAGCAGCTGGGTGCTTAACTCTCGACCTAATCATATCTTTGGATGTAGAGATTCTGAAGAGATTATCGGCGCAGAGACCTCAACGATAGAGCTTGTATCTCCATCCTAAGACGCGGAGGATCTGAGGATGGATATAAGTTCAATCAGAATCACATTCTGTTACGTCTTCCCTGAAAAATAAGTTCTACCTCTATGCGGACATCAGCTTAACCCCACCGGAACCGGAAGGGACACTCCAAAATCCCAAAAATCAAAAGGGGGAAAGGGAAGGAGAAGGATGCTGACGCCAATCAAGACCTAGATCTGAACCTAGGAAGAAGATTGTCGAACTCCCAGCCCCCCCGGCACCACTAGCGGCGACGACCAAGGGGGCGAAGGGTAGAACGCCAAGACCCTAAGCGGGCCTCTCTTTGACCCTTTTACTTGCTGTAGAATGCAATAGATCTCACTAGTTGGTAACTTAAAGCACTCAACAACAGTGTCTCAATTCATAACTCGCTCAGGATTCAAAGCTTTCTCCATTAACAAACAATAACAATATTGCCCACTGGTTTATAAGGGAGCAATACTTGGCTGTGCCGTGGGGACTTGGCATGATATGATTGGTCCGAGTCCAACATTAACATGTATATAAGAAAGAAATAATCAGACCCTAAGGCCCTATTTGGATAGGATTCTGATTCTGGGATTCTAGGAGCCTGGAATCCCAAAATCTCAAAAAAGGGCTCTGGAACCAGGAGCCTCGATTTTGGGCTCCAGAAAAATGGCTCTCAGAAGTACATTTTGGGCTCTCCTTAGAAACACTTTTTGGGATCGGGTTGTATCAAAAAAGGCTCTGTCTTTTTTAGGGATTCTGGATTGCTAGAATCCTAGAATCCTGGAATCGGAGCATATCTAAACAGGCCCTAATTACGTACATAGAGATCATTCATAGCCCTCTACACCACCCCAGGTCTCATTTGCACCTCCCTTTTCCTCCACTCTCCCCATCGGATCCCTCCGCCGCTGCTGCTAGTACCTCCCTCCTCCACCGCTTCATTGTTGGATCCCTCCGTCATCGCCTTAGCCCGATTTGTCCACCATCGCCTCCGCCAGCTCCTTCCATTCTCATCGTGGCATGGGGTTAAACAATCTCCATACATTATCATTCTTTTAAAAAATTATTACTTCCAGGTGCAGACTTAGAAGCCTCGAGGTGAGGGGGGTTGGACATGGACTCCGACCTGCTTATTAAAAAATAGCAGAATACCTACATCTTAAGTCATTGCCAACACATCACAAAAGGTTCGTAACTTACCATCCAAAAGAGCGTCACAACCAACACCCCACTCTTGGATCGCCAGACAGATACCTGAAATAATATCTTCTTGTGATCTTATCAGACCAATTATAACATTCAATGTCTAGGGTACATCTGAAGTTGTAGCCAAGTTTTTGTTTCTATAATGGAAACTGGTACGAGATAGGAGTCAATTACGATTCCCCTAAATATTTGCCAATGTTGGGTTCGACTCCCCTTAAGCTTTGTACTCTTACCAAATTTTCACTGTTGGTGTTCGATAAGTCCCACTTGGCACAAACTGCATCACAATCGTCAGTTGAAGGGTATTGTAACATCCGCCCCAAACACACAAGATATTGTCCACTTTGCCCATGCCCGCACGAGAACTTCCTAGGGGGTCACCCATCCTGGTACTACTCTCGCCCGAGCACGCCTAACTACGGAGTTCTTACGAAATCCGTAACGGCGCACGGTTTTAAAACGCGTCTTCTATGTTTGGGAGGGGAAATTATATAAGTAGCTCCGGATCTTCTTCTCTTCAAACGATGTGGGGCTAACTCGTGGCCTTGTATAGCTCACCTCACCTCACCTCATCCATCTTGGCATCCCAGCCTCAGGAATCTTGGCTCTTGGCTATTGGCCTATTGGATCTTGGTCGTCACAATCCACCCCCCTTAGGGCTATACGTCCTCGTGTAGGGTTAGACCCCCCCATCCCGAGGAGAACCGGCTCTGATACCATTTTGTAACATCCACCCCAAGCACACAAGATACAGTCCGCTTTGCCCGTGCCCGCACGAGAATTTCCTAGGGTGGTCACCCATCCTGGTACGACTTTCGCCCGAGCACGCTTAACTATGGAGTTCTTATGAAATCCGTAGCGGCTCACGGTTTTAAAACGCGTCTTCTATGTTTGGGAGGGAAAATTATATAAGTAGCTCAAGATCTCCTTCTCTTCGAGCAATGTGGGGCTAACTCATGGCCTTGTACACCTCACCTGACCTGACCTCATCCATCTTGGTATCCCAGCCTCAGGAGTCTTGGCTCTTGGCTATTGGCCTATTGGATCTTGATCGTCACAATCCACCCCTCCTTAGGGCTACACGTCCTCGTATAGGGTTATACCCCCCCAAGGAGAACCGACTCTGATACCAAGTTGTAACATCCGCTCCAAACACATAAGATATTGTCCGCTTTGCCCGTCCCCACACGAGAACTTCCCAGGGGGTCACCTATCCTGGTACTACTCTCCCCGGAGAATGCTTAACTATGGAGTTCTTACGAAATCCGTAGTGGCGCACGGTTTTAAAACGCATCTTCTATATTTAGGAGGGGAAATTATAAGTAGCTCATGATCTTCTTCTCTACAAGCGATGTGGGGCTAACACGTGGCCTTGTACACCTCACCTTATCTCACCTCATCCATCTTGGCATCCCAGTCTCAGGAATCTTGGCTCTTGGCTATTGGCCTATTGGATCTTGGTCATCATAGGTATAGTCGGTGTTTGGTGTGGTTCATATGTCAGGGGTACCTACCCTCGAGTGTGACTCATCTGTAGTCCAAAATATTGCGAGTCTCGGGGATTCGGGACCGATAGCATCAAAACCGTTCAAGTAGTGTGCTACTGGGGTCGATTCGATCCACCAATGGACCTTGTCTATAATTAGACGATTGTGATGCCATCGAGCCCCAATTTAGAGAATCTGGAATATAGAGGAGTCGATTCCCCTACTCATTGTGCAAGTGTACATGCACGACTATGGAAAATTGGTTAGGGGGAAGTTGAATCGGGGTTAGGCATGGAGAAAACGTATGTCGTTGTTAGAGCATCTCCAAAGGCCTCCCTTAGCATTCGCCTAGCTAAGGGAGCCCATTTTTGCAATGTCAGCAAAATAAGAGAGTGGAATTTTGTTCCACTCCAACAGCCTCCCTCCCCACTTCATACAGAAAAAATGGATGATCTTGATTTTCTAAAACCAACATCTACGCTTGATTATGCAAATATCACATGGATGATATTGACATGCAGTCACCTGCTATTTAAATGGATGGTCTTGATTTTCTAAACGATTTCGATTCATTCTGCAACATCAAATGGGTGATGGTGACATGCGGGACCCAACCAACCGAGTGGTGGACGTCTCGCTCTAGCGGGCGAGAAAAATCTGTTCGCTTGGTTTCACTGGCTTAAGTGAGGGGTTAAGAGAGACCATTGGAGATGATTTTTGTCACATCACTCACTCAACTGGGCGAAGGGAGCCAGCTAAGGGAGGCCGTTGGTGATGCTCTTATAAGAGCATCTCCAGAAGGCACATAAATGCACTCCTTAGACCATATCTGGTGAGCAAAATCCCAGAAACCCTCCAGCAGGCGCATAAGACCATCACTACTTGGCCACGTGCGCTACTACGATCGCTATATATTGGAGTGAAAGGCCATCGGGGCCTTACCTTATGGTGGCGTGCCTTATGCATCACAGCCGTCCGTTTCTATCTTCGTCCGATAGCCACCTACAAAAAAAGCAAGTGGGACCCACGTCCTTTGCGTAGATTACCAGGCCACGTTTAATCCTGGCTACACACGTAATCAGCTGACATGGATTTCTCCTACTTGAAGGCTTGGGCTTGAAAGCAGCCATTATTTGAAGAAAGCATAATATCTCATTGGTCTAAGGCCTCCCTCCCTCTTTGCTTAAACTCAGCCACACGCAAGGATTTTTTTTTTGGTAGGAACTATGGGGGTTCTATTCATGACGCCCCAACCCAAATAACAGGAGAAACAATGCAATTATTGCACAGATCCATCTTTTTATAAACTAGAGAGGAGATACAAATAGGGAGACGAGGAGGAAAAGGAGGTAGACTCCCGAAGTTCGAACTTGGCCAACACATCAGCGCAACCATTATTATCTCATCTGATATGTAAAAAGCTACATGAAGTGAAACTTCAGGAAATAGTTAGACACAAGAGGAAGGACATGCTTCTTGGATCTGAATCGGCTTCAGACCTGGTAGTCTGTCTGCTTCAGGAAGAGTGACTTTACAACGTTCGTTCAGGGGTTGCAACTAAACCAACAGTTCACTATCTTTTCCTTAATTTGCCACCACAATAACTGGTTTGTTGAAGACCTCTCCCACACACAATGCCGAGAAATGTTTATTGTTCTCTGATCGTGTCCTGAATCTCATTTTGCAGTTAAGGGCGACTTTACCGATGAGTGAATATGCAAGGAATAAACAGCAGGGTTTCGATCATAGTTGCTCCCTTTTTCACGCAGTTCAGCGCTTGCTTGTATTTACTTCAAAATGGCTCCCCCAGAAAGCCATTGGAGACTTGGGGCAAAGGAAAGCAGGACAGTGTCAGAAGAAGGCTCTAATTATTGGAATTAAATCCTATTATCAGAGTCACAGCAGAAGTAAAAGATAGATTTGAAGATCTCATGGTGTATGTTTCATTACAATTAATTCTACAAAACAATATATATACAAATCTATGATCTTAGCATATGTGCGGACACCCTAGAGGCATACTACGATCTACGGAAGACATGCATGCATCTAGTTAGGTGTTTAGAATCATCATACCTTGTGGATCTATGATCCGAAAAGAACGAAATAATGATGAACCACACGTGAATCGCAAGGGAAGCTGTCGGATGGCACCTTGTCCTTTGCGAAGGGAGGAATCCTCGAAGTCTTATCTCTTAGTGCAAGGACTACGAGCCGACGGAGGAATTCATTGTGAAGACGACGGTGAGCCGCGAGATCTCCTCCTTCTCTTTCTCTTTTCTTCCTTTTCCTTCCTTCCTCCTTCTTCCTTTTTCTTCCTTGGCCAAAACCACAAAGAGGGAGAGAGGGAGAGGGGTTTGGGTTTTAGGAGAGGGGAGAGCCTTAGGACTGGCCCATCTCTCCCTAATCCTTATATAGGGCCGGCCCCAAGGCACATACGCAAGCTAGGGCCGGCCCCCTAAAGATTGGGATTGGGGGGGGGGGGGGGTTAGGGTTTCCACATAGCAAGCCTGGACGAAAACGTCCTTCATGAAAAGTGAAACAGAGATTGAGTGAGGTGCGCTACTCGAAATTGACTTCCGTTAGCGCCTATGAGCTCCTAGAATTATTTCACTCATTTTAAGATCCATATTCATTATATTCTGAGCCATATTTTAGTATTTATCAAAATACCCCTACTACCCCTAACATATGTGAATTAGGTTTTAAGGCTTCGGGCTTGCGCTCCACCGTGCTACTTCACATCCAACGTATCCAACCAAGTCGGGAAACAATTTCTATATGCAACGATATGGTGGAACCTTCAGGGTTCAGGATCTCTAGCTCCAATCGGATCCCTGATTAACTGTTTCGGTGACACACCGAAAGTTCCGTTAATCAGCCCTAATCCGATTAACCCGCGTAGCCATCCAGAGTGTGACGCGAGTTGAACTCTAGTGATCCTAAACTTATGTTACTCTCTCGTAACCTTGTTCTCTACTATACTATGATAGTTCTTAGTCCCTCCTATTACTGGTGCCATGATACGACTCGGGCGGTGGGGAGCACCGTTAGATCCCGATCGATCATCTGACTAGGATTTGATAACTTGTCATCTATAACTCCACATATCTTTCGGTGCTATGCCTAGCATCCAGAACGTCGTCAGTCATACTGACAACCACCAGGCTTGAGTTAATTGTGTGGATAGATTGACTCATCAAAACGCACCCATCCAACGCTGGACGTCGGATAACCTGTAGGAATTGCATGCCGTTCAAGCGCCAACCGGGTAACCCAACGTACCGTGGTATTGGACTATGGAAGGTTCACACACGTTGGTACATCAAAGTACCACACAACTGGTTGGCCCAGTGTACATGGTTCCTCAGGGTTAAGGATAAATTATCTATAGTAGTAAGATGGTTTATGCACCAGTGCCTGAATCACTGAACTATGTACCGTTTTGGTTCCTGTTCAACATGATCATCGTGCTTGGTCAGGTGAATAGGAATCCCACATTCCTGTGGTGGAGACTTCACCACATCCTTTACCTGCCAACAACTTATTCTCGGTGAAGCGACAAGCATCACCAAAGCTGTGAACTGGTTCTAGGTCTACACAGAATTGGTCCACTGGGTCTCTCAAGCATGAATCCACCATACGCCTCAGTGGCCTACTGTGTTCTATAGGGTCCTTTATTATATGTGTATTAACATATACCAAAGTAGTATTCTAATTAAAGCAATAACTAAAGTCATCATTATTAATGTTAATACAGAAAATCCACGCTCAGGACATACAAGCTACAACACTAATACCATGTTGAAGAATCAAGTCACCCAAGGAGACTGATTAGGAAACACCCCCCTCCCCAAAAAAAAAATAATAATAAAATAAAATTATATGGTCATTGGTAAGTCACCCCCATTTTAATCAAACTAGTAAGAAACCCCGGGCAATGCTCGAATGTACTTGATGCATGATATTTGGCAAATGCTACATCGGAACTGTTTGAAGAAGTGTGAAATTTGAAGTGAGTGTGATTCTTTTGTTAGAGAGAGAGAGATTAACATCAAATAACTATTAAATGTCATTGAATGAAAATTTATCATCTTTATAGTAGGTTTTTAAATGAATTTAAAAGAGAGCCGCCTTCACACACGAAAGAAGAATTCCAGCTCTTTAAAAGACGTCCACGTAAAGAGAGCCGCCTTCACATACAGAAAAAGAATTCTAGCTCTTTAAAAGACGTCCACATGTCACAACACTGGAGAGAGGCTTCCATTTTAGTGTGTATATATATATATATATATATATATATATATATATATATATATATATATATATATATATATATATATATATATATATATATATATATATATATATATATATATATATATTGGGGCGATTGGGGCGATTGGGGCGGGGAGCCTGCACCCGAGCCTGCACCCGAGGTATAGCCTGCACCCAATCGCCCCAATATATATATATATATATATATATATATATATATATATATATATATATATATATATATATATATATATATATATATATATATATATATATATATATATATATATATATATATATATATATATATATATATATATATATATATATATATATATATATATATATATATATATATATATATATATATATATATATATATATATATATATATATATATATATATATATATATATATATATATATATATATATATATATATATATATATTGGGGCGATTGGGGCGGGGAGCCTGCACCCGAGGTATAGCATCGTTGCTGCACCTCTCGCTTGTTTACCCCCCTACAAGTTTTGGAATTTGATGAAATTTGGTGAGGGTGTTGTCTAGGGTAAGATGATCATCCTCACCAATTTTCATCAAATTCTAAAACTTCTAGGGGGGTCAAATGATCGAAACAAAATCTGCAGATTTTAACGGTGACTGCGGACGGCTGATTTTGCTTCGACCATTTGAACCTCTAGAAGTTTTGGAATTTGATGAAAATTGGTGAGGATGATCATCTTACCCTAGACAACACCCTCACCAAATTTCATCAAATTCCAAAACTTCTAGGATGGTCAAACAATGCTTGAGGTGCAGCAACGACGCTGCACCTCAGGTCCAGCATCCCTTTTCCCTATATATATATATATATATATATATATATATATATATATATATATATATATATATATATATAATTAGACTTACCCTCCTAAAAATTGGACTTACACCCCCATAACTATATGATGTTAAGCTATACCCCATTCTATCTAATTATCATATAGTAATTTGCAGGGTAAGTCTAATAGCGATTAAATGGGTGTGACTTAGCTTACTAATTAATATATAATTTTGCATCATAGTTGTCCGTTTTTATCGTCGTCTAGTAGCCACCCAGAAAAGATGCAAGTGGGACCCGCATCCCTTGTGTGGATTGTTACTCAATCTGCAAAGATTGTTACTCTTTTACTACACTGATTTCTCTGTAGCAAATTTTTTTTTCCCAACAAGATTCCATAAAAAAAATTTGCTATAGTGATTGACTGTTGCAAAAGAGTAACAATTTGCACAAATTGTTACTTAATTTGTACAAATTGTTACTCTTTAGCTAAAGTGATCTCACTATAGAAAAAGAAAAAGGGTAAGATTTCACAAAAAAATTTGCTACAGTGATTTCACTGTAGCAAAAGAATAACAATTTCATAAGATTGTTACTTTTTTCGTTACAGGACCAATGCATACATGTACAACTACACGTAGGGTCTTGCTTACATATACAGCTAGTTGCAGGGGTAAAAATGATATTTTTCTATCGGGAAGACTTAACGCTAATTAACGATATTGACTGTCATTATCACTAAATTTGATTTGTTAGAGGGACCTATCACACATTACCCCAATTTTATATGATAATCAGTAAGTCAAACCCCCCCCCCCCCCCCCCCCCCCCCCCCCCCCCTTCCTTTAATAGCCTC
This sequence comes from Chamaelirium japonicum, assembly GCA_947650365.1. Lineage (NCBI taxonomy): Eukaryota > Viridiplantae > Streptophyta > Magnoliopsida > Liliales > Melanthiaceae > Chamaelirium > Chamaelirium japonicum. Next base: position 52,549,704 of record OX393555.1, read on the forward strand.
CTAAAAATTTGACTTACACCCCCATAACTATGTATGATATTTAGGCATACCCCATTCTTTTGGGGGTAGGTCAAATTGGAGGAAAGTCTAATAACGATAAAAAGGTGTGGCTTACTGATTAGTATATAATTTTGCATCACAGCCGTCCGTTTTTCTCGACGTCTTGTAGCCACCCGAAAAAAAAGCAAGTGGGACCCGCGTCCCTCGCGTGGATTACCAGGCCACGCCTAATCCTCGCTACTCACGTCATCAGCTGACATGAATTTCTCCAACCAGTACAGGAAACAGCACGGGGGAGAATAAATGGGGGGCCCACATTCTCCACCGTTCGCCGCTCCCTTCCAACGTCCATCGTCGGAGAAGGTAAAAAGGTACGACAGCCTCAAAAAAAGGCGGAAAAAGGCGCGAGAAACCGACGGACGGGAAGCAGCGATCCGAGCCGGTCGGATCGGGAGACGTCGTCCGCTACATTTGATGGAGGTTATTCATGGAGGCGATCATGGGACTGAGAGACGGCTCGTCGGCGGTGGGCGGTGCGGACGGAGCCGGCGCCTGCTGCGCACCCGGAACCGACGGCAGCAGCAGCGGCCTCTTCTACTCTCCGGCGAAGCAGAAGGCGGCCAGCAGGTTAGGGCACTTGTACTCTAGCCGCTCGCCGTTCGCCCTCCTCCCCCGCCGCGCCCGCGCCCTCCTCGTCACCCCCAGGGTCCGGATCCTCCTCGTCGCCTGCCTCCTCCTCGCTCTCCTCCTTCTTTCCCGCCGGATGGGCCCCCTCATGGGGTGGAACCACGACCCCTCTTCTCTTGCCTCCTCCCCTTCCAGGTATCCTGCCGCCCCCATCTCCTCCTCTCCTCTGCTTCTTTGCATAATTAATTTGTGGAATTCATTATCCATGATTGGCTCCTGTGATTAATAAAGTCCAAAGTCTATTCTTTAGATCAAATTAATCAATGGGGTGACTTCATTTAGGAGGAAGTATGTTTGGGTCCTTTACAAACGTAGGCATCTTACCTGAATCTTGATGGTTGCCACCTATAATAATGGCTAGAGGTATGATATCATGTGATCCCATCTGCGCCTTTAGCCCATGGGTGGAGGGAATTTTCAATATAAACTGCCGGAATCACTTCCTATCGTGACCGGCCTATAGTGCGCAAATTGGGTTGAGTGCAATGCACTCATCATGGGATGCCTGTAACTGCTTCATTGGACAGCCATGATTGGCATTTTCACTCCAAAGGACGGCCATGATTGGCTTGCGTACGCGGTTCGGAGTGTAATGATATTTTTTTTTGCCTTTGGGTGAGTGTCTTTCGAAAATGGGTGATCGGTCATTGGCTTTAGGGAATAGATAGTATATATGTTGGAGATATTCATGTGCAAGTAATTACCGATATGTATACAAGTATATTTTAGGTCTCAAAATAGTATTATAAAAAATTCTTTATTTAAAACACAGTTGTCAGAAAATATTTTCAAACGGGCACTCCGATAGCCACATGGCGAGGCAATGCCCGTCACGCTGGCTGTCTACTTTTTTTTCACCGGGTTTATTGAATTGTAATTAATAAACTCAGTGTAGAATGGTGAGCGACGAATTAAAAAAAAAAGAAAATGAACCCTGTATTCTAATTGTTGGATTCAAAAGAAACACTCTCCATAGTACATCGTAGGTGCTAAGACCTTTCGTTTTAATTTTTTTTTTTTAACAAAGTAGGCAAGGGTTAAAGTTACTTAGAAACTTTAAAACCATGTGATTGGATTAACTGGTTCATGGATGCCATAAAAAAAATAGCTAGTTGGATAATAAGTTTGAGAAATTTAAAGTTACTTAGAAATTTTCCGCTCCTCCCAACGATGTGGCTGTCAGAGTGCTAGTTGGATAAATAAGTTTTATTTCATGCACTTTTATGCTTTTTTTTTTTAAAAAAAAGGTATTTTGGAAAAAGACCCTATACTTTATTCTAACCTTGGGCTGACCTAAGTGAATTACAGGTTGGAGTATTTAATGATTATTGGAATATGCAGTCTTTGTTTATGAAAGGGCTTGAATTCTCTTATTTCCTTCTTGCCTTTTCAATTAAGAAAATGGAATTTATTGTTCTATTGTCTCCTTTGGCATCCTAACAAAATTCTCCTTTTATTACTTTTCTTGCCACATTATTATTTATGTGCTTTGTCCAATTTAGCAATGAATAATTTGAAAGAGTTGCTTTATTGGGTTAATGATACAAAAATCACGTATTTGCCCATAACGATGGTTATGTAGTTTAGGCTAAGTAGAGGCGTTCGTGGAGTTTGAAGTACTTTAAGGAAAGGGCTTTCTATAGAAAGACATTACTAGAAAAGAGGGATCCAAGTTCATTTTCCCGGTTTTGAGAAGTTTGGAATTAGGAATCTGGTTTCTCTTTTATTCTATCTTGTTCACTATTGAATCAAGGCATCTCTCTGGTGAATTGAAGGCTTTCTAGAGGCAGGTTGACACCAGAAAAAAGGGTTTTGGCCTAAGTATCAAAGTGGGTGGAGCAAGTAGATGGTTGCATTTGTATGTCGTTGCTTGTAAGGGAGGTAATATATCCAGTTCCCTTGTAATATACTTGTCATGTGGACCTTAGCCCCGTAGCAGGTTAACCATGTAAATCTTATGTTCCATTGCGCATGCTTTCATTTGCTTTTGCTTCTTTTGCTTAAGATCTTGAGTGGTGTTTGCTAGACGAGGACCATAACTGATTCATTCCTAATGGCATGACGACCCACTGTGCTGCTACAAGTAGTATCGAGTTGCTTTATTAGGTGTTATGTGTTTGTTACAATTGCAACCATTCAATTAGATGGCAAGAAAATTGGAAGTTCATAATTTGCTTATGTAACAAGGATAATACAAGTAAGGTTCATAATGGAACATACCAGCTCAAACTGGCTGATACGGACCGGTACGTACCGGTACCGGCCTGTACGGGCCAGGTATCAGGATCGGGGGTAGTACCAGTCCCGAACCGGGCAAAACCGGTACGTACCGGTATCGACCGAGATTTCAAACCTTGATGCTAACATTATCAACTATGGAGAACATGTACATGCCACTAATAGAAGCTAGTAAGTGATTGGCTTCAATTGTTGATCAGTGAGTTGATTATGAAACTAAGAGGTTCCATGACATTGCATATGTCTCACCAAGTTGTCTTAAGGCATTGTGGTAATGAAGTTGTTTAGAAATAGTCACAGTCTAAAGAAAATGGAGAAACCTGATTTTATTTGGAGTTTAATGATAATTCGGAGTCCCCTTACATGTGTATATATAGACTTGAAAACAGACCCAACAACAAATCCGAATTGACTTGAAACTTGCCTAACACAATATGCTATTAAAGTAAGGCTTCACTTTACTACTAAAATAGGACTACCAAACACACTTTAAAAAGATGACAAGAAAATAGGTCCGAAATTGCAACAAAAATAAGAAAACATAATCAACTCAAAAACTAGTACTTCTGATTTTACTCAATTAGGAGGCAATAAACATTATTAGGAAATCCTTCACTATTTAGTAATCTATCTATTTAGGAATCCTGAATTGAGTAGGAATTCTAATCAAAGTAGAAATCTAGACAACCTAGGAAACCTTTTTTTCACTTCTTCCTTAATTTGTCTTATGAAGGTTTTTAAAGAGCAACATGGAATGCCCAGTTATGACCTAAATTAAAAGAATGGTAGCAACCACTGCTGTGTGGCTGTGATGAGTAAATGAATAGAAGAAAAAAAAGAAGTGATACATGAATATGATCAAATATTAAAGAGAAGAAGACGAAAGAAGGGACTAAATCTTTTTGCTTAAGGTCCTATCTCTAAAGACCAATTAAACAACATCAGTGGATAAATTGACATGGTAGACCACATACATATAAAGAATCATAGAATCTCTGTTTTAAGCATAAGAATTACTATGAAATCTTTGCTGGGAAGTAAGAAAGGCAGGAAATCATAATATGATCAAAACATTATGCATCTTGAGATGCATAAAATTAGGAATATGATATAAGAAGAAACGAGCAACTCAAGCTCTGCTTGATTGCTATAATCTGAACTTCTTTTTGAAAGTGTAGACTGTTTTTAATACTGTTTTACTGAGAGTTCAATTCTGGCTAGTTCTTCATTTTTGATGGAAAGCTGAGGGTAAGTAACTAAAAGTTAAACAACTTGTTTAGACTGTTGTACCTCATTTTATGAGAACTGCTACTTAGCATATATTTGGGAAAGTGGAGTAGTCAACTTTCCTAGTTTTGCCCTCTTTCTAGTATCCAAACACAGGAAACTAAAAGTGGAAACTGAAGTTTCTGATTGCTACCTCCACATTCCATCAACCAAACGGAGCCTTATGGAAAGTTTAGGAATAGCACCACCTATTTACTGTATTTATCAAAGTTGATTGCAGTAATCGATAATTATGCGTGGGAATTAGTGAGGTGTCATTGACATGTATAATGTGGGGCAAGTATGATTCCACTGAGGAGGTTTCAGTTCAAATGTTAGGTTAGAGAACAAGATGCAAGTAGAAATGAAAAAATGTAGACTATTCCCCTTTGGAAGCTTTGGTCATTGGATAGGAACTACTAGGGAAATAGGATCCATAAAGGAAACACCAGTACACATTTTAATTCTTGGTGGTATATTTATATTTGGGCAAATTTGACTTACCTCCCCCCCCAAAAAATTATATGCTATTTAGTAAATCACCCCCTATTAATCGTTATTAGACTTACCCCCCATTCCGTCCAATTCTGTCAGTCAAACAACTTTGACTGCTGTTCCACCCTTCTAGGTTTTTTATTAGACAATTTTCCCCCTCACCATCAAAACACGATATTGGAGGGAAAAGATGAAGATAAATTGCCCAAAATTAGATTAAAATTTTAGGATTCGATGATTTGGGGGAGATTTTCATCTTCTACCTCTTGAATGTGTATTTAAGGATTTGTAAAAGATTTTCATCTTAGGAATTTGAGGATTTGGGGAAGGTCTTCATCTTCTTCCGCTCGGGTGGGTTCCTTCCTCATGAATGAATTTCGTCTTCTTCCTCTAGATTGGGTTCCTTCATCACTAATTGGTTTTATCTTCTTCCTTCTAAATAAGTTCCTTCATCACGAATGGGTTTCATCTTTTACTCACGAATGGGTTTCCTCATCCCGAATGGGTTTCATCTCTTTCCTCACGAATGAGTTTCATGTCCTTCTCCCAAACGGATTCATTCCTCATGAATGTGTTACTTTTTGCGAATGGGTTCCTTCCCCACGAATGGGTTTCATTTTCTTCCTCATTCTTCCTCCCAAATGGTTTCATTTTCTTCTATTTAGCTTACCCCCCTTTTAATCGTTATTAGATTTACCCCACCATCTTTGACTGTTGTTCCACCCGCCTAGGTTTTTTATTAGACTGTTTTGCCCCTCACCATCAAAAACACGATCTTGGTGGAAAAAGATGAAGAGAAATTGCCCAAAGTTAGATTAAAATTTTGGAATTCGATGATTTGGGGGAGATCTTTATCTTCTACCTCCTGAATGTGTATTTAAGGATTTGGGAAAGATTTTCATCATAGGAATTTGAGGATTTTGGGAAGATTTTCATCTTCTTCCTCCCGGGTGGGTTCCTTCCTCACGAATGAGTTTCATCTTCTTCCTCCAGATTCGGTTCCTTCATCACTAATTGGTCTCATCTTCTTCCTCCTAATTAGGTTCCTTCATCACGAATGAGTTTCATCTTTTACTCACGAATGGGTTCCTTCCTCACGAATGGGTTTCATCTCTTTCCTCACGAATGGGTTTCATCTCCTTCTCCCAAACGGATTCCTTTCTCATGAATGTGTTACTTCTTCTTGCGAATGGGTTCCTTCCCCCCGAATGAGTTTCATCTTCTTCCTCATTCTTCCTCCCAAATGGGTTCTTCCTCGCAAGTGCGTTTCATCTCTTTTTCGAGAATGGGTTCTTCCCCATGAATGGGTTTTATCTTCTTCCTCACGATCCCTTGTGAATGGGTTCTTGACACTGGATTTTAGGATGAAGATGAAGTTCTTCCTCATGAATCGGTTTTTTAATACCAAATTTGGGAATTTTCTTCATCTTCTTCTTCAAGATTGAATTTGTTGACAGCGAGGGACAAAATGATCCACTAAACAACCTAGGATAGTGGAATAGCAGTCAAACATGCTTGACTGATGGAATTGGACAGGATGAGGGGTAAGTCTAATAACGATTAAAAGGGGGGTGACTTACTAACTAGCATATAATTTTGGGGGGGTAAGTCAAAATTTACCTTTATATTTAGGTAGAATAAGTCATGAGTTCCAATAGTGTTTCTTGGATATTGTATTGAAGGAACTCCTCCTTCAGCATGCGAGGTGATTGATTTCAATAAGAAGTTAAAAAGATAGTGTGGGTGTGGTAACTTGCGATAGTTGTGCTGCTAAGTTGAAAAGATAATTTGTATAGAGCCTGTTGTTTCTTGAGGATTGACTAAGATATTTTGTTTTCTAGTAAGATAGTCATTCTAGCATTTATTTCATTGCCCTATTCTGAAAAAAAACATACTGACATTGGTCTGTTGTAAGCCTCTGGTATTTTTGTTAAATCTTAAGCATGATCGGATTTGATTGTTTTTTTTTTGCCATTTCTATACTGCAACGGTTTCCATATTGTTAAATTTATAAGTGGAGGCTCCTTGCATAGAATTAATTGTCTATATCTTCGTATTAGTTTGAAACTTGAATCCATCTGGTTTATAGTGCAATGATGAAGAACTCTGTCCTAAACTTATAATTGATGTTCATATTTGTAATCTGATTGCTGATATTTGGAAGAATGATTGTAGGAGTGGCTACACTGTGCTTATTAATACTTGGAAGCGTGATTCTCTTCTCAAGAAATCTGTGGCTCATTATGCATCTTGTCGACACGTTGGTGCAATACACGTTGTATGGAGTGAAACCGACCCACCATCAGATAGTCTTATAGCCTATCTTAGAAAGATCGTATTCTCAAAATCTGAAAGTGCTGACAAGCCTATTTTCAGGATTGACCTGAACGAAGTGGATAATCTAAATAATAGATTTAAGCCAATTGGGGGCCTCACAGATGATGCAATTTTTTCAGTTGATGATGATATAATTGTTCCCTGCTCAACCTTGGATTTTGCATTCACAGTATGGCAAAGTGCTTCAGACACAATGGTGGGATTTGTTCCCCGGATGCATTGGTTGGATGTAGAGGTCAGTTTACCCTCTCATGCTATTGTATAATCATTTAGCTATTGTTTAATGGATCTTGATGTTAGAAAATTAAAGCTTATGGTACACCAATATAAACAACTATGTATGTAGATTATAGTTATTGTTCAGAAAGTTTCAATTCTATGTTATTTATGTATATCCTTACAAATAACTTTGTTATGCAAATGTATTCATCGACAGTAAGGCTTGATGGCTATGATCACACACACACACACACACACATATGGGTCAGGATTGGATGACCCATGAAATTTTGACCCATCATCCTAATAGCTGCATTCGGGTTTCAGAATGTGTTGATTTTTTGAAGAGGTGCTATCTACGGTATGTTGATCATCCTCACAAAAAATCAATACATTCTAAAACCTCTAGGGCCATCAAATGTTACAAGCTTTTTCGATCGTCAATTTCAACCGTTGATTTGAAGAGCACATTTGATGCGCTTAGAGGTTTTAGAATGTGTTGTTTTTTTGTGAGGATGATCAACATATCTACAAAAAGTCAGCACATTATGAAACCCGAATCCAATGATTAGGATGATGGGTCAAATATGGGTCAAAAAAAATATGGGTCAGCTGATCTTGACCATATATATATATATATATATATATATATATATATATATATATATATATATATATATATATATATATATATATATATATATATATATATATATATATATATATATATATATATATATGGGATTTGTGGGGTGGACAAAGACAAAGAACGATTGTGATTTGATTTTGCGAGGATAAAGAACTACTGTGATTCGTGAGGATATTCTTCTCCCATATTTGTATTTGTTGAAACCGCCCTTCGTAAAATGCTACTTTGCCAACTTCCATTTACCAACTTGATGTGATGCAATCACAAACATCCATTTCACCTTACCCCGATCGGTGAACCGCACTTATCCCTTTTGAGCAGTTGCCACTTCATTTTGTACATCACATACAAGAGAGAGATCAGAAAAGAGAGCGTGCGAGCTAGATCAATCTCCAGCCGTGCGCCCCCATTGGCCACTCCCTTATTTAGGTCGTCAGATTCCCCGAAGGCGGTATCGGAGACTCTTTCCTCGAGGTGGCATCGGCCACTGTTCCCTTCTTCTCCCCTCCCCGTGTCGCCTTCCTCTACAGCCTCGTCATCTCTACACACTATGCCACCGTCGCCACCATCGTTGACATGCCCACGTGGGGTTCCTCAGCCTGGCCTCCCTCGACATGTGTGAAAACCCGCGGGTCGATCGGGGACCGACAGATCTCTACCGGATACATCGTATTCAGCACTTAGGGTTGATTGGGAACTCGCAAGGGGCTTGGGTTCTAGAGAGAGAATTTGGCCGAAAGAGAAGGAAGAAGGGAGGGTGGCCTTAGGTTTCAAGCCGGAAGCCCTTGACCCAACCCTGCCCTTTCGATTCCACCTTCAACCCTTCGAATTGTGGAGCCGAGACCGGTGAAGGGTTCTTTGATCTTCGGTAAGGCTTGATTATTTTTTGAGATCCAAGTTCCATTGTTGATTTCAGCAATCAATATGAATTTGTGGTTATTAGATATCCATGCGTTAATTGATGATTTTTTTTTTAATCAAGGGAGTTATGGAATTTGATAGTTTTTTCTGTTAATTTGGTTTTATTTTGGCTTCTTGCATCGACGTGAAAAGTTTTCTTTGTTGCATCTGTAATTAGTTACGTATACAAATTTATTTGGTAATATCTCAAGGAAACATGTATACTTATATAAAACATGTTAATTTGAAGCTTTGATTCCAGTAGACATCCACTGCTAGAATAAAAAGAATTATAATAGAGTTGAATATACTTGGCTCATAAAAGAATTATAATAGAATTATAATCGATTTATTAGGTTGTTCTGGTACAGATTCCTTTGCACATATTGGCATGTACTTTGTTTCAGATTAGACCGAACATAGTTTTAATAATTGTAAAGTGTTGGTGGCTGTTGAATCGATAGAAATGAACTCGTTTGATTTATGTCAACCCATATCCATCATACAGATGACAAGACAATTAGCCTGTTCATTATGAATTCTGCATGATTTGTAATACCAAGCTAATGGAAGCTAATAATACCAATAGGACAAGAAAACATCTCTACATTTATTTTAGAAATGATTATTACCTCTTTCTACCTCTGAGATGTGATTGGAAGAGCCAAATTTAAGCTACTAGTTATCTTTAGGGATTTGAAGTTGAAAAGCATCACGTGTAGCTTTCTTGATAAAGTTTTGTTATTTTTTTCATAATAATCTGTCCTACCACACCATAACTAGATTTAGCCAGGTTGCAAGCATACCTGATATTCAGGCTTAAACATGCTCATGCCAAGCCTGAGAAGTTGTTCTAGAAAGTTATCTGAGCTTGGAAAGGTTCTGCCAGGTCCATCGTTGTCAATGTGCATTCCTAGTATGCTCACACTTGTTCTACCATGAGCTTTCCTATGACTTCAAAAGCTTGTCTTTCTGAGCTTTGCCTGAGAAACTCATATCAGGACATTTTGAAGAACAATTTTTTATTTCTATGTAAATTGACCTTTGTTTATTACAGAAGGATGGTGTGGCATACTACAAATATGGAGGCTGGTGGTCAGTATGGTGGATGGGTACTTATAGTATGGTTCTCTCAAAGGCAGCATTTTTCCACCGAAAGTACTTGGATATGTACACTTACAAGATGCCCGCATCTATTCTTGACTATGTAAGAAGGGAAAGGTGCGGTCTCTGCATTTTGCTTTTTTTTTAAAGACTAGTTTGTACATTTATGTGTTTATTAGTATTCTTATATTTCTGCTTAGGAACTGTGAGGACATTGCAATGTCACTGCTTATTGCTAATGCCACTGAAGCTCCTCCAATCTGGGTTAAAGGTAAGTGCTGAAATCAATATATTATCTTCCAGCTTTCTTTGCATGCTTACGATGTCATAAGTCCCCACTATGAAGTAGCCTTAGAAATCTAACAGCATATAAAAGTACCATATTCTACCGCAATGAATCATGACAATACTACATTATATCAACTCTCTGGGATAGGAAAACTAAATATTTACTGTTTATTACCCGACAATAAGATATAATCTAAGAAGCACGGACACTTCTCCAGGCCTCCCGTACCCGTGTCGGACACTTGTCGGACATCGACACTCGCCGAACACTCGTCGGACACGCACCGGACACGCATTTGCCGTGTCCCACGTGCTTTCGGGAGCCGGACACGGTCGGACACTTGCTGGACACTCGTCGAACACTTGACAGACATTCGTCGGACACGCACCGGACACAACGGGTTGACGGGGTGTTCGATATAGGGTCGGGTCACAAGCTGCCTTAGAAGATTAGATAGGTTGAAGTCAAAACTGAATCGCAGCCGTTTTTTTGCATGTCATTTGGGCCTGAGTATAATGCACTTGCCAGGCTAGTTGTAACGGATGGTTACGATTCAGTTTTGGCTTTAACCTATCTGATCCTCTGAGTTTTTAGATAGGTTGAATCCAAAACTGAAACACATCCGTTCTTTTCCATGCCATTTAGGGCTGTATGTGATTCACCAATCGGGCTGGGTGTAATTAATGGTTGCGATTCAATATGCATTAAAATTTAATTTTAGTTGTTTTCTATGAGATTTTTTCGGTTATTGAAATATATATGAATTATGAACACATATAAAATATAAATAAAAAATATTAATTTATTTTGCCGTGTCCCCGCCGTACCCGTGTCCTCTTTTTTTTAGGATTTGTTGTGTTGGCGTACCCGTGTTGTGTCGTAACCATGTCCCCGTATCAGTGTTAGTGCTTCTTAGGATATAATATATTGGTGACTATGATTCGTTGGCCAATTCTCATTTAGCTGTTATTAACCCTCTTGTTTCTAGCTTGCCTAGTTTAGTTTCTTATTACATTTTCTCGATAATCAATGATATGATTGCTATCGTATCCATTGGATATAAACTCTGTGTGGTTCTAAAATTTACTTATCTGATTACATGGTGTAATCTTGTGGTCTTTTATTGAATTGAGAAATGACCACTTGTACAGCTACTTACCTAGTTCTGCTTAGAAATTATTGCTTTATTTCACTAGAGTATTGTGATTTTCAAAGTTAATATCCTGTGATATTCAATTACCATATTGTTTATGTTATGCTGAGATTTTTGGGATATATTAGTGGGTAATTTCATTGTTGATGTAAGTTTCGGCTGCCTTGTGTGTTAGGAGATGACGGCTAGGGTTTGTAGAGAATGGAGTAGTTCTCATTGAGGGACTAAAGCCCAATATATAAGTACATGTATACACATAGAATCCGACCCGACTGTACATAGAACCCCACCCGGTATATACATTAACACTCCCCTTCAAACTCACGGTGGATCATGTATCGAGAGTTTGCTTATAAAATGACGAAATCTAGCAATCGTCAGGGGCTTGGTGAGAAAATCAGCAGTCTGCTCTGTCGAGGGAATGAACGGCAGGGAGCTGATGTTGGCAAGAAACTCCTGCCGAACATAATGACAGTCGATCTCGATGTGTTTGGTCCGCTCATGAAAAACCGGATTGCTAGCAATTTGAATGACACTCCGGTTGTCACAGAATAGAGGTGTAGCCCCAGAAATCCGGACTCCCAAGTTGAGTAGAAGACGTCGAAGCCAGACAATCTCTGCAGTGGTGGAAGCCATAGCTCGGTATTCGGCTTCGGTGCTGGAGCGTGCAACAGACTTCTGTTTCTTGCTGCGCCAAGAAATGAGGGAATCACCAAGGAACACGCAGTAGCCGGTGGTGGATCGACGAGTAGCAATATCTCCAGCCCAATCTGCATCGGAGTAAGCACGCAGAACCAGTGGAGATGTGGAGGAAAACAACAGCGATCGCGTGATAGTGCCACGGAGATACCGAATAATCCGAAGGACTGCTGCATAATGAACCGAGCGAGGAGACTGAACGAACTGACTGACAATACCAACGGCATGGGCAATGTCAGGCCTCGTCATGGTGAGATAAACGAGCATCCCAACCAACCGCTGATAACAAGAGATATCCTGGAGAGGCTCACCATCGGTAGAGAGGAGCTTCAAGTTGAGCTCCATAGGCGTGTCAGCAGTACGAGAATCAGTAAGAGCAACCTCGGCAAAAATATCAGAGATGTATTTCTGCTGGTAGATCAACAATCCTTGAGCTGACCGGGCAATTTCAAGGCCAAGAAAGTACCGGAGAGGGCCTAGATCCTTCATCTCAAACTGGCTCTGAAGGTGACGCTGAAGGGAACCTATAGTAGCACTGTCATCCCCGGTGATGATCATATCATCCGCATACAGAAGTAGCACAGCAATACCCTGACTGGAGGAGCGGGTGAACAGAGCGTATTCAGAGTATCTCTCGACAAACCCAGCTGCCAGAACTGCACTGCGGAAACGCTCAAACCATGCCCGAGGTGCTTGTTTGAGCCCGTAGATAGCACGGCGTAAACGACAAACGTGCACTGGAGGAATTGAAATGCCCGGAGGAGGAGCCATATATACTTCCTCGGAGAGGTCACCGTGAAGGAACGCATTGGTGACATCCATCTGATGGAGAGGCCACCCTCGAGCAGTTGCCACAGCTAAAAGGGTGTGCACAGTAGTCATCCGAGCAACTGGGGCAAACATCTCCTCATAATCAATCCCATACTCCTGGGAGAAGCCACGAGTAACGAGACGGGCCTTGTGTTGCTCAATGGATCCGTCAGGGCGAGTCTTGACCTTGAAGATCCACTTGCAGCTAACAGGCACCACACCTGAGGGACAAGGCACCAAATCCCATGTCTGGGTTCGCTGAAAAGCCTCAAGGTCTACTGACATGGCCTACCGCCACTCTGGGTGTAAAGCTGCCTCACGGTACGACTAGGGCTCCCGGTGGGTGTGAAGTGCGGTAAGAAAAGCCTGATAAGCTGGAGAATAGAAGGCAATGACAGAGTAGCCAGAGGAGTCAGGAAAGTCAGAGGTAAAGGCAGAGTACCCAAACCTGTCCGGAGAGTAGTCATATCTGTCAGGAGGGTGATGTTCGCGCGCCGGGTAGCGCCGAACAGGAGCAGGATCCACGACCGGTGAGGAGGGAGCAACAGTATCAGGCGAGGGAGTACCAGTGTGAACCGACTCTGGAGGAGAAGCTGTAGACCGACGAACATAGACACGAGTAATAGGTGGTGGTGGTGGAGGTGACGGGGGAGAGGGAGGTGGCGGGGGAGGTGGTGGAGACGAGGGAGGTGGAGGTGGTGGAGGAGGTTCAACCGGAAAGGTAGGCGTAGGAGCAGGATACGGAGGTAGGAAGGGGATGTTGAGAGGGGGTGACGACGTAGAAGATGACGTAAGTGATGAGGGAAGATCCCGAGACTCAGTGGAAAAGTACGGGACATCCTCTACAAAGGAGACGTGGCGAGAGACACGGATCCGGCGAGCCAAGGGATCGTAGCACCGATAGCCCTTGTGCTCCCGACTGAGTCCTAAGTGAACACACCTAACAGACCTAGCAGAGAGTTTGGTGCGCTCATGGGGAGGGAGGAGGACGAAACACGTGTACCCAAAGGTACGAAGAAGAGAGTAGTCAGGAGATATGGAGTAAAGCAGCTTGTACGGGGAAACACCAGAGAGGGATGAGGACGGAGTGATGTTGATGAGGTGAACAACGGTCAAGACAGCTTCAGCCCAGTAGGAATGTGGAACAGAAGCAGACAGAAGTAGAGCTCGTGCTGTCTCGAGGACATGGCGATGTTTGCGCTCGGCGACTCCGTTTTGTTCATGGGTGTGGGGACACGACTGTTGGTGAAGAGTGCCGTGAGTCTGAAGGCTCTCGCACATCTCAGAGGAGAGATACTCCTAGGCACAATCAGACTGAAAAGTCTTAATGCGCCAACCAAACTGGGTATGAAGCATAGTAATGAAGGTCCTGTAAATATGAGGAATCTCGGAGCGGCGACGCATGAGATAGACATAGGTGCAGCGGAAGTAATCATCTATGAAGCTCACATAATACAAAAAACCAGTAAAAGAGGCAACTGGAGCAGCACCCCACACGTCAGAGTGCACGAGATCAAAAGGGGCGCTGGAATGGGAAACACTAGTAGAAAAAGGAAGAGCAAGGTGCTTTGCTAATCGACACCCAGTGCAGACAGAGAGAGGGGAGGACACCCGACCCAAAGCGCCAGAGCGAAAAACGCTTTGGAGTCGATCACTGGATATGTGACCTAACCTTCTGTGCCACAAATCGGCATCAGAGGTAACAAACAGAGCCGACGGAGTGGAAGTGGTTACTTGAAGGTGATCCAACTGATATAGTCCCCCTGCTCGACGACCCAGCCCAACTCTCTGACCCGTCCGCGGATCTTGCACAGAACAAGAAGAAGAAGTAAATGTAACGATCAGGCCCGAGTCACAAAGAGAACTAATAGATATTAAGTTAATGTTTAAGCGGGGAGCAAGGTGAACACGAGGTAAGGTTAGGCAACCAATGGGATCGGAGGTAGGGGTGATGGATCCACACTGCGAAATGGGTAGACAAGTCCCGTCAGCAGTGTGGATCCCCATGTGGGTAGGAGCAGGGCTACAGTCCGTGAGGACAGAAGGATCGGAGGTAAGGTGGCAGGAGGCACCCGAGTCGAAGATCCATGGAGCAGTAGTACCCGGAGTGGCAGAGAGACTGTGAGCTGTCGAAGAGCTGGTGGAGGCGAGGTATCGAAACAGTAACTCCTCAAAGCGCTGGAGGCGGTCGGAGTAGGACCGAGACTGAGCAGAAGTATCCGGAGTGGCAGAGAGACTGTGATCTGTCGAAGAGCTGGTGGAGGCGAGGTATCGCAACAGTAACTCCTCAAAGCGCTGGAGGCGGTCGGAGTAAGACCGAGACGGAGCAGGAGTGGTGGCAGGCGGTGCTAGAGTAGGGAGATCAGCAGCAGCAGCAGTCTCGCCATCATGGCTGAGGGGATTTTGACGACGTCCACAGTCGACTGACGTGGTGGAGGGACATGGCCCGAGAATACCATCAAAACGAGGAGACAGAGGGACTCGACGAGCAGCGACTGTGTGCAGGCAGTATGAGAGCCGAAAGATGCTGTAGGAAACTATACCCCTGAAGTACGGGGGCGAGCCGGTACAAGGGAGGTCCCGGGCAGTCCGGTATAGAGGAGACGGACCGGAGGAGGAGGGCCAGGGGAGGATCCGTGGGGCGATGGGGGGCAGCAGGGGGTGCAGGAGGGGGGCGGTGTGGGCTGTAGGAGGTGCAGAAGGGGGGCGACGGGGCGTCAGGGGGTGCAGGAGGGGCGGTGGGTGCATCAGGGGATGGCGGGGGTGTCGGAGGGGCTGCAGGGGGGTTCTGTTGGAAGAGGAGGGGCGCGGGGTGCTGCAGGAGGTGCAGAAGGGGGGGCGGCGGGGCTTCAGGAGGTGCAGGAGGGGGGTGGCGGTGGTTGCAGGAGGTGCAGGAGGGGGCAGCGGGGGCTGCAGGAGGTGCAGGACGGGGCGGCGGGGGCTTCCGGAGTGCCGGAGGGGCTGCCGGAGGGGGGAATCGGGTGTAGGAGGGTGTTGGAGGGGCTGCCGGAGGGGGAATCGGGTGCTGGAGGGGGTTGGAGGGGCTGCTGGAGTGCTGGAGGGGCTGCCGTAGTGGGGAATCGGGTGCTGGAGGGGCGGCGGGCAGTGTTTTCAGAGACGGGGGCGTAAGGCGGGGCATTTTGCCTGATGTGGGGCGGGGCGTAAGCCCCACGAATTTTTTATTTTTTAATTTAAAAAATATATAGAAATAAAAATATTATATAAATAGTGAAAATAGATTAAAAACAAACAAAATAAAAAATATAATGAACAAACAAAGCATTTAAGCCTACAAAATTGGTTGATAAATCACAAATATATACAAAACGATAATAAAAATGAACTTATCATTGTCTTTCAAGATCATTTAAGATCTAATTTTAAATTTCTAACCAAAATTCAAACTATCTACGTTTATATTCCATAGATTCTATCATTCTATACATGATATATAACTAATTTAAAACAACTTTAGTTTCCAAGAATGTCATAATCGTCATCCAAGAGAGTAAGACGCATATAAAAGATCACACGGTAGCAATTAAATCATTTTTTTTCACCTATGCAGACAAACTCCAGTGGGGCGTAAGCCCAGGCCATTGGGGCGTAAAAGGCGTGCCCGGGCGTTCGGGGCGTACGCCCCAGTGGTTCGGGCGTAAGCCCCACAGGAAAAAAGCCCCAAATTGATCCGCCCCGGGTGTTTTGGGACCGCCCCGCCCCGGGGCGCGCCCCGGGCGTACCCCGGGGCGAGTTTTTTAAAATACTGGCGGCGGGGGCTGCAGGAGGTACAGGAGAGGACGACGGGGGCTTCCGGAGTGCTGGAGGGGCTGCCGGAAGGGGAAATCGGGTACAGGAGGGTGCTGGAGGGGCTGCCGGAGGGGGGAATCGAGTGTAGGAGGGTGCTGGAGGGGCTGCCGGAGGAGTCGTCTTCACCGTGGAGAAACCCTAGAGCTCTAATACCATGTTAGGAGATGACGGCTAGGGTTTGGAGAGAATGGAGTAGTTCTCATTGAGGGACTAAAGCCCAATATATAAGTACATGTATACACATAGAATCCGACCTGACTGTACATAGAACCCGACCCGGTATATACATTAACATTGTGAAATAAAGTCTGCAAGGTCTAGATGAACTTGGAGCCTTGCAATGCATATAATTTTGTACAGACATCAAATATTTGGGAAGCTGGAATTCTTGGTGGCAATCTCAATCTGCAGCTAACTGTTTGCTGAAATTTCACCAAAGAGAGAACCTAAAGAAACTCTATTGTTAAGATGACCATCGGTCTCATATACGGCCTCCTGAGTTAGCATCCTTTTAGCTGAACTTTTCGATTGGAAAAAAATATAGAGCAGAATTTTAGCATTAACATATTTTTCCATGTATTATGGATCTAGTTATGAATCATTGTGATGAGTGCATATGGACCCATTAGATGGTGCTTATGGATATCACTTTCAGTAGTGAGTTTGATTTGTTTCACCAGTTGATATATTTAGAATATTGCTAAGTTAAAGTTTCCAACATCAAGCCTTGAGTTCACGAGTCCCTCATGATTATGAGCCTTTACTTTCAACACTGAACATAATCAAATCAAAACTGACAATATTTCATAGATTTGTTCTGTATCAATGATCCTTAGTTCGATGTGTTCCTGACGCAACTATCACACTACCATGGATCAACATCTGATGATCGAGATAGATCATCTTATTTATCATAAAGATGGACTGTGCTATGGTCTTGCAGGTGAATTGTCCAGCTTCTTCGCCTTGAACCTTTCAAGCTATAATGAAGTAGGAACTAGTGATGTTGATATCTTGTGCCTGAGTAGGCCTCACTCCTCACCCCATGTCACCTACAGGCTACAGTGTAACCTGTGAACTTCTCCCCCACTTAATTTTGGCTAGTTGAGTGATATATAAATACCCATAGCATGGACACAGAAAATTCTCAGTAGTCAAAATATCTTAATGTCAAATTTACATTGGCTTTTAAGGCATGATCCTGTACAAAAGGCTTTTTTTTACATCTAACTGGAACAGATACCATTTCATGTGAGCAACAATGGAAATTATGAGATAAACATAACTAAGTTTGGAAACTGGAGATCTTTTTTCATCACTCCAAATGTGTCGGTATACCCTTTGGCGACCAATCTCTCCTTCAACCTTTCTATTGATCAATCTGGATTTTGCTTTAGTGTAAAACCAATGACATCCAACATGTTTTCCACTGGGTTAGCTGGATAATTCCCACCCCATCCTTAAACACTCTGGCTAACTCAGAAAAGAGTATACTTAACATTGGATGGTTGCTCTGTGGTTGCATGAGTTGAAGCTGTATACTTAACAAGGTAGCTATGGCACCCCCCAGCTGAACTTTTATGTTTCTTGAAAAGACCCTCTCTTGCCAAGTTATTTTAGTCAGATTTCCGGTACCAAACTTAGAGTGTTGACATTAGATTGATAGCTGGTTGGAAAATTCTTGTCAAACTTTTGTGGCGTTTGGTCTCGTTAGTCGACCCCATCTTAGTGGGATAAGACTCCGATGATGATGACGCCGACGCAGACTATGATGTTGATAAGGGTTGCAAAGAACAAATAAAATGGACACGATCTCTTTCTCGTTCTTGACCTTACTAAGGGTCCATTATTATGAGCAACCTTTGCTTGAATGCGTGTATTTTTTTAATGCATTCCTTGAAACACATTATTGAGTGCTATAGCTTCTACCATGATTACCTTATTTTGCGATAATCAAGTAAAGTTGCCTAATTCAAATATAATCAATCAGAAACCAATTTTGTTCTTTGGTTTTTTTTTTGAGATCGGCGGGTGTCCGGAAATCTTTCGGGCAATGGCCCGCTTCATACTCGGACAAATCCCTCCGGGAGTGAAGCCCGACCCACTCGGAATTTCCCACCACACTCCTAGGTAAATCGAGGGGGGGAGAAGTCTGAACATACAACCTCCTAACCAAGCATTAGTTGCTTGCTAACTCTCCTTTCTCCTGGTGGGTAGAACCCCCCTCTTTGTTGTTTCCTTGTAATGTCTTGCACTTGTACAATCTCTAGAATACTCGACTTGGGTACCGCAGAGGGTTTTAGTTTCATTGACTTGAATGTTTGCATGTTGAGTCCTGCCCTAGTTAGAGAAGTACTTAATCTGCAAATTATGGAGGCACATCCTTAGTACCATTTGGTATTCAATATGGTGGAACTGTTTCTCTGCAGGGAAGGTACATGAGATTGGATCCTCTGGCATCAGCAGCTTGAAGGGGCATAACAAGAAGAGGGACAAATGCCTGAATGAATTCATCTCCCTTTACGGGTCCACGCCTCTAGTACCCACCAGGCTGAAGGCTGTGGACGCGCAGAGCGAATGGTTCTGGTAGCGATCGACGTCTCCTCCCCCGTGGTCGCACTGAGGGACCAATCTTCGTGAACATTGTTGCGTCGTTATTGTGTAGCCTGGTCAGTGGCAGTCCCAGACAATCTCAGAGCTGATTTGCTGGAGCTAGTTGGGTAGCCTTGTAGCGGCCGATTGTATCTTTTTTTTTTTTTTTTCCTTTTACATTTTGTAACTTATTATTTTATCAATAAACTGGTAGGGGTCTAGGCCAAACCCCCCTCCACATGAAAAAATGGTATCATTATTGCATCCCTTTGTGTTTGTAAAGGCTAGGGAAAGATAATACAAGTTTAGTGCATATGTGACTATGGTTCTCTCATTAATCTATTGTCAATCTTAGAGGAAACTTCCATTCATATTGGATGGTAAAGGACAGGCCCAACGACTAAAGCTTCTCCAACCTTGCCCGGAGGCAATCGAGACGCCTTTAGGTACCAGAACTAGGGGCTCGAAACCTCTCCAGATCACGAATGTGAGCAAGTATGGCCTGGATTTGATAGAGGACGCTATTTCCATGATGTTTTATCAGAGAGAGAGAGAGAGAGAGAGAGAGAGAGAGAGAGAGAGAGAGAGAGGTTTTGATGTAACTGTGATTGTTTATGCATAACGAGCATGATTTTTACATAGATATTAATGGTGCCTAGGGCGGGCAATTTCGGACCCGACACGAAGTTAGTGGGTCTGGGTCAGGGCTAAACGGGTTCGGGTCCTAAATGGGTCGTCACGATAGGCCCGTTTAATAAACGGGTCGGGTCCGGGTTTAGGGTCTGGACATGATAGACCCGGGAAGACCCGTTTAGTATTCAACGGATCGGGTCTGGTCTACCCGCAATCCGATACTATAATATATAATACCAGCGGGTCTTTCGGGTCAGGTCGGGTCGAGTCGGATTGGGTCGGATCGGGTCAACTGAATAGACCCGGGTGGTAAACGGGTCTTATCGGGTCTACCCGTTTATTAGCGAGTCGGGTACGGGTTTAGGATCTAGACACGATTAGTTAAACGGGTCGGGTCCGGGTCTAGGGGTTTTGGACTCGACACTAAACTAGACACGACACGACCCATTGCCACCCCTAATGGTGCCTCATAGTTGTGGTTGTTCCTCCAATCATAATGCGCAGGAGGTCTCCTATTGTTATGTTGCGGTTAGTCCCACATCGACTAGGGGTGGGAGTTCCGTGTCCTTAGATACATGGTGCCCCCTCTTCCTCATTATCGGTTTTGAGGAGGCATAAGATTTATGGCTTGGTATCATAATTAGGCCCCACTTTATCTCTTCCGACCGGTCCTGTCAGGCCCCTCTTTCTCCCTGCTGAAAACAAGATGGAACCGAGAAGGAGAGAGCAGCAAAGAGACTTAGCACACAAAAAGGCGTCCGACAAGTCTACGAAAACCCTAATGTTCTAGGCAAAATTAGGGGACTAATAGGTGATCAAAGATACGGATTCAGCAAATATATCAACAAATGGTTCTAATTGTAGGGACAAAAAAGTTCAAGAAAGATCTAACCGGAGATGATATGGGTTTGCAAGTTGCGAGTGCGATGCGAAGAATAATTCCACAGCACAAGGATGACGAAGTCGACTCTTCAGTCAAGAGAGTCCACACTCCAAGATTTTCAGATATCAGAAAATGGGTAGTGGGGGGCTGTCTTCAAGGGTCAAGTACGGACAGCAGTACCGTACAGCAGTACTATAGGACTCCTTTGAACTACTATCAAAGAGATGAAAGCAAAAGGGCTTTGACCTTGAACCTCTTCACAACATCAAATTGAAGAGCACAGGAGCTTCTTCTTCTCGGAATGCAAAGGAGAGGGGGGGGGGGCTGCAGAGCTTGAGGCACGACGACGGGGTGTCCGGCGTGGCGGGCTGCGGGTCGGGACAGCACTGGGCGGAATCGGGCGGCGATCAGGCGGCACAGGTAGGGTCGGGCTGTGCAGGTAGCATGCGAATGGGGGACGGCCTCCGGGCTCTGTTTCTTCCTCTTTCTTTTTTATTTTGGTTTATTTGTGGGTTCTGTAATGGGGCGGAAAATGGGGTTTGATAATTGTGGGGATGATGGGGTTTGTGATGATGACAAACGGGCAAGGAAGATGGGAAGTGGGTTAGGGTTCGCCGGCCTCGCACCGACGAATTTTCGGCCTCGCGCCTCGCACCCTCTCTTTCTATCGCAGAATAGCAAAAATCGCAATCTCAACAATTTCGAAAAATTTTAATCATTCATCAGCTAATAATACCAAAGTCTGTTGGGCTTTATAAGCCTTACACGTGCGATAACCACGAATCTCTCAGAGCAGTGTTATTAAAGGCGTGCCTAGGCTCAGGCTCAACTAGGCTCACCCCCTACACCTCATAAAGCATAAGGCAAGGCTCTGTTAGAAAGGCGCACGCTTAAGCTTAAGGCTCCAGGCACAGAAAAGGTACGCCTGGTTGAATCCATGCACAATTATGTGCATGAACTTGATATTTTTGACAATATGATTAAGTTATTAAGTAGATTTGATTCATAATTGCCATAGTCTTGAATATTGACACATTGTTTAGATATTATTTATATTTAAAATTATTTGTTATAGTTCTTAGGTAGGACTATAAGAGCAATTATGGGTTGGATTTGATAACTTTGATATTGTTGGGGGTAGACAGAAACCACATATCTTGGGTAGCATTGCAAACGCATCTGAGATAAGAGTTCTCGAGGGAGCCCGTCCAACAAGCTCGCCCTCCCAGCCCATCAGGAGCTCGCCGCCCCACAGGGAGCTGGATGGACACCTTGTATCTGAGTGCAGCTCGCCTCTCCCAACCCCTCAGGAGCTCGCCCCGCAGGGAGCTGGATGGACACCTTGTATCTGAGTGCAGCTCGCAGGAGTTCGTTCCCCCGTGCTCACCAAATCACCTTGACAGGGAGCGAGATCCACATTAGGCTGAAAGGGCCCAGGCCAAGAGCACTCTTAAGAGCTCGCCTGAGCTCGATGGAGCTCGCCTGAGATCGCCCAGAAGCTCGCTCAGGAGCTCGCCTGAGCTCGATGGAGCTCGCCTGAGATCGCCCGGAAGCTCGCTCAGGAGCTCGCCCCGGAGTTCGCCAAGCCCGCGCGAGAACTCGCTGGCAGTGATAGCGGGAGTTAGACCGTCATGCATAACGAAGACACCGGCATCGCGAACGCCCCTAGCTCGCGCAGGAGCTCGCCCCTAGCTCGCTCAAGAGCTCGCCCAAGCTCGCCAGAATTCCCCAGTTTATCGAGGAGGTTGCTCCCGCGAGGTCCGACTCTTGATAGATGTGGAAGAGAAGGCGGAGCAATGGAGGGCGAGCTCACCTTAGCTCCCCGTTGGAGGTCGCCCACAATGTATGAGAGGATGCCAGGTGTCAAAACCCCACGGAAGCTACGTGGACAAACGTGGTCCACGGAAGCTCGCTCGAATCAGTTCGAGACCTCCCAGACTTGAACATTCCAGAAGGGCCACCTGGCCACGACAAGAAAGATTCCCTCCCCCACTCAAACCGCCTGGCAGGCCTGACGACAGAATGTCAGGGCGCGAGTACCAAGGACTGTCAGACCCACGCGAGCCAGAACGTGGGGGGTCTAGAAGGCGCCGGAAGAATCTCCACGTGTCGGGCCACGGTAGGCCGCCGATTGCTATAAATGCTCACCCCCAGGCTCCATAGTACAGGTTCGAAATCCCTTTTCCTTCCTCTTTGGTCCATTACAGCTCGCCGTTGTGCCACTGTGACTGACTTGAGCGTCGGAGGGTCTGCGCTCCTGAGGGAGCCAGCCGTTCTCACGTTCTCTTTTCTTTGTCTTGCAGGCAGCCCGCACGGACCAGTGAAAAATCCCCCGAACATTTGGCGCCGTCTGTGGGATCTTCGACTGGTTCCTGCGAGAACGCCCACGACCACGCGGTTGAGCGCGGTTCGCTCTCGTAACCTCAAGGATGGCTCCGGCGACAAGGGGACGCAGGCGACCGAGGACTCGTGCCAGATCTGCGCGCAGCGAGCCTCCAGTCGAGACCCCTCAGCCCCAGGTCCCGCTCAGCGACCAACTCTTGTTGGAGATGTTGGCCACCCAGCGGGCGATGATGGAGGAGCTGACACGATTGCGTCAGGCTCCGGCGGCCAGCCGACGATCTGGGCCGGCGAAGACGGTGTCTCCGGTGCGACCACCGGCGTCAACATCGCGACCGCCCACGGTCGCTCCGGTGCGGCAGGTTTCCCAACCGGAACCCCCAGTCGGGAGAGCGGCTGTACGCGGGGTGCCGGAAACCCCGCTCACAAGGTTGCAGAAGCTAGTCACCCAGCGATCTAGCAACCAGGCGACCTCGCGCGCGACCATTCCCTGCCGCCGTAGCCGGAGCGCCGATTCTGAGGGGTCGGAGGCAAGATCTCTAGAGCGGGATCGCGACCCACGCCATCGGCGACGAGGGAAAGAGCCCGCGGTGGAAATATCTTCAGGAGCTCGAGAGGCAACGGCCTCCCACAGACCAACTGACGCGCCGAAGGAATCCGTGGGTGGACAGCAAGGAGCCCGCCGAGCGGTTGCCCCCGAGGGTCGCCGCGGGGTGGGGCCGACCTCGCCACAAGGGAGCGTACGAGACCGCCTAGGACCTGCGCAGCCGCCTCTGGGAGTTCTCCCCGGGCGCTGGCGGCGACCTAGTGCGCCAGTAGATTTACTTGAAGACCTTGCCGCCCACGGAGGTAGCTCGCCTTTCACCAGCGAGGTCCACCAAGGGGGATTTCCGCACCACTGGACCCCCCCGAAGTTTGTATTGTTCGACGGGTCGCAGGATCCCGTTGACCATCTCTTGGCTTACAGAAAGCTTCTGTTTTTCCGGGACCAAGACCACGTCTTGTGCCGAGCATTCCCGAGCAGTTTGACCGGCTCGGCATTGAACTGGTTCCACAAGTTGCCGCCCGGCACGATCCCCGACTTTCCAACTCTCTCTAGGCTATTCCTGGAGCAGTATCGCTGCAATAGGCAGCCCCCGAAGAGAATCGAGTCTCTGTTTACTTTAACCATGGGAGCTCGCGAGACGCTCCGGTGCTTCGCAACGCGATTCCGGAGCGCCTACCTCGCTCTGGAAGACGCGGCGGGCCAAGATCGTACCGTGGTGAGCGCTTTCAGAAGCGCCCTCCCCGAGGGTTGCAAGCTTCATGACGCTCTAGTGATCAAGGACCCTCGCACGATGGTTGAACTATTTGCCCTGGTCCAGCAACACATCAAGCTCGAAGACGCTGTGCTAGACCGAAAGGGAAAGGCAGTCGAGCAGCGACCTCCTCCGGCCCCGCGACCGCTCGTCGTCAAGGCCGTGGAGAGAAGGGAGGTGCCCCTGGCGGTGGCTTTGCCTGGATCGCCCGCTGTTCCTGCTGAACAGCCCGCTGAAGCCCCCACGGCTGTCGCTGGAAGGCCGGCGAACTGGCGCCTGCCTCCAGGACCCGGGGAGCGGGATTTCACCGTGCTGACCCACTCGCCAGGACAAATCTTCCATCAGATTCGGAATGAACCTTTCTTCCAGTACCCGCCACCCCTACAGGTCGGAGAGCCTGGCTCTACCGACAACTCGCGGCGGTGCGCCTTTCATCGAAGCCCTGGGCATCACACTAACAGATGCCGGGCTCTCAAGAACCACCTCGAGGACTTGGTCACCCAGGGCCACTTGAATCAGTTTATTTCGCCTCCAAGGAGGTTCGAGGTAGTACCGACACGGGCCCCTCGGGAGGGAGATCGCCCGGGGCCCGCTGAGCCCGCCCTGCCTCCGCCTCCCGCGGAAGGACCGGCGATCTGCCATACCATTAGCGGGCGGCTGTGCGGCCCGAGATCCAGTAATGAAGCCCGCCGACGAGTCAGGGAGATGGAGCGGGCACAAAAGGTATTTTTCGTCTCGCTAACTCCTACTTTACTTCAAGCACCAAGGGTGGAAGCCCGCGATTTTCTCTGGTTTTCGGAAGATGACATGACTGGGGTCGTTACGCCCCACAATGACCCCCTCGTCATACGCCTGATGATGGCTAACATCGAGGTGAGGCGAGCTCTGGTTGATCCGGGGAGCGCCGTGGACATCCTTTTTCTGTCGGCCTACCTGCGAATGGGTTGAGACTCGCCGACCTGTCTCCCTCGACGAGCTCCCTCAGTGGGTTCACCGGAGAGGTCGCCAGAGTGGCAGGGGAGATAACCCTTACGGTGACCGCTGGCCCAGAGGCTCGCCAAGTCCGCTTCGCGGTAGTGGATGGAAGTTCCGCATTTAACGCCATCCTTGGGCGGCCTTGGCTAAGGCAAATGAATGCGGTAGCTTCACCCAACCATCAGGCCCTCAAATTCCCGACCGCGAGCGGGGTCGTAGTAATTCGGGGTGATCAGGTAGCCGCTACCCGATGCGAGCAGGATGTCCTTCACCTCAGGGACATGGAGGTCGCCGAGGCCAAGAGGCCCGCACCCTCCTAGCAATTACCGCCCGCTACGAGCGAGCTAGTGGGGAGCCCGCTGGAGGCCTCCTCGCTTAAGTCCCCTACTCCACCCCCGGGTGGGAGCGGTGTGGACCTTAAGTTGGAGGAGGGAGGTCGCCCGACAACCCCCAAGAGAGGAAGTTTTCCAATTGCCGAACCACTTCAAGAGGTCGACATTGGCGGCAAGGAAGGGCCAGGAGTTGTTAGCCTCGGGACCTCGCTAACCAAGGGCGAGGTCCTGGCCATAACCAACTTGCTCAGGGAATACCGTGACGTATTCGCCTGGAGCTTCGCGGACATGCCAGGGATTGACCCGGAGGTCGCCTGTCATCGTCTGCACACCATGAAGGAGTTCCCGCCGGTCAAGCAGAAAGCTCGGCACATACCTGCTGCAAAGTCCATTGCAGTGGCGGCAGAGATAGACAAGCTGGAGCGAGCCGGCTTCATCCGCGAGGCGCACTTCCCCGAGTGGATCTCCAATATCGTGGCGGTGCCAAAGAAGAGCGGAGCGGTCAGGGTGTGCATCGACTTCTCCGACCTCAACAAGGCATGCCCGAAGGATGGATTTCCTCTTCCGAGAATAGGCGCACTGGTCGACGCAGCTGTCGGGTTCCAGGCCCTGTCCTTCATGGATGGATATTCTGGGTATAACCAGATACCTCTCCACGCCGACGATCAGGAGAAGACCGCCTTCTACTCCGGAGCGGGCTACCAGAAGTTGTACTGCTATCGAGTGATGCCGTTCGGACTTAAGAACGCTGGAGCGACATACCAAAGGCTAGTCACTCAGATGTTCAAAGATCAGATCGGCAGAAACGTCGAAGTTTATGTAGACGACCTCCTGGTGAAGAGTCGGGAGAGGGAGGGGCATGTTGCCGATCTCCGCGAAACCTTCGAGGTACTGAGAAAGTACCAAATGAGGCTAAACCCGGCGAAGTGCGCATTCGGGGTGACGTCGGGGAAATTCCTCGGGTACCTAGTCACCCACAGGGGGATCGAGGCCGACCCTGGGCAGATCCGAGCACTTGTCGAGATGCCCGCGCCGAGGACCCGGCAGGAAGTCCAGAGGCTGAGTGGGCGAATCGCCGCGCTCAATCGGTTCATCTCCAAATCCTCAGACAACTGCCGACCTCTTTTCGAGCTGCTACGAAAAGGAGCAAGCATTTGTTGGGATGAGAAGTGCGAGCACGCCTTCCAAAAGATCAAGGACTACCTGGCGAGCCCACCGATCTTAGCGGCACCCAAAGAGGGCGCCGAACTCGGCGTGTACCTTGCGGTCACTGAGAATGCGGTGAGCGGGGTCCTGGTTGTGGAAGAAGCAAAGGTGGAGCGGCCTGTCTACTTTGTAAGCCACACGATGCTTCCCGCCGAGCTCCGGTATCGACCAATCGAGAAGGTCGCATTGGCCTTGGTCCTTACCGCGAGAAAGCTCCACCCCTACTTCTCGGCGCACCCTGTCAGGGTCATCACAGAGCACCCTCTAAAGAGCGCGCTCTCCAGGCCCTCGGTAGCCGGCAGGCTCTACCGTTGGTCCGCCGAGCTCGCCGCCTACGGCTTGGAGTATGTCCCTCGAGTTGCGGTCAAAGGACAGGCGCTCGCCGATTTCTTGGCGGACTTCCCCATAGAAGAACCGGTCCAGTACCGGGAGGATGAGCCAACTGAGGCACACCCTGGGAAGGCGAGGTTCTTGGACAATCAAGGCGAGCATCCTCCAACTAAGCGTTCAGAGGAGGCAGGCTGGGAATTATTCGTCGATGGATCCTCCAACGCTTTGGGGGCTGGGATCGGGGTCGCACTGATCGCCCAGTCGGTACTTCTGGAAAAGTCAGTCCGACTGGATTTCGCCGCTACCAACAATGAGGCGGAATATGAGGCGCTGCTGGCCGGCCTGGAGCTCGCCAAAGAGGTAGGCGCCGAACGCCTGAAGGTCTTTAGCGATTCCCAGCTAATTGTTTGCCAAGTCAATGGGGAGTACGCCTCTCGGGACGCACGAATGGCGGGCTACGCGGATCTGGTGAAGCACAAGGCCGCGGAGTTCGAAAAGATTTCCTTCGAGCAAATTCCGCGAGCCGATAATAGGCGAGCTGATGCTTTGGCAAACGCCGCCTCTTTGCTGGGAACATCAGAGGCTCGCCAGATTCTCATCGAAGTCCAAAGTCAGTCTCGGCTCCAACTGATGGAGCCCGCTGTTAACCAAGTCTCCGCCAACGTACCACTCAGCGGGTGGACCGCCCCCATTTTTCGCTTTCTCCAGAAGGGCGAGCTACCAGAGGATAGAGAGGAAGCCCGGCGAGTGGAGAAATGCGCTGGGCGCTATCTCATTCGCTGGGATCGCCTTTTTCGAAGATCCTTTGGCGGGCCAAGTCTCCGTTGCGTCGAGAGCCCGGAAACCGAAGAAGTTCTAAAGTGCATTCACTCTGGCGAGCTGGGAAACCACGCTGGTGGGCGGTCTCTTGCTGCGAAAGTACGAAGGCAAGGATACTGGTGGCCCACTCTGGAGCAAGACGCTTTGAAGGTCGCCCAGAGGTGCATCCAGTGCCAGAAGCACGCCACCATGAACCATATGCCCGCAGAAGAACTGCATCCTCTGGCGAGCCCCTGGCCTTTCCAGCAATGGGGGTTGGACATTGTGGGACCTTTCCCTGTGTCAGCCCGGCAAAAGAAATTCATCCTAGTAGCTACGGACTACTTCACCAAATGGGTGGAAGCGGTCCCGCTAGCTAAGATAGGCGAGAAGCAAGTCAAGGACTTCCTTTGGAAGAATATCTTCTGCCGCTTTGGGCTGCCACGAGTGCTGATCACCGACAATGGTCGCCAGTTCGACAATCGCTTGATCAGAAGCTTTTGTGTTGAATATGGGGTCGACCTAAGGTTCTCATCCCCGAGGTACCCTCAAAGCAACGGGCAGGCCGAAGCGACGAATCGCGTGATCTTGGACAACCTCAAGAAGAGGCTGGAAGGGAAAAAAGGATTGTGGGAGCAGGAGCTCGATGGAGTCTTGTGGGCCTATCGCACTACTCCGCGTCGCTCAACTAACGAATCCCCTTTCAGTCTCACTTTTGGTTGCGAAGCCGTGCTACCCATAGAGGCCGAGCTGCCCACTGAAAGAAGGTTTGCGTCGACGGAGGTCGACAACGACAAACTGCTAGTCGACTCCCTTGATCAACTTGAAGAAAGACGAGAGCGCGCCAATCTACACCTCGCCGGATACCGACAAGAGATAAAGCGCGCCTATGATAAAAGAGTCCGCCATCGGGCATTCAAAGCCGGGGACATGGTGATGAGGAAGGTGTTCGCAAACACTCAAGAGCCTAATGCAGGAAAGCTCGCGGCGAACTGGGAAGGCCCTTACATAATACGCGAAGCGCGAGGCCAGGGGGCTTACCAGTTGATGACCGCTGAAGGCGACCTGTTAGAGCGGCCTTGGAATGCTTTACACCTTCGCAAGTTCTATGCCTAAGGAAATTTTTGTAAAATTTTCTTTTTGAAGAGGTTATGAATGAATGACGGGATTTTCCACAAAGAATTCCACCCGGAAGCTCGCCGCACCAAGAGCTCGCTTAATCTACAAAACAGTCCGCCGTTGTGCGGACTTAAAGCAAGACCGGGATCCTCAGAGGCAGCCAGTGGGCGACCTTGAGCTTCCCGGAGCAGTCCGCCGTTGTGCGGACTTAAAGCAAGACCGGAATCCTCAGAGGCAGCCAGTGGGCGACCTTGAGCTTCCCGGGGCAGTCCGCCGTTGTGCGGACTTAAAGCAAGACCGGGATCCTCAGAGGCAGCCAGTGGGCGACCTTGAGCTTCCCGGAGCAGTCCGCCGTTGTGCGGACTTAAAGCAAGACCGGAATCCTCAGAGGCAGCCAGTGGGCGACCTTGAGCTTCCCGGGGCAGTCCGCCGTTGTGCGGACTTAAAGCAAGACCGGGATCCTCAGAGGCAGCCAGTGGGCGACCTTGAGCTTCCCGGGGCAGTCCGCCGTTGTGCGGACTTAAAGCAAGACCGGGATCCTCAGAGGCAGTCAGTGGGCGACCTTGAGCTTCCCGGGGCAGTCCGCCGTTGTGCGGACTTAAAGCAAGACCAGGATCCTCAGAGGCAGCCGGTGGGCGACCTTGAGCTTCCCGGGGAAGTCCGCTGCCTAGTGGACTCTAAACCTAACTAGGATCCTTTGCGTTCACCTGCCATGAACGGAAGCATCCTGGCGTTGGCAAACCCCTCAAAGGGCGAGCCCGCCAAACAGGATCATCGAGAGAAATTAACCGGGCAGGGGGCAGCTAGCACTTATTAGTTTCCTTTAAAAATAAAAATTGTTTAAGTCTCTGAGTGTAGGGAAGTTTTTGAAGTCTTTTGATTCGTTTTAACGTTTTCCGGGCTCAGAGACTATCGAGTTTTTACGAGCATGCCGAGTTTTTCGTTTGCATATACTTAAAAATAAAAGGGTTGAATCGAATTAGCTGCCTCGCCCGGGGTATCGCTCTCGAGGTCGCTGCGAACTCCCAAAGCGGACTCATAAAAGGCACATAGAAAGAAAGAAACGCATATGCGGGCCCAGAAAGATAAATTTCATTGATTGGCAAAAATTACAAAAGTAGTTACAAGGCAGCAAGCTCAAGGCTTGCTTGTCTCCGCCCCACTGTCGTCCCCTCGGCGCCGCTTCTTCGACCTTTCGGTCTTGTATTTCTCCACAGCGGCCAGGGCGCCTTTCTTGAGGAGATCGTCCAGTTGGGCTTGGAGGCGGCCTTGCTGAGCCCGAAGGCCGTTGGCGTGTGTCTCCTTCAAGGCCGCAATCTCCGTCTTCAGAGCAGCGACCTCGCCCTGAAGTTGAGCCGCCTCCCGCTGTGCGACCTCCCGGGCGGACACAACTTCGTCTCGCTCCGCCTTGGCCTTGAGGAGGGCAGTAGCGGACAGGCCTTTGGCTACCTCGGCCATGGCGAGGCCTGACGCCAGGGTTTTGACCCTGCGGTGCAGTGCCTCTGACTCCACCCTCAGCTCCTCGGAGCCCTTGGCTCGCTGAAGCTCGTGGATGTGCTCGTCTACCTTGCGCTCGGACCCCCGAAGGGAATCATCGAACAAGGCGGCCAGTGCCTTCCCGGCCCCAGCGACCTCCGCGGCCAGCGCCTGGCTCTGCTTCTCCGCCTGCATAAGGAAGGTGAAAGAGTTAGCAAAAATTGAGACTAAGATGCATAAGGAAGGTGCGGTGAGTACCTCGGCAAGGCGTTCGCTTATGGAAGCGAAGGGAGCCCGCGCGAAAACGTTGCGGCCCAGCAGCTGCCGCACGTAGTGGGGCGCCCTCCCCTCCTCCGCAGAGGAGCCCGCGCTGGGACCCCCGGGAGCTCCGGAAGGAGGGGGCACGCCAGGAGGAGTGGGGGCTATCACCTCCCCCGGGCGAGCTCTGGCTCCTGGCGGGCTCGGAGGGTCCGCGGTGGCCCCCTTGGCCTCTGGCTCCGAGCTGAAGGACTCGGAGTCGGAGCCAATGTCAACAAAGCTAGGGGACCTGTAGACCAGGTCCCCTAAGCCCTGCTGGGAGCCCGCTCCCTCCTGGCCTTCTGCAGGAGGCGAGGCCGGAGGGGCGGGAGCTGGAGCAGCCGCCGGTGTAGAGGCCGCGGGAGTTGGAGCCGAGGCCGGCAAGGAGGTCGTAGCGACGGCGTCGGACTCGCCCTGCTGGACCCCTGCCCCGTCGGCGGGAGATGGAGGCTCCTGCCCGCTCGATCCCGGCCCTGGTGCGGGAGCTGATGGAGTCGCGGGCTTCATCCCTTGGGCGGGAGCAACAGGCTCCGCCCGAGGAGCTTGAGGGGCGGGCTCTTCTTCCTCGGAGCCTGTTGCCTCCTCCGCAGAGTCCGTCCAGCTGGGCTCCGAGTCCAAGCCCGCCTCCTCCAGCGCTTTCCGCCGTTGCTCCGCCTGGACGTCAGAAGGCGCGGGCCCCGCGCGTTTGGCCTTCTTCTTCCCGCGGGCCTCCATCTCCGGCGTCAGCACTGCTACACGAAGCGGGACGGTCAGATCGCCCGGGAAGTAGCCCATTAGAATTTGAGCCATCCCGGACTCGACTTCCGCCATGGTAAGCGGGAGGTCGATGTTCGGGTCGTCGGGCTCAACCATTTGGATCTTGCGGCGGACAATTGGAGTTGGGGCGGGAGGCTGACCTGGGCCGGCGTCCGGGCGAGGAGGTTGTGGAGGAGCGGAAGCTTCGCCCTGGTGAAGCATCTGCATGGTATCGGGGTCGTTGAGGCGGATGGGCGAAGCCCGCCTCCGGACCGTCTTCTTACGGGGGTTGCCTCCCGAGCTCCCGGCCCCCTTGCTGGCCCCTTTGGAGGGAGGGGCGTTCTGCATCGGCGGAATAGCGCCGACCTCCTCCTCTTTCTTCTTCCGGACGGTCTTCTGCTTCAGCAGAATAGCGCCGGTCTTCCCGTCCTTCAGCTGGAAGGCGAAGTCGGGGGCGGTGATCTTCTCCGGAGTCCGCCCACCGAGGTAGTGGAGGATCGCATCGTCCAGAGATCGCTCCCGGTCGGGAGCGATGCACTTCTTCTTCCCCGCCTTGTAGAAGGAGATCTCCCGGAAGACCGCCGTCGGGGGAACCCCGGGGTGAGCCGGGACTCCGCTGTGCCGCCCGCGCCAGTCGCCGACCGCCACGAAAGGATAGTCCTTCCAGTGGCGGTCCTTGCTCTCGATGGTGGAAAAGGGGAGCACCTCGCCAGGCCGCTCGGCGAGGTAGAAGTAGCCGCAGCCCGCAGTGCTGAAGACCGGTGAGGGCTTGAGGAGCCACTTTTTGAGCAAGTAGCTCAGTGGGATCCTCGCCTTCAGAGCGGTCTCCAGCTGGGACAGCCCGTAGAGTATCCCCCAGGAGTTTCCTGAGAGTTGGGCGGGGCAAAGCCCCGTCAACTCCAGGAGCTCCCCGGCGAGATGACTCAGGGGGAACCGCAGCCCGGACCACAGCAGCCCGACAGAAGCTACTGTGCCCTGGGGCGGCCTCCCCGAGAGTGGCATCTCGGTGACGAGGATCTCCCGAGGGAGATCGATCGCCGCCCGGATACTGTCCCCGACAGGCACCCCGACGGGGTTTTGCAGCCAGACCACCGCTCTTTCGGTGGCGGGCTCAGCGGCCTGGGCGGCAGCAGCAGCGGCAGCAACAGCAGCAGCAACGTCAGCAGCGGAAGCCATGAGAGCAGAAGGGCTAAAGCGAGCTGAAAGCACTAGAAGCAAAGGGAGAAGGGAGAGCTGTTTTCACGCAGCAGTAAAAATTGCCCCCCGTCCCCTATTTAAAGGCGAGCGAGAGACAGGTGAATCGACCCGCAGTTAATGCCCAAGCGCGCTCGGCGAGGCGACGTGACGGCGATCAAAGCGACAGCTCGCTTCTCTCAAATCGTCGAGCGCCACGTGGACCACGCGTGGAAAAAGCTGCGCCGGCGCCAGCACTGTCCTTTATTGACAGAGAAAGGGACAAATGAGGAGGAGACACGCATCTCGCGCCGATCGGGGTCTCATGATGAGATTCGCTGTATCAGCGTTGAGCCTCGCGCCGCAGTTAAGGTGAAGCGACCGTTGGAGATTCGGTGCGATACCCAAGTCACAAGGTCGCCCGCGGCAGGCGCCCCAAGCTCGCCCGAAGCAGACCCTGACCGCGTGTGACAAGCTCGCACCGGAAGGAGATCGCTCGTGGCTGACGCTCGTGGCCCGCCCAGCGTTTGTGAAATACTGGGAGTCAAAACTCTCGACGCAGATCGCTCGCGGTAGGTGCCCGCAGCTCGCCCGAGGCAGACCCTGGCCGCGTGCGACAAGCTCGCACCGGAAGGAGATCGCTCGTGGCTGACGCTCGTGGCCCGCCCAGCGTTTTTGAAAAGTACTGAGAGTCAAAACTCTCGATGCAGACCGCCCACGGCAGGCGCCCAAGCTCGCCCGAAGCAGACCCTGACCGCGTGCGACAAGCTCGCACCGGAAGGAGATCGCTCATGGCTGATGCTCGTGGCCCGCCCAGCGTTTGTGAAGTACTGAGAGTCAAAACTCTCGACGCAGATCGCTCGCGGCAGGTGCCCGCAGCTCGCCCGAGGCAGACCCTGGCCGCGTGCGACAAGCTCGCACCAGAAGGAGATCGCTCGTGGCTGACGCTCGTGGCCCGCCCAGCATTTTTGAAAAGTACTGAGAGTCAAAACTCTCGATGCAGACCGCCCACGGCAGGCGCCCAAGCTTGCCCGAAGCTGACCCTGACCGCAGGTGAGGAGCTCGCATCGCAGGAGATCGCTCATGGCTGATGCTCGTGGCCCGCCCAGCGTTTGTGAAATACTGGCAGTCAAAGCTCTCGGCGCAGGCCGCCATCGCTACTATCTTCGCCCCGCAAGAAAACTGTTACGGCAGACATTGATATCAGGCACATAGCCGGGGATAGGAGTTCGCTAAGACTCCTGAGCAAGCGTCGAGTTTCCTCGATCACTCCCTCAGGAGGGGGTAATGTTGGGGGTAGACAGAAACCACATATCTTGGGTAGCATTGCAAACGCATCTGAGATAAGAGTTCTCGAGGGAGCCCGTCCAACAAGCTCGCCCTCCCAGCCCATCAGGAGCTCGCCGCCCCACAGGGAGCTGGATGGACACCTTGTATCTGAGTGCAGCTCGCCTCTCCCAACCCCTCAGGAGCTCGCCCCGCAGGGAGCTGGATGGACACCTTGTATCTGAGTGCAGCTCGCAGGAGTTCGTTCCCCCGTGCTCACCAAATCACCTTGACAGGGAGCGAGATCCACATTAGGCTGAAAGGGCCCAGGCCAAGAGCACTCTTAAGAGCTCGCCTGAGCTCGATGGAGCTCGCCTGAGATCGCCCAGAAGCTCGCTCAGGAGCTCGCCTGAGCTCGATGGAGCTCGCCTGAGATCGCCCGGAAGCTCGCTCAGGAGCTCGCCCCGGAGTTCGCCAAGCCCGCGCGAGAACTCGCTGGCAGTGATAGCGGGAGTTAGACCGTCATGCATAACGAAGACACCGGCATCGCGAACGCCCCTAGCTCGCGCAGGAGCTCGCCCCTAGCTCGCTCAGGAGCTCGCCCAAGCTCGCCAGAATTCCCCAGTTTATCGAGGAGGTTGCTCCCGCGAGGTCCGACTCTTGATAGATGTGGAAGAGAAGGCGGAGCAATGGAGGGCGAGCTCACCTTAGCTCCCCGTTGGAGGTCGCCCACAATGTATGAGAGGATGCCAGGTGTCAAAACCCCACGGAAGCTACGTGGACAAACGTGGTCCACGGAAGCTCGCTCGAATCAGTTCGAGACCTCCCAGACTTGAACATTCCAGAAGGGCCACCTGGCCACGACAAGAAAGATTCCCTCCCCCACTCAAACCGCCTGGCAGGCCTGACGACAGAATGTCAGGGCGCGAGTACCAAGGACTGTCAGACCCACGCGAGCCAGAACGTGGGGGGTCTAGAAGGCGCCGGAAGAATCTCCACGTGTCGGGCCACGGTAGGCCGCCGATTGCTATAAATGCTCACCCCCAGGCTCCATAGTACAGGTTCGAAATCCCTTTTCCTTCCTCTTTGGTCCATTACAGCTCGCCGTTGTGCCACTGTGACTGACTTGAGCGTCGGAGGGTCTGCGCTCCTGAGGGAGCCAGCCGTTCTCACGTTCTCTTTTCTTTGTCTTGCAGGCAGCCCGCACGGACCAGCGAAAAATCCCCCGAACAGATATTATTTCAACTATTACAAGATTCAATAAGTTTCCTTCTCTTTCTCGAATTACACCTTTCATACTGATTTAGAAGCATTTGCATAAGTACACAGATGAAATAACACATTCATTATTTATTTTTTGTTTACTATAGTATCACATTTGATAGTTTATAATTGATTATTGAATTTGAACTATACATATTTGAATATTTAATATATTTTTAATAGCCTATTTAGAGTCGTAATTCAAACCTAGAAGGCTAAAACATTTGTGTTGTTACAACAATGATCTATCTAATTTATCTAATGTGTTAAGATTCATTTTTTTAATTTAATTATGCATATTTTGAATATATATATATATATATATATATATATATATATATATATATATATATATATATATATATAGGGTCGGGATCCAGAAACACGCTACTTTGCCACAAAGTTAGACACGTATCTCCAAAACCCTAGATAGAGGTTTCAGAATTTGTTGATTTTTTGTGAGGATGATAAACTTGCCTTAGATAGCACATCAGCAAAAAATCAGCGCATTCTAAAACTTATAAACTAATCAAATATTTCCTTCAATTTAACGGTTAAAATGAACGGTCGATAAAGCTCTTTAGATTTGATGCACATAAAGGGTTTAGAATGTGCTGATTTTTTATGGATGTGTTATCTAAGGGAAGTTGATCATCCTTACAAAAAATCAACAAATTCTGAAACCTCTATCTTGGGTTTTGGATGATGTGTGTCTAACTCTGTGGCAAAGTAGCGTGTTTCTGGATCCCGACCCATATATATATATATATATATATATATATATATATATATATATATATATATATATATATATATATATATATATATAGATATATATATATATATATATATATATATATATATATATATATATATATATATATATATATATATATATATATATATATATATATATAGGGAATAGGGAACATGATCCTCCCGACCACCCAACACGCTAGTCCTCCCTTCAACTTGGGTGCCACATGACAATTTTTAACCATATTTCTTTGTATGGATAGTCAATCCACTCTATTTAGATCAAGATTTTTAAAAAATATTCTAAAAAAAAGCTTAAAAACAACCCGATCAACGGTCGACAAATTTAACAGTAAACTGTAGCGTGCAAATAACCCTTACTATGGTTAATTTAAAAATGTCACTTGACATATTTTTTTTTAAAATTTTTTTTCATGATCATTGTTAGGAGGGATGTACCCACCTTGACCAACCTCTAACCCCGGTTAAAAGTGCCATGTGGCACCCAAATTGAAGGGAGGACTAGCGTGCTGGGTGGTCGGGAGGACTGTGTTCCCTATTCCCATATATATATATATATATATATATATATATATATATATATATATATATATATATATATATATATATATATATATATATATATATATATATATATATATATATATATATATATATATATATATATATATATATATATATATATATATATATATATATATATATAGAGGAATGGGATGCTGCCTATCAAAGCAGCGTTTTTGCTGCTTTGAGACATTGTTTGACCATCCTAGAAGTTTTGGAATTTGATGAAATTTGGTGAGGGTGTTGTCTAGGGTAAGATGATCATCCTCACAAATTTTCATCAAATTCCAAAACTTCTAAGAGGGTCAAATGGTCGAAGTAAAATGCTGCAGATTTTAACGACGACTGCAGACGACTGATTTTGCTTCGACCATTTGAACCCCCTAGAAGTTTTGGAATTTGATGAAAATTTGCGAGGATGATCATATTACCCTTTACAACACCCTCACCAAATTTCATCAAATTCCAAAACTTCTAGGATGGTGAAACAATGTCTCAAAGCAGCAAAAAATGCTGCTTTGATAGGCAGCATCCCATTCCTCATATATATATATATATATATATATATATATATATATATATATATATATATATATATATATATATATATATATATATATATATATATATATATATATATATATATATATATATATAGAGAGAGAGAGAGAGAGAGAGAGAGAGAGAGAGAGAGAGAGGGCTGTTATGTTGAGCTGTGAGATGTGGGTGGAGAAAAAAAGCTGCCCTTATTTTGATCCCCCTAGGACTTTTGGAATTTGATGAAATTTGGTGAGGGTGTTATCTAGGATAAGATGATCATCCTCACCAATTTTCATCAAATTCTAAAACTTCTAGGGTCATCAAATGGTAGAAGCATTATCTACCATCCGCAGTCACCGTTAATTTTGCTTCTACTATTTGATGACCCTAGAAGTTTTGGAATTTGATGAAAATTGGTGAGGATGATCATCTTATCCTCGATGATACCCTCACCAAATTTCATCAAATTCCAAAACTCCTACGGGGATCAAAATGAGGACAACTCATTTTCTCCACCTATAGCTTACAGCTTACTGTAACATTCCTCTCTCTCTCTCTCTCTCTCTCTCTCTCTCTCTATATATATATATATATATATATATATATATATATATATATATATATATATATATATATATATATATATATATATATATATATATAGAGGGCCGATCTAGTGAGAAACTCCTTATTTGAGAAACCTTGTACGAAACCCCCCTAGAGGTTTCAGAATTTGATGAAACTTGGTAGGCATACTACCTATGCCATGTTGATCATCCTCACAAATTTTCATCAAATTCTAAAACTTATAGGGGCATCAAATTTCAAAACTCCTAGGGGGATCAAAATGAGGGCGCTCATTTTCTCCACCCGTAGCTCACAGCTCAACGTAACTGCCCTCTCTCTCTCTCTCTATATATATATATATATATATATATATATATATATATATATATATATATATATATATATATATATATATATATATATATATATATATATATATATAGGGACATGCTATGCTGCGGCATGCGGTACGTGCGGCACCGCACCGCAGCCGTCTGATGCACGCGCTGCGTGCATCACATGCACGCAGCAGTGCATCAAACGGTATGCGGTAGGTGCCGCACTTACCGCATGCCGCATTATAGTATTTCTCTCTCTCTCTCTCTCTATATATATATATATATATATATATATATATATATATATATATATATATATATATATAGTAGTGATACATTACGGCCGGGGTTAGTATGCGGTTTCCGTGCGGCCGGCCGGGGAGTGTATGGGCCTATCCGATTAACCGATCCAACGATTGGGATTCACCCCCTACCGATCGTAGCTGTTACTGTAGCGGGTACAGTAACAACGATTTCGGTGGGGGGGGTTGAACCCCGGCCATCTGATTGTCGTGAATCGAACGGCCCAAATCCTTTCCGCCCCGGTTTTGGTGGTCCGGATGAACTCCGACCGTCCGATCGGCTTGAATCGAACGATCCAAATTATTTCTGCCCAGTTAAAAAGTGTAGCCGTTCAATCGAATGATCGAACGGATGATATCTCGTGGGAAACAATCGAATAGGACAAAAAGTAATGATTAATATCATTACTTTTTGTCCTATTCGATTGTTTCCCAAGGGATCTTATTCGTTCGATCATTCGGTCGAACGGCTATACCTTTTAACCGGCCGAAAAGAATTTGAACCGTTCGATTCATACTGATCGAACGGCCAGGGTTAAACCTCCACTGAAATCGCTGTTACTGTGCCCGCCACAGTAACAGCTGCGGTTGGTGGGGGGGTGAATCCCGATCGTTCGATCGGTTAATCGGACGGCCCATACACTCCCCGGCCGGTCGCAAGGAAGCCGCACACAAACCCCGGCCGTAATGTATCACTACTATATATATATATGTATATATATATGTGTGTGTGTGTGTGTGTGTGTATATATATATATATATATATATATATATATATATATATATATATATATATATATATATATATATATATATATATATATATATATATATATATATATATATATATATATAGAGGGATGATTGGTTGCGCTGTGCGCTGCGGAACCAAAAGTGCGCTGTGCACTGCATCCGTCCGATGGGAACCGATCAAACGGTTGCTCCCGCTCCCGCACCGTAGACCCGCACT
Organism: Chamaelirium japonicum; assembly: GCA_947650365.1. Classification (NCBI taxonomy): domain Eukaryota; kingdom Viridiplantae; phylum Streptophyta; class Magnoliopsida; order Liliales; family Melanthiaceae; genus Chamaelirium; species Chamaelirium japonicum. The sequence continues at coordinate 52,589,131 of OX393555.1, forward strand.
GCACCGCAGACTGTTTCCGCA